>JAHTLZ010003547.1:40676155-40709070 GCA_023846285.1 Phrynocephalus versicolor
TTGCAGAGATGGCCAGACTGACGTGCAGACTGAGGGATCAAGACAACTAGAGGTTCCAAAAAGACTGGCAAAAATTTAAGAACTACATGGAGACGTATTGTAAAGAACTAAAGACTCTTACCGGGCTAGGGTAGAACTCGAAGGATTACTACTTATCTTTTTAAATCTTTTTTATAAGTATATAAAAGGGGTTTGTTTGAAAGGAAGGCTAGGAGATGAATAACGTTAAAACCACGGGAAGAACAGAGGGAAGCCAAACTCTAGTGATAGATTGATTTTGTATTGCTAATGTTTTGAATTTGATCTTTTTCTGTATATTAAAATTTCCTAATAAAAATGTTTTTTTTTTAAAAAAAAAGAAACTTCTTAATCCCTCCATCACAAAACAATGACTAACACCTATTCTCCTGCATAGGATGAGTTTCCTCTTTCCCAGAACTTTGAAACCCCACAGTCTCACTCACTGTGTACCCCAGAGAACAGAGAAAACACCTAGTTCCCAGAGCTCCTTGCCCTTTGGAGATGTTGACCACAGAGTCTGGCAAAACGTCAGAAAGAAAAACTTCCAGAACACGGCCAAACAGCCTGAAAATCCACAACAGCTATCAGATCCCAGCCACGAAAGCCTTCAAGAATACGTCTTGCTGTTAGTTCTCCAATGCCTTGCCTTAATTTAAATTTATTTTAAATTAAACTGAGTTCAATTTTCATTTGGTTATCAATTTGTGATGTGGGGTTTTATGAGTTAATTTTTGTTTATTGTAAACCTCCCAGAGTAGTGTCTAACACTATGTTGGGCAGCATATAAATAAATAAATAAATAAATAAATAAATAAATAAATAAATAAATGTACATGCTTATGCAAATACAGTAGACTAGAACAACTGAATATGAGAGCTCTATGGGAAAGAAACAGGTCTTTACGAAACCACTGGAAACCTTAGGCTACTGGAATGATATAGTATGTTTAGATGTGGTATTATTTAAAGGAGATATTTTTGCAATCAGTTATATCTTAGCTTCATCTCTAAAAGGCAACATTTTGATCCCAACTCACATTCAGAAATGTTGCACTTTGCTGTTTTGTGATTAACACAGCTTTTTTCAAAGATTTAATTAGCCTCCATCTTTGCTTCACTACTAGGCTAAGGAATAAAAATCCTGCAGCATATACATATAAAATCTGTAGGAATAAAGTGTGTCCAAGGCTGGCTCTACTATTAACCAGGATGTGTTAAACATTTTGGAGATCAGATCCCAAGTCCTGGCTAATCCATTACTCCCTTGGCCCTAAGGTGGCCCTAAATGCACTAGAGATGTACTTTCCTAACATTCTCCATTTCCGTGTGGCCAGAACCTCTGTAAAAAAGAAGAATATTCAACTAAGCAACCCCTCTTTTGAGGTACACATTCCACTATTGGTCATAGACAATCAAACCAGTATCAGGGTCTCAAATGTAGCTTAAACTTGCTTGAATTGAATCATAGAATCATAGAGTTGGAAGAGACCTCAAGGGCCGTCCAGTCCAACTCCGTGCCATGAAGGAGCCCTCATCAAAGTACTCTCAATAGATGGCCATGCAGCCTCTGTTTAAAAACCTCCAAAGAAGGATGCTCCACCACCCTCCATGGCAGCATATTCCATTGCCGGACAGCTCTAACCATCAGGAAGTTCTTCCTAATGTTCAAATGGAATGTTTTTTCCTGTAGTTTGAAACTATTGTCCCGAGTCCTAGTCTCTGAAGCCATGGGAAACAAGCCAGCCCTCTTCAATATGACATCCTTTCAAATTTTTAAACATGGCTATCCTATCCCCTTGCAACCAATTTAGAATGGCGTTGACTATACAGTTATGCCTGTGGGCCCCTGGTGTTGTTTGTCTGCTTATCCTGTCAGTCCAAGTAAGTAAGGCCGACATTTGTAATTCCAACCTAAGTTTTGGGGGGTAAACAGCATTATGATCTCCAGTATTTATCATGCCATAGCCTTTAGTCCCAGGGGACATGTCCACTTACCAGTATCTTGGCAGGTGTCCAGGCATTCCTTCAAAGACTGAAAGTTGTTTTGGTTTCCTAGACAACCACCATACAAGAACTTTTCGCATGTCTGTGATTCTGTGTTGTAGAAATACCTGGGAATCAATCCACGGCAGACTCCAGGGTCATTCTCCAGAAGGCAGTAATAAGGTTGCTCTGGGATTTTTCAGGAAGAAAACAAAATATGCCTGATTTTTCCATGATTCTTCTTACAGACATCAGTTGATCGGCTGATGAAAACCACCACAATTACCGGCAAAAATTAAACACTTCTCAATTTTGTTGATTTCAGTTAGACAAATGTAAGCAACTGTTTAATCCACCCATTTCAATATGGATGAGTTTTATAGGTTTCAAGTTAATTTGAATTCAGCCTGTTCATCTTCTTTGGCATGTGATAAATCTTATTCCGCCCCCCCCCAAAACCCCAAAACCCACTGTGTGAGTGGATCTTCTCAAAAAACACAACATACGGCTGATAGGGTACAGACATCAGTTGCTTTGATGTATCTGAGATTCTGTAATCCTGGTTTATAGGTTTATTTCTGGCATCTTTAGTCACAATTATGCAGTAGCCCAAATATATAAGTATACCACTGACGTTGCCAGTAAATGGTCCCATTCTGGCACATAAAATGAATTCAGTAGGAATGACTGACAAACATGCACTTCCCTGGAGTTTTCAATGCAGTTGTGTAGAGAAAGAAAAAACAACAAGATTTATTGAATATGTGCTTGGGGAAAGCTCCAGCACAACAATCAATTCAGTTCTGGAGAGGAGGACAATAAAGAAGATTTCTCAGGAGGTCCTATTGGTGGAAAGGAGCACAGTTGTTTTGTATTTTGTTTTATATATATATATATAAAACAAAATATATATATAAAGTTCATTTGGTGGGGAAATTGAGAAAAAAACATATTTGGAAAAGTACTTGTAAAACATTTGTTTAAAAATGCCTTCCCCCCCTCTGTGTGTGTGTGTGTGTGTGTTTGGACATTTTTACCTAGATTAAAAGGGGGTAGAGATGGAGTTGAGTAATCACTATCTACAGGTAAAGATGGGACAGAATGAACTTAACAGTGGAAAAAATGAAAACCTGAGTGAAATCAAGCTTGTGTCTTATCCATAGAAAGGAGCAAAATGAAATGGGTCTCACAGACATGATTTATGTGTTTCTTTATTTCTTAATCCAGTTTGCAAACTGCTCATCGTGTTGGAGGGCATTTTGCTGATGTTGTGCCTCCAACACATCATCAAATAAAATAAGAAAGCCAAATAATTATTAGAAAGGAAACAACCCATTATTTGACTCATCCTCCCCGGCAAGGGGGATGAAGTGCAACATTCTTGTCCTCATGAGTATGAATAGCAAAGGATCCCTTGGTCGAGTTCTTGCATTGGTGAGATCTGAAAAGAATGTTTTGCTCAAAATACTTGCCAGTCTTTTTGTGCAAAACTGCCTGTTTTGCACAAATTGCATATAGTAAGTAGAATGCTACCAGACTTAATAATTTAAAGTATGTATTAGATGAGTTGTTTGCAGCTTTTTTCACTTGCCAGAAGCAAGTGAAACCTGATTGATCCAAGAAGCACCATGTGGCTGTTTTCCCATGCTGTGAGCAGTCTGTGAGAGGGGGAAAACAGGACTCTTTTTCAAATGGATTTGATGGCTAAAGGATAAACTGAAGCTTCGAGATGTAGTTTAGAAATTAGGTAGCAAGGCTTTTTGCCTCATAGTTAGGGAAGGAACCATGCATTTTGAAGTAAGACATATATTGCTGTGTAATTCCTATTGCTAAATAAATGCCTTTATATTTTATTGGTGCTTTGGAAATCATTTTGAAAGCAGTACAGCAGACAGGCAGGGAGACAATCATCAAGTGAAATGCATAAAGAAAAGGCCCCACGTGGGCTTCAATCTCCAGGTTCCTGCATTAATTGGCTGCAGTTGATTTATTGCACAGGGCACCTGGGTAGAGAATAATTAGCACATTCTGTTATATAAAATAAAATAGAACAGCTGGGCATATTGTCTAGACTGGTGTTTATGTTGTGAAAACCCTTTTTCAATAGAAGGCCTGACCTCCATAGACAGAAGGTTCAGCATCTATGGAATGTTTCCCTAGAACAGTGTTGGCAAACCTATGGCATGGGTGCCAAAGGTGGCACTTGGAGCCCTTTCTGTGGGCACTTGACATCACCCCTTCACAGCCACCTGGATTCAGGTTAAATTGCTGTATTGGCACTTGGCGAAAAACTTAGTGGGTTTTGATTCGCAATTTGGACACTCGGTCTCTAAAAGGTTCTGCATCACTGCCCTAGAAGGTTTCTCTGTGTTGAGGAAGCTCCCATTTAAGACATAGATGGGCATGGTCACTGTTTAGATATATACATAAATAAGTTATTTTATTCAGTTGTCAAAAATAAATGAAAGAGTTAGCCTAACATACAAATACATTTTAAATTTAATTTTAAGTCTGGGCATCCTTGAAGACACAGTCTCCCTGGAGAATTGCTATTATGGTAACCCATCTTTTCCTAAGTTTTACTTGCTGGTGTGGAGGGGACCTAAGATTGTTAGGGCAGGTACACCTGGCATGGGACCTTTGGTTTTTTTGGACTGCAACTCGAGAATTTACCCAAAATACCCCAGCCATAATTTTGGGTGTGTTACCAAAAATAATCATATTCACAGACCAGTTTTCATTGTCCTTAGTGGGCTTTTGTGCCCCTTCAGAATTGTTCTTGCCTCTGAAGGGATTGGCTGGATGTGACAAAGCTCCATGGGAGATGCAAGGGGTTATGGGAAATGTAAAAGCAAAGCATGCTGCTTAAAGCATTCTCTGGGTGGTTTACCTCCACAGCAAACTGGATACTCATCTTACTGTCCACAGAAGGATGGAAGGCTGAGTCAGCCTTGAGCCAACTCTCTGGGATTGAGCCCCAGGTGGTGAACATTGTTTTGGCTACAGTACAGCAGTTTAACCACTGCACCATGAGGCTCATCAAGTACCTTTTTAGACTCTATTAGGAATCCCTGACCTATAATCTTTTACAAGTCCCATGAAGCTTTGCAGCAGTGTGCAATAAGATATTTTATGTTTTGCTTCAGTAAGAAAAAACTCAAATGATTAGAAAGGAAGTATTCCCGGTTGAATATTATTAATTAAATCATTTCCCCCTGCTATTACAAAACACCTTGATGACATATGAAAATTCATGTAAATTGCTTTCCCTTTGTACTGAAGAACATATGTGAAAAATATCCTCTTAGTTACAATCTGCTCTGATCATTATCACTGTTTTGGAAACATTTCAGTGAATTTATTAGAGTAAAATTATCTCAACGGACTGGGGACAAAACATTTGGAAAGAGAGAAGCAAGTTACCTTTCTTGATTTTTGATCTTTTTTTCTTTTCAGGCAAGTCTGTAATTGAAACACAATATGTTTACATTAGAAACAATGGAAACAGTATGAAGTCACACTGCAGGGAATGGCCACACCATCCATTCTGAAAAGATACTAGATGTCTATTTCTAGGATTTTAAGGGTAGGGGATAAGATGACAGGTTCTTGTCCTACAATATATCTCTGGTTGTGTCATTTGCTTCATAACATGTTCGTGTAAGAGCTGTTCAGACAAATGCCCAGAAGAACCGAAGGGGGAACAGGACCACTTCCAAGACACGTGCATGTCTGAAGCAGATGCATGTTTACCACTGGCAGACATGGGTAGGATTCCTTCATAGTCATGCATCTTTTCTGCTGACAGCCTCTTCCTAGACCTGGTGAACAGCACTAAGAGATATCTCTGCTGGGTGTTCTCCTCCCTCCTAAGTGTATCTATCGCTTAGTATCCAATCGATCCTAATGCACATCTAAGACAAAATGAATCAATTACTAAACTGAGTCTTGAGTTTGTGGATAATCTGTGGTTGGCGAAAGGCTCTTTGTCTGATCAATGTGCTGTTGCACCATGTTGAGTGGGCACTGTAGTTTAAGAACTGCTTGCTCATCAAGTTTGCTCCTTGGATCATGAAGCAAATTGAAAAAATAATACCCCTGTCCTGAAGCAACCTGTAACGAGACAGACCCAACAGAGAGAATGACAGAACACTATTAGTAGTTACCTACAGTCCCCGACTATTGCCTTGGCCTGGACCTGCAAAATGAATTAATTAACAGCTTGATAGTTCCAGTCCTGTGTCAGTGAACCATTGCCTCTTTGTCTAAAAATGCATGCTTAAGCATCCTGGACTGACCTCACCAGCACTTATGGGCAGTGCCTTTCATTCACATTTTATCAGCCAAATAGAATTGCCCATTGAAGTGTAGGGCTGCTTTCATGTGTATGAGTGCGTGTCTTGTGGAAATATTTGTTTATGTGCCTTTCTCTGCTGGAAAGTGCCTTTCTCTGCTGGAAACTGGGAGCTGACCAAATCATGGATAGGTAACTGGCTGTGGAGCCAGATGTTTGGGTTCAATTCTCCACTTTGCCTCCTGGGAGTACAGTACTCCCCCATTTATCACAGGAGTTAGGTGCCAGACCCAAGATCCAAGAAATGCAGACGCTCAGCAAACTGACCTTGGGCTGCTTCTGCTGCCATACACTTCCAAAGAGAGGCTTTTAACCCCTTCCTGACACCTCGGCAAACAGATCTGGGGCTGCTGGGGCTGGTGCACACTGCCAGGAGTTCAAGGTCAGTTTGTTGAGGTGTCAGGAGGGAGTTTAAAAACTGTCTTTGGAGGCACATGCTGGCAGGAGCAACCCAAAGTCTGTTTTCAGAGGTGTCAGGAGAGGGTTAAAAGCCATTCTTTGGAACTGTGTGTCTCTCAAGGAAAAATCCGCAAAATATTGGGACCGTAATATATGAACCACGATGTGGCAGGGGACTACTGTACAGCCAACCTTTGTCACCTTAGGCAAACTGCACAGTTCCAGGGTATCCCCCCCCCCCTCCAGAAGAAGGGAGTGGTAAACCACTTCTAAATATTGACAGCGTCTTCTGCTTTTTCTTCTTCTTATGTTGCTTCTACTCAACTGCCATTGAGTAGAAGCTGTCAGGTCAATTCTGACTTAGAGCAACCCTTTTCAGGCTTTTCTAAGTGGAGAATATTGAACTTTAAAAAAATAAGAAGGGAGGGGGCTAGAAGTAATGCACTGACCTGATGCCACAACACACTTTTCCTGGCATTCCTCAAGAGTCAAAAAGTTGTTCTCATTGCCTTGACAGCCACCAAAGTTAAAGATTTCACAACGCCGAGTCCGAATGTCAAAATAATACCGGGCGTGTAAGGCTTTGCATGGCCCACCGTCAGCCTTCTTGCCACAGAACGACATACCCAGTTTCAGCGGGGGTAAAGCAGGACCTGGAGAAGGGTAAGTGAAAGCAATAAATATGCAATGATTCCTGTGGCATAATTTATCACGCTGCACAACGGAATGACAAAATTTAGATTCCAAAGGGTAGGCCGACTAACAAAGCAGCAGTGATTGGTCACATTTAACCCCCCCTTTCTTCTACTTACCTCCGAAAGCCTTTTTCTTCTCTGCACTTTGCATTCACAACCCTCCCGCAGGATGTGGCTGGCTATTGTAAACCTATAAACCTGATGAATAAGTTGGAATTTGAACTTTTTTTCTTGAGGGGGGGGATAATTTCACCAACGAGAAAGCCAATTTCATGGTTCTTATTTCATCTTACTTTCAAGGAGTCTGAGATATGTGTACTAATGTATTTCATTGTGCAAGAATCTCCCTAGTATCCAGCAGACTTCCGGGTTTCACATTATTTAAAAAAAATATGGCTGCCTGAGCCATTTGAAACCTGAATTAAAACAGTACCCCCAATCATCTGGAAAGAAAATTACAAATATAAGGTTTGAGTCTGGAACAAATGAAACACCCCTCCTCCCGGGTGGTAGGGGTAAGTACTAAGTGAAAGATGAGCAGCATGTGTGTGTGTGTGTGTGTGTGTGTGTGTGTGTGTGTGTGAGAGAGAGAGAGAGAGAGAGAGAGAGAGAGAGAGAGATTTTGTGTGGGTGTCTAGATCGCACTGTTACCACATAATTTTTTAAAGGCCTGTCAAGCACTCTTTTCATCCAAGGGCCCAACATGATTATTCTTAATTTTTTTACCTGAGTAAGAGCACACTGTTTCTCCACAGAGGTAAGAGGCAGTAATATTTATTATTACTCAAGTCAAATGCTTTATCCCACTCAGTGCAATAGAGGTTTCAGCTTTTCCCAATCCCATTAAATAATTTTTAAAACATATACAATTAAACAAATAAATGTCTCACATTCTAAATATAGGCATGTACTTGTGGCATAGAACTAGTAGGAATAATTAAGCTGGAAATGCTTCATCAGCCATGAATTCCGATGAGCCCAAATGTTCTCTAGAGGGCAGTGTCACTCCAGCAAATACTGCCTCAAGGCGTCATGAGATTCAACTCCCAAGTGTAAAACTTGCTGGTTCCTAGTTAGAAGTTGAATAGACTTCAAATGGTGCTTCAGCATTTGACCCATGTTCAAAAAGCAAACCACAGCAAAGGGATTTGGGCCTGGGCATAAGAAAAGCATAAAGGAAGCTGATGCTCTGGCTTAAGGCACATTTCCTCTGATGCTACTGGGGGTCTCCAGCAGGAGCCACCTTCGGAAGGGAAGAAAACATGAAGGTTCAGAGAAAGATACACAGAGGAGGAAAGGAGGAGAATTATATTGATACCTTGCTTCCAGTTGTCTTGAGTCAGTATTAGAGATGGGCGCAAACTGCTCTGTGCCGCGTCAGTTGTGTGGCGGCACAGATGCTGTGCCTGGCTCCCCCCATCCCAATCCCCCACTCACCTTGCTTGGCACATCACCAGCATCCTTCTCCGGCATCCTTCTCCGGCAACACACCAGTCTGGGAGGTTGCTCAGGCAGCCCTTTTTTCTGCCTCTTCAGGTAGCCATCCACTCTGACCAGGAGGAAGGATGGGGATTTTTTTTGGGGGGGGGAGGGAATCTTCCTGCACAGTTGACAGGTGGTTGGCTGCCTGAAGAGGTGGGGGGTGGGGGGAAAGGGCTGACTGAGCTCCTGCCCAGACTGGTCTGCCACCAGAGAAGGAGGATCCCAGTAGCGTGCTAAACAAAGTAAGAGGGCCAGCTGGCTGTGAGGGAGAGGGGAGGTAGTGCATAGCAGCACCTGTGGTGCTGTGCAGTGGATTTGGCATGAAGTGTGATGAAACATTTCATGCCCATCCAAAATGGCCTTGACAGATTAGAGTGCTGGGCCAAAGCTAACGGAATGGGGTTCAACAGAGGGAAATGTAGGGTGCTGCATCTAGGTAAAAAGAATGAATTGCACAGATATAGGATGGGAGATACCTGGCTGGAAAATAGTACCTGTGAAAGGGATCTGGGAGTCTGGGTGGACCACAAACTGAACATGAGTCAGCAGCATGATGCAGCAGCCAGGAAAGCTGATGTGATTCTTGGTTGCATCAACAGAACCATAGTGTCTAGATCAAGGGAAGTGATAGTACCACTCTGTTCTGCTCTGGTCAGACCCCACTTGGAGTATTTTGTCCAGTTCTGCGTGTCTCAATTTAAAAAGGATGTTGACAACCTCGAGCGGGTACAAAGAAACAACTACAGCACAGTCAATGGGCTATTCAGTGGTTGTCTAGAGTGAAATGCTGTGTATACGAATGCTAATGTTTACGCAGATAACTGCAATGCCATGATTAGGAAGCTCTTTTCAAATATTTTTCACTGATGAGCATTATCAAGGTGAGACAGCTTATCTCTTCAAAGGAACATGGATTTCTTCCTTGTCCCCCACACTAGCTGGATTTTGACAAGTTGCCTTCCACTCATTCACCTGCCCACACACTCTGCTAGGCCCTCTTCCTGTTAGTGATACATAATGTTCAGGCAGTGAGGCTGAAAATTCTTCATGGACATTTACAAGAAAGAGGAATTTCAAGGACTATGACTCTTTTTCTTTGAGAAGTGTGGCTCGGAGGACCAAGGTTGCTGGTCCCACTTGGGGACAAGCATGCTAGTCTGTCGTAGGGATGGAAAACCCCAAGAAGGGGTACTGTGGAACCTTAAATGCTATTTCAGGCTGTATCTATTGACGTACTGTATAGTCTCCAAATCCCGAGACGTAATAGTTCCCCTCTATTTGGCACTAATTAGGTCCTCATCTTGAGGACTATGTCCAGTTTTGGACACCAAAAATCAAGGAGGATGCTAACAAAATGGAACAAGTTCACAGGTAGGCAACAAGGATGGTCAGGGAACTGGAAACCAACACTTATAAGGAAAGCACTGGGCATGCTTAGCCATGAGGAAGGACCACTAAAGGGAGATACGATAGAACTTTTCAAGTATTTGAAAGGCTGTCATACAGAGGAGGGGCAGGATCTGTTCTGGATCATTCCAGAGTGCAGGACATGCAACAAGTGGCTCAAATTGCAAGATGTCATGGCAGATCAACAATGGAACCCATTGGGAGGTGGTGACTGCTCCAACCAGGGAAGCATGCAAGAGAAATGTAGAGAACCACCCGGTAGGTATCCTTTGATTTGTATTCCTGCATTGAGCTGGGGGTTAAACTTGATGGCCTTATAGGCCTCTTCCAATTTCATTATTCTTTGATCAAAGACTAAGAAGTTTAATTTCATGGTTTGCAGCTCATTCTTAGTCCCCTAGGTTCAAGGCTCCTCTTTGTTCCTTATTTATCATATCCAGTACATCAGGATTCCTTTTACAATGAATAAAATAATGAATGTGTGAGATTATGTGGCATATGTGTAAGTTCAATAAACTTTGATAGTAATTCCCTAATGCATCCCCTATCTTTCCCTGGATTTCCCCTAAATTTCCATTTTATTTCATTTTCATTTTTCTTAGAGGGGGCTGTTCGTTATTTGTTTCATTACCTAACAAAATGAATAACGAATAACGAATCAAATTTTAATTTGTTTCGTGCCCATCTCTAGTGCTCATTTACAGACCTTGGAAGTAGAGATGGGCACGAATAAAAAAAATGGCATTTTGTTTGTTGTTTAGGGGGTCCATTTCGATTTGTTTCCATTTTTATGAATTTTTGCAAAAAAATTGTTTTCGTTTTCGTTCGTTTCGTTACCATTTCGTTACCATTTATTTCAATTTTTTGTGATTTTTTTTAGGATTTTAAGCAATTCACTCATATTGCAGTAACGGAAACAAAACGCACAACAAAATTTCTGGTGTTTCTGTTCGTTTCTTTTCATTTTAGAGACAAAATTCGTTTGTCGTTTTGTTACATAACGAAATAAAAAAAACAAAAATGGAAATGAAAAATTGTTCATTTCGTGCCCATCTCTACTTGGAAGGATGGAAGGCTGAGTCAGCCATGAGCCGGCCACCTGGGATTGAACCCCAGGTCATGAGCACAGTTTTCGCTGTAGTCCAGGCATTTAACCACTGCACCACAAAGCTCCTCCTGATGCTTTGATTTTGGTTAAGATGAAGCAGGAGGGTTTGTTTGTCCCTACCTATCTTTGACCCCATCTTTTCATTGAAGAAAGAAAGTGTACACAGTTGTTGCTCACACAGACACAGATAATCAAGAAAAGAGTAAGAACACTGCTGAGTGTGCTAAAATCCATTGCAACCTGTTCTTCTCTGCGCTCCCTCAGGTGAATGTGCAGGATCCTTAAGATTTCACCCTCATTTGAATTCTGTCAAGTTGATACTGGCTTTAGAAACATACTAAAATGTATCTAAAATTCATACTTTGAGGTAAAATATGTTTCATTGAAATAGATTTGAGGGGATTGTGTGGTTCATCCCTTCTCAATTTGTGTGGTAGCAGGACAAACTGAATCCCATGGACATTGATCCATTGATTCTTTGAAAACCAAAAGAAATTGATTGATTTGTGAAAGGGCTTGAAGGAGTGTTTTCTCCTATTCAGATACATTTCTTCCAAGGATCCAAGTTGTAGTTTATGGTAATGAATATATCATATATCTTACCCACAACATCTGCATATTCATACTCATCCTCTGAAGCTTCAGTTGTTTGACAAGGCACAAAGCTGAACATAAGTCGTAAGATGGCAGCCAGAAGCACCCCCATTCTCACTCTTCTCATCTTTCCTAAGTATGTAAAAGAAAACACAAGGCATTTGTATAGGATGCATTAAAAATAAATTTAGGCTTACTTGTCTACTTTTAATTGTGCCGAGGAAGATACAAACTCTGTCTAGCCTTGATCAGGGTATCTCAGCCCATGGTCCAAGTGCTGCTGGTAGAACACAGAAATTGTTTTGCTGATGAGCAGAATATTCATAACAATTCCAATTAGAATTGGTAGTGCAGCATCACAGGTGCCATGCTTAACCTCACCTCTTCCCCATGCCCAGGAGACCCACTCACCTTTGTCAGTGAGCTGCTGGGATCCTCCTTCGCCAGTGGTATGCCAGTCCAGGAAGGAGCTAAGGCTGTCCTTTCCTGCTCCCTCAAACAGCCAACCAGTCACTGCCTGTGTGGGGATTCCCCTCCCCAATCCCACTGCCTCTTCAGATTGGACAATTGCCATAGAATTGGCTGGCACACTGACAGAGGTGAGTGGCACTCCAGGCTGTGAGGGAGGGGGAAGATGAAATGTGGCACTAATGGTGCTTCATAGCGCTTCGTGCCAATCTCTAATTCTGATTCACTTTTCCATCTTCAGCTGCTTATGGGACATACCGTCCCCTTCCAACCCTACCACCACAGATTATCCATCTGCGACCTTTCAGCATGCTAGAAGAAGTAACTTTGGAAATTCAGTCTTTTCATCCTTCATTCCTCACACCTAAGATGTGAGCAGTGCCCAATAAAAATAGTCTCACCCACCCAACCAGGAATTTTCTGAGTCTCTGAGACTCCCTGCCAAGATGTCTCTGTGAACCAGCGAGATTACCAAAAAAGAAAACAAAAATCAAAGACAGGGACTTGAATCATGGGACTCACTGTTGAGTCAGACTTATATCACATCAGTGACGCGGCTTAGGGCTCTATCCCATGGCCGCTAAAATGTGCTTCTTACCTTGAGAAAAAGTGCCTCCCAAAATTATGCCCCCATGAGCAGCTGGCTTTGTGAAGCAAAAAAACACAGCCGCACCCCCTTTTGCCCAATGAAGCGCCTTTTCCATGTACCAGCCCTGGAGTTTGGATCAAACTGCCTCAGTTTGGAAGCGCTGCTGCTGGGGCCTCAAATATACATTTTTTAAAATTTCTTCCAGGTTTTACTTGATTTTCAGCAGCAACAGCAAAGGCTGTGTGCGAGTGTGTGTGTGTGTGTGCCGGAGGAGCGGAGGAGCTACGTGTGGCCGAGGTACTTTCACTCTCCTGGCTTTTCCCAAGCCTTCTCCTGTAACCTTGTGGAGTAAGAAACACCAAGGAAAGTTTTTTGCCCTGTTGCTGCCGCTGCCACTGCTGCTGCTGCTGCTGCACGGTGTGTGGTTGTCTCGAATTCAAGATCCAAGCTTGTCAAGATCACAGCTGCTCAGGTTGGATTTTGCCCAGACAAGAGTGTGTGTGAGAGAGAGGGGGGGAGCCCAGAGAGAGCCATTCTCGCAAGCAGCAAGGATAGAATGCCGGAGGAGTGGTGGAAAGAAGCCCTGGGGATCTTTGGGAAAGCTGGCCCAAAATCTGGCACACAGCTTCCACCTCTCTTCCCTCCCAACCCCTCTGTTCGGATCTTGAGATCGAGACAACCACACACCATGCAGTGGTGGTGGTGGTGGCGGCAGCAGCAATGGGGGGGGGGAGGGAGGGATTCCTTGGTGTTTCCTGCTCCAAAACCTTTCAGGAGAAGGCTCAGCAAGAGCAGGGAGAGCAAAAGTAATGTGGCCACATGGTGAGAAGGAAGGAATTTGGCCAGCAGGGCTGCTTGCACTTGTTGCGCCTCAGGTGCGCCCTGAATTAGCTCATTTCTCCCCATACCCCCTTCCCAGCCACTTTGATGCGGCTTCCTGTGGGTCGTGGGAGGCACGTAAGAGGCAGTTACTTCATGGGGACACAGGAAGCACCTCTTCTACCACGTGACCATTGCTGGTGTGAAATCGCCTTTTAAAAAAATTGGCTCTTCCGGCCGTGGGATAGCACCCTCAAGGTTACACCCCCCCCCAAAAAAAAGACCCCAAATGATTCAGGCTCAACTTGCAGCTCAGGGTCCGCCCACCCCACCCCCTTTTTAAAGGGAAAAATAGCTTGCTTTTAATAGGTACCGAAAATGCAGACTCAGACTTGGGACTCAGATCCAAAGACTTGCCAACAGCCCTGGGGGGCGAAAAGGGGGGGGCAGGGGTGATCAATCAAAGTGCTCTATGCTGCAAAAATGCTGGGCCCAGCACACCATTTTGGGTTTAGATACATCTTCCCACAGACAATCTCTGGCAAGAAATCCATAGCCGATTTTATATATGTGACTAAGACTTCATTGACTCACAACAGTAAAGCAAGCCAGAGAGAACTGCCAAAAGGGGACAGCTCCCCGAAACAAACTATAAAACAAAATCCAAAGCTGTATGTCTGCACTGATAACATAAATCAATTTACTAAAGTAGTTTAGTTAGAACAATTGGCTTGGACAGTTGAAGGCCAGTGCCAGATTTATACACAAACTAGGGGAGTCACACTTGAGGGCTCAGGCTAAGAGGAGCTCCTAAACAGCAACAGTTAGACTAATACACCATTTGGGATAATATTATGTAGACTCTTAAATTTGATATAGGTTCAGGTTCAGCACTTCTTAATCTGAGTCTGACTAGAAAGGCTTTAGATCATTATAAATATATCAAGCAGCTGAATGCTTTTCTGAAGAAGGATTAAAGCATCACACCAAAAATGAAAATATTATTGTGGGAAGACACGCTACACAGAAAACTTTATGGCATCATTTCCTGAATTGGCTGGATGCATTTTTAGACTTCCTGGCAGAAGCAATACTTCTGTCACAAAGGAGGTTTCCCAGAGCAAGGCTCAGAGCCACCATTAGCTCTTTTGGTGCTCACGGCATGTAGCACTAACTCTGTGCCCAAATTCATGAGGGGGAAAAATACAAATTGCTAACTGCAACATTGACAGTATTGTTTATTTATATTTATGTACCTTGTATAAAGGAATTAATTATAAAGGCACCTTGTATAAAGGAATTAATTCATTCCAAATGAAATTATGTTAAGCATATTTTCCTTTGTACAAATTTCCCATAGGAATGCATTGAAAACGGAGCAATCCCTAATTGCAACCATTTTTATATTGTATGGATTCGCCCCATAGGTGATTCTGTTCAACAAATTTCCCCTATCTCCGGATTTTTTTTTATGTTGTACCAATTTTATGTTATACAAACTGTTATACGAGGGCTCACTGTATTTGTTTATATTTGCGCTGACCACCCAACTTTCCTGTGGGAACTCTGGGCAGTTTACAACAAGTTATAACAAAACAACCTATCCAGAAGGGACAACACTAAAAACCAATAAGGCAGCAACAAAGAAACGATAAAACAGACAACCGCGTCCACACCAAAAATAAAAATACAAAGTCCGGCAAGAAAAGGTTGGGAGAAAAAAATAAAACAAACCAAAAGCTGAAACTTTGGCATGCAATATATACTTAAAAAGCTGGTTTTCTACATATCCAGCCAAGAGGCCTGGTCCACCCACTCCCAGGTAGATCCTTCAACAGGGGAGGGCTAATCTACACCAACTGTGCAGCTGTCTGGCTAGTCCTTCAGTATTATAACCTGCCTTGGGTCCTTTCCCAAGGAGAAAGGCAGGGTGAAAAAAAATTCAAAAATAAATAAATAAATAAACAGCAGAGGACTGGTCTTCTAAGCTTTGAGTGGACCTGCCCTCTACTTTCTCAGGATCAGATACCGGTATATGCCACTCCATCACCGGGTCTACTATCTTTTCCTATGACAAAGGATGCTGGGCCAGTCCAAGTCACTGGGGAAGGAACATGTCCTCTACATTTGGCACTCTGGGGCAAAGCCCTAGTTACGGCCCTGGTGGGACTCATCTACTGCACCATTGTTGTGCAGATCCTTGTGTTTCCCTAAACTAAAATGTGCCTGCAGAAATGGTGTCGACACGAAATATCTCCCTAAATAGACCTGTTGAGAAGAATTAATGCAACACTGTAATTGTCACAGGATGTGTGATGTAGCAGTTTCCCACATCTGCATCTGATCATTCCCATGGCACTGATAAAGTTAGTTTGATGTCTTGTTCCTAAAAGTACTCTCCAAAGTACTTCTGGGTTTGTTTGTCGCATCCGCCACTTGCAAAATTTCCAGCAGTCTCCTTGAAATCTATCAATAACAACCCCCAGGCCGGAATGATGCCATTGGAAGAGCCCACATGTCACTTCCCCATTTGAGTCAAACAAAATAAAAGGAGTCCCTCCTCCTTCCTTTCCCAGCATTGTTGTTGAGCACACTATTTTATGACAGGCACAACATAGGCAGCTACCAGCAGGCACATGTAGCTGGAGAAGTCACCTACCGAAATCTTTAGCCAACCTGGCTTCCATATCCTGGCTGATATCCTAAGCTGTTTTCTGTATGACACAACACTAGAACTAGGGGGCCCTCCATGAAACTTTTGGGTGCTAGATCTCAAACAAATAAGAGAAAGTACTTTTTCACCCAGAGGATCACTGGTCTGTGGGGCTCCCTGCCCGAAGAGAACTTGAACAACAAGTGTATCCATGGCTATCATTCTGGATGCCTGAGGACAACCTCTGGGTTGTAGAGATAGGCAGGATATCTCTCAATGTCATTTGCAAGGAATCATAAACAGGTGAAGACATCTGCTTGGGAATACCCTGAAGCAAATGGTGAGCCGCTGTAAGAGACAGAATGCTGGACTGGATGGGCTCAGAGGCACCCAGAGGTGCAGCCCACTAACCCACCCTAACCTTAACCGTAACTCTAAGCCTAGCCCTTACCCTAACCCCAACCCTAACCCAGATCCGTACACATTGTACACTTCCCTTCTTAGTGGGTCAAAGTGAGGCACCCAGAGAGGTGCCTCGCAGAGCCCACTATCCCCTACTACCCCTAGCCCATTCCCTAACCTGTACGCCAGTACGCCAGTACGCTTCCCTTCTAAGTGAGTCAGAGGCACCCAGAGAGGTGCCTCTGCCCCACTTAGCCCCCACCCCTAACATAATGTAATGTATTAATCGTGGCGGCTCCGCAAAACACTTCCCCTCCCTTCCCTTCTTAGTGGGTCAGATGTCAGACCCAGAGGTACCCAGAGAGGTGCCTCCCAGAGCCCACTTACCCCAACCCCAACCCCAACCACAAACAACAAACAACAAACGGAAATGACAAATTTTTGAAAATTATCGCAACAAATGGAAACGACCCAAAACGGACCTGTCCCGACAAACGACAACTCGAAACGTCATTTTTTCTGGTCGTGCCCATCTCTAAGAGAGACAGAAAGAGAAAGAGAGAAGAAGCCATTCAATGTGTTGAATGAAGTCCAGTATGAGGGCAAAACACATCTTGGAAGCAAACCCATTCACCCCCAGAAGTGGCCGATCCTGTGAGAAAAAAGAGGGGCTGATCTACTGGCTTCTCTTTTTAAAATTGTTTGAATTTTTGAACTCGGCACAATTCTCCCAGTCCAAATCTTGAATTGCTTTGCTATTATGTGGTAAAAGAACACATGCACACACATTCTCCTTGCCACAAAATGGCGGGTTACTCTGTTGTTGTTTTCATCCCCAGCCCCGCCCCCATATTTTCTATAAAAAAAATAGAGGGCAAAAATCTGTAAAATGGGCATTCTCAAAAATGTGATAAGTTACTCCTAGGGCAGTGATGGTGAACCTATGGCACAGGTGCCAAAGGTGGCACTTGGAGCCCTTTCTGTGGGCACCGAACATCGCCCCTTCATAGTCACCTGTATACAGGTTAATTTACTGTATTGGCACTTTGCAAAAAAATAATAACAGTGTGTCTTGAATTGCAGTTTGGGCACTCGGTCTCTAAAAGGTTTGCCATCACTGTCCTAGGGTGAAGAATGGAAGAGAAAGGTAGAGAGGCAGATGGAGGGAAGAAGGCAGGAGTTTGTCTCCACAATAAAGGGCCACTACATTCCCAAAAATTGATGGCACTGCCTAACACCTCTGATCCCGGGTCACAGCTTTTGGTTTTCCTGCCTTTAAGCTGTCATGATGTTATTCTCTTATTTCTATTTTTTGCCTGCATTCACATCTCACTGTCTCACTGCAAGTGGTATAATTTGCAGAGCAGTTAAAGTTGGGTTAGTCATACATAAAATGTCTTAGCCAGATGTCTAGACCACATTGCCGAACAGTTTGACACTGCTAATCATGCTGAACTAGTTCAATGTAAGACTGTTTTCTGTTCTAGGAAAACAGGAGACATGGCTTCAGGATTTTTCCTGAATCAGCCGTAATGTCAAAATAATTTTTCTAGAACCAACCGTTCTTACACATTTAGTTATGATTGAGATTAATTTTCATTTGTTATTAAAGTAATATTTCATTGTCAATTATGCCTTAATATGCAATTGTGTATTAAACATAATGGTTACTAAATAACCTCCCTAGGGAGGTTTTGGACTAGAATAACTGGAGAGCTTGCAAATATCTTTTTGAACCCCACAGCTTAAAAAGAAAAGAAAAGAAAAGAAAAGAGTAGTAAACAATGGAAAAAATTACAAACAACAAAGAATGCAATCAATCTGCATCATATTAATTTAATATTGAATTACATTAATGTATTATATAATATTAGTGTAAGTATGAAAAACTGGCTTCATGAAAAACAAAATGAATCCTTTTTTTAAAAAAAAGGAAAACATTTATTCCTGTTAAAGTTGCACAATATATTCGTTCTCTTATTCTTTGTGATGGGAAAGAACAAGAGTTGGGGAAAGGGAGAGATGAGATTCCCGAGAACTAATTTTCCATCATACGCCTACTTCACAGCACAAGCCAATACCTGAAATGCCTTTTGTCATTTTTCACTCACTTTCTCAATACTGATCCCTCAATGATTGCACCACTAGACAAAAAAGTGAGCAGGGAGTGAGGATTCCAGTGGCTAATCGCCTTGAGTGTTCTTCCAGTCTTACTCAATCTGCTTGTTCAACTAAAACCTTTCATCACTTCACTTTCCAAAACATGGTTGTAAAAATAATGAACTTCAGCTACATCATGACTCCGTACTAGAGATGTGCACCTTACAAAAAACAACATACTGTTTTGTCGTCGCAAAGTTATGAAACATTTTGAAATGAAACGAAATGCCAGCCAGTGTTTTGTTACAAAATGAAACAAAATGCCATTTCCCCCCTCTAAAATGAAACTAATAGTTCTAGAGGAAATAGCAGGGAGCTTCCTCACGCTCTCCCCTGTAACCCCTTGAAATTTGGAAAAGTTCCGGTGTCTGGGGGCAGAGATATTAAGCTCCAAAGGGGCTGTGTTGTTGTGTCATTACAGTCGTGACCGACTCTTTGTGACCCCATGTCCATGGAGTTTTCTTGGCAGGAATACTGGAGTGGCTTGCCAGTTCCTACTCCAAAGGGGCTGTGGGGGTACTTAATTGAAGTGGTGTGCATCAGCACACTGAGGGGAAGCTGTAAATTAAACCTATAATTGGTAAAGTGCACCAGACACACTCCTTCCATGAAGCACCCCCACATCTCCTTTGGAGCTTAATATCTCAGCCCCCAGAAACCCTAACTTTCCCAAATTTCAAAGGGTCCCCTAAAATCGTTTGAGGAAGCTACCCCTGTCATGGGGGGGGGGGTGCATGGCAAGGATCAGTATTTTCTAACGCGTAGAAAAAAATCTGCAATATTATTTGCTTCTCTTCTAGTGTCCCCCTTTTGTGTCTGGTCTTTGGCCATATATTCTAATACTTCTAAATTGTTAAGGAAATATTTCAAAATTGCTGGTATCAGAGAGGGATTTTAAGACATTTTCATTTCCAATACAACCGTTAAGAATTTTCCACTGGCTGCTTGACGCTGAAAGAAGGCATAGAGCAGAGATGGCGAACCTATGGCACGGGTGCCAAAGTTGGCACTCGGACCCTTTCTGTGGGCACCCAACATCACCTCTTCGCAGCCACCTGTACTCCGGTTAAATGGCTGTATTGGCACTTTAGAAAAAAATTATTGGGTTTTGAATCACGGTTTAGGCACTCGGTCTCTAAAAGGTTCGCCATCCTGGCATAGAGAAACTGCACTGTAGAGAAGAAATTAGCTGCCTTTTGACAGAAGTCAACAGCACTTCAGCCTACCAGATTTAGTGAATGAGCTGCACAGGACACATATATAGCAAGCTTGTTTGTTTCTGAAACAATTGCTTCATCCCCTTAAAATGCCCAGACATGTTAGCAGTGTTGTCATAAGACTGACCCCTACATTTTGAAAAGTTTCGCCTCCAAACTTCATGTAGGTACTTCAACACCTGATTTGCCATTTCCTCACTAGTATGCCCTTTCATTTCCAGAAAAGTTAAAAAGCATTCAGTCGGCTGTCCGTCTTTTAAGTACACCTAAGTGCAACACTTAACTGATTGATATGTGATAGATCTGGTGTTGAATCGACTGACAAACTAAAATAACAAGAAGATTTGACTTCATCAACAATGAGTGCAGGGACCTTTTGTGCCATTAGTTGAATGAGTTCCTCACAGGTGGTTTTGGACAACCTGTTGGCACGCTGGATGCTGAGTGAGCTACTAGTCCCCCTACATTCATTCTCTCTCAGTGGACAGCTGACTGCATTCAAGTTTCCCCTGCACTCATTTATGTGTGTGTGGGACGCCCCCCATTTGATTTCATAACCCTTGGTGGAGGTCTGCACTCTCCAAGTACTCTTATTTTACTGTATATTAGACATGGGCACGACTTAGTGGAATTCCCGTTTCCGTTTCTGTTCCTCGTTTCCGTTACGTAACGGAAAAGGAAATGACAATTACTCCGCCAGAACTCGAACTCGAACCGACGAACAAATAATTGGGTCTGATTTGTCGTCGTTCCTGGCATCGCGACGATCGCACGATGCCAATCGGCACAGAAAAAAAGTTTTTAAAAGTTTAAAAAAAACGATTCCCGGCCAAAAAAGCAGGCGAAAATATGCCTGCCTCTGAGAGTGCACCTACCAGAGGGGTGGTTTCTGGGGGGGTCCCCGGCCTCCCCCCTCTCCTCCTGTCCTTCCTGGGCTGCTCTGGTGGCGGGCAATGGCATCCTCGTCATCCCGCCAAAGGCGCCGCCTCGCCGCCTCGCCACCATTCAAGCGGCACAGAAAAAAAGTTTTTAAAGTAAAAAAAAACCCCGATTCCCGGCCAAAAAAGAAGGTGAAAATATGCCTGCCTCTGAGAGTGCACCTAGAGGGGTGGTTTCTGGGGGGGGGGTCCCGGCCTCCCCCCCCTCTCCTGTCCTGGGCTGCTCTGGTGGGGGGCATCCTCGTCGTCTCGCCAACTTGCCATGCCATGCGGAATCCAAAATGGGGCGACCGCAATTTATTTTGAAATCGTGGTCCAAAACACACCAAAGCACCCAGAAACATGCGAAAATTGCTGCTGCCTGCTACTATTTTAAAACTGCCAGAATTTTTAAAGTAGCAGCAGTGGGTTTTTCTTGCAACAAAATGTCCTCCTCTCCATTGATTTTATTTTATTTTATTTATATTTTTTTACACCTGCGCAATGATGGGCTGGCCATGGGAGTGGACCATGCAAATTTTTGGAGCCATTCCACCAATCGCATGGCCACTTGGCCACTGAGACTTCTGGGATGTGCCAAAAAGCCCACTAACCCTGCCCTAGCCCTAACCCTAATCCTTACCCATACGCCACAGTACACTGTCCTTCTTAGTGGGTCAGAGAGGCACCCAGAGGTGCACCCCACCACTCACCCTAACCTCACCCGTTACTAGCCTAACCCTAGCCCTTGCGCTAACCCTAACCCTAAGCCAGATCTGTGAGTGTGTACTTGCATTGCACTACACGCAAGTACGCTTCCCTTCTTAGTGAGACACAGAGAGCCCGCATTCTCTGACTGACTGCTGCAGTGGAGGCACCCCAAAGAGCGCTGCCTCTGCCAGTCCACTAAGCAAGTCTGCAACTTGGTATGCATATCCATATGGCTATGCATGCCCTTTTGTAGCGGGCGAGGAGAGAAGGCACCCACGAGGCGCCTCCAGGAGTCTGCTTTCCCTTCCTTCCTAGCGGGTGAGGAGAGGAGGCACCCACCCACCCCAGAGGTGCCTCCAGGAGCCCGCTTTCCCTTCATAGCGGGCCAGAGGAGGCACCCACCCCACAGAGGTACCTCCAGGAGCCTGCTACCCCCTAAACCAGTACTAACGACAGACAAAAAGCAAAAAAATGAAACGACAAATTTATGAAAAAATTCACGAAAAACAGAAACGAGCCGAAACGGACCCGTCCCGAAAAACGACAACTCGAAAAAAAAATGTTCCTGGTCGTGCCCATCTCTACTGTATATATCTGTATGTAATTTTTTTCATTTAATGGGGGGGGGCTTTTGTGGATCCTGGTTCAGTTGCACCATTTGCAGTGTTCTCAAGAAAAGAAGTCCAGTTGCCATGACTCAACTTCCAGAGATACATTTGTAGTATTGCACCATATAGCCCATGGTAAATTTGACTAGGTAAAATTTCTGTGGTGCCCCCTCTCCCCTTGATGCCCCTAAGCACTTGCTAATTGTGCTTAATGGTTAATCCAGCCCTGGGCTCCTCACAGGAAGCTGGAAAGCTGAGTCTTCTCACACAAACAGGGACCCTTTCCACTCTCATGGGCTGAGTGCTCCTCTCTATGTGGGTTTAAAAAGTGGGATTCTCTATTATCAGAATAGGGCACTGCAGTAAATGAATTTTCTCTCCAAATTAACTATAAGATGGATGTCCTATTCAAGTATTTAGCCTGAAAGTCATTTGGTTCAAACCATGGTGGTGACATGGGAATGCAAATAAGACTCACCTTGCATTCATCGCACGCTCAAGCCAATCACACTGCTTTGGCACCTTTACAAAGTCCTGGAAAGGATGGGTAGTTACCAATCTGATGGATGCGGTCAAATCAGGGCTCAATCACACATACAAAAAGAACCATAGTTATTAAAATAATTTTCTTATCTGTTGTACCAATACTCCCCCCCCCAGCAGTTATATGGTATATATTGTGGTATATACTGGTAGGAGTGTCTACATTTCCTTCTATTTGAACCATTATAAGAGGCTACATTACTGTTTAATTTTACATTGATTCATTTTCTCTACTCTTTCTTGGGACAATAAGCCCCCTTGTCCATTTAAAATAAAATGCAAATGTGATAAAGAAGCATAAGCCTTTCTTCCTCCTCTCCTTTCCTCTTCCTTCCTTCCTTTACTGACTTTTCCAAGTTTCTCTGCATGCCTGTACCTCTCCCTCTCAGTTATGGGCTTTAGTTTTTCTTTTTCCTTTCAAACAGCACCGGAACTGAGTTTTAAAGGGGGGGAGGGTTAATGTAACATCCATTTCTTTGCAATTCAAAGCAGGGAATGTTCCTTTCTCTGCTCAAGACCTCTTTCATTTGTAAGGGGAGGGATCTGTCTCCTTCTAAGCAAGATATTCATGTTGTTTTTGTGGTTTCACAATGCAAAACCAGTATAATGGGGTTCTTTTGGCAAATATGATTAAACCCTCCTGGGAAAAATGTACAGGAGAAATCCATACAGTAAGTGTCTTAGAAAATAAGAAGAGAGGGGTACCTCTCCCAGGGTGCAACCTCCTCCTCCTTTGATTCAACCATAGGGCCACCCATGTCTGAGAGTTCAGCCACCTGGGACCAAGAGTCCAGGGTTAGCAGGACCTGACAGCTTCTCTTCCCCCCCCCCCCTATGAAATTCAGAGACATCCAACTGATCTGCACTTGAAGCCTTACTAATAATCTTAGAACTGCAGAGCCGGAAGGGATCCTATAAGTCAGAGATTCCAGCCACTGTCAAGGAGGCACTGCAGGGAATCAAACTCCCAACCTCTGGCTCTCCAGTCTGATACATAAACCACAGAGCTATTGCAGTTCATCACGGCCATGACTCCAGCACCTATGTGTGTGCCTTCTTCACTCCACCTTAGGCACGTTTAGCCTCAGAGCCTGAAGAAGGCTATGTCTGGCCTCCAATTGTATGTGGCCAGGTGAGCAGTCAGCCAAACATGCTTAGAGACATCATTCTGCTATTAAGAATCCATGTACAAAGGTCTAAAGTGGCACGTGCTAGCACAAGCCTTTGCTCCACCCCACAAAACTATTAGCCCTTATGTCAGTGGTTCCCAACCTGGGGATCAGGACTCCTTTGGGGGTTGAACAACCACTTCACAGGGGTTGTCATTAACCAGTGAAGAAAAAGGCACAAATGGCTTGGGTCTGGAAGAGGAGGGGGAGGAAGGGGGGAAGAGTGAGTTACAGCTTGATAGGTTGGAGGGGATGTCAGTCAATGGCACGGAAAGCTAAGATTGGCTGGGGTTGCCTGTAGAGGGAAGTTCTCTATGGCCCCTGTGGCAGTGGCCTGCCAAAGGGGGGGGGGCTTATGGCCTCTTCCAAGCAGGGCAAGGGGTCACCACAGCATGAGGAATTGTATTAAAGGGTCACGGCATTAGGAAGGTTGAGAACTATTGCCTTATGTAAAAATGTGCAATTCCTGACTATCCATCTCCTTTTCAATAAAATGCTGAAAAATTTTAAATGCAAAGAAGGGAATTATCCTTACAGCATTGCTTTCAAATATACTGATCTTTATCAGATATTTCATGATAGTAAGACATTAACATTTGGGAGACTGTCTCAGTCATAGGCATCCATAGGGATCCATATGTCTTTGTCATATACACTTTATGGAATCAAGCCCCGAATATATTTTTTCCTTTCTTCAGGTGTCATTTCCACAGTACAGCTAGACTTTAAAAGCTATTTTTCTGTATTTGTGTGTGTGTGTGTGTGTGTGTGTGTGTGTGTGTGTGTGTGTGTGTGTGTGTGTGTGTGTGTGTTTCCTGCTGGATAGAATGGAAAGCAAAAGAAAGAGGTCTCACTCTGATTATGAGCCAACAATTGATAGCCTCCACAAATGTCTCTGGATGATACTGAGTTGTGTTGTTCTATTTCTATTTCTATTTCCGGTGCTGTCCTGCATGAGTCATATTTGTGGCTACAGCACAAAGGAAAGGATAGGGTAGAAGGACATACAGAAGAAAAAAAGATAATGGGTGTAATTACACGAGGGCTGTCTGAATTTACCATGAACACAATGAAAGCGTAAGATTTGAAAAGGTCTTTGTAGACGACAATTGTGACTTTGGCTTTCTGAAAAATGCCACCGGTAGTTCTTTATCATAAACCCCCCCCCCAAAGCCCACACAACTAAAAAACGGCCATGGCACTGCCCTCTTGCCAGCAATCACATACATTTTAATACAGGGCTCTCACAATGGATGATATCCAAGATCACAAAAACATATTTGGTAGGAGAAACTGTTACTATTGCCTCGTAACAGCCTGAATACAGATTTTTCAAATGGTGTGGAAACACTGAATCAATGGGATTTCTGGTATGTGTTGCATCACCCTTCAGCAGTTGGTTCAATGGGCCTATTTGGGCTGGCACTCGAGTGCCATGGGTTTGGCAGTATGGTGCGGTTTGTTTCCCAGCCAGACTTCTGCTCTGAAGTTTGGCATCCTGCCTCTTCTAGTGAATGCCAAAACCACTTGGAGGAGAGCGGAGTGGCTGCCCACTGGAGGGGCCAGGGCACTGAACCACAGATCAGCTGTTCAGACAGGAAATGAACTACACGGAAGCACTGAACTGGCAGGTCATGCTCCTAGAATCCTAGAATCATAGAGTTGGAAGAGACCTCAAGGGCCATCCAGTCCAATCCCCTGCCATGCAGGAACCCCTATCACAGTATTTTCAACAGATGGCCTCTCCAGATGGGACTTGCATCTGGATTTAGGCCATCCCTTGTTCATATTCATCCTAGCTTTTGTATGGAAGCAAAAACAGACTAGGTTCTGCTCCCTTGCTCCACCAAATGCACTTTTTTAAATGAGTGGGCTATATTCAAATGTTGTTATGAAAATGCACAGGAGAGGAGTGGAAGCATGTTCACGTTTATCATTGAATGAACTCTTGGGCCGTGGTCACACCTGGGTTTTGATCCTGATCTTCTGAAGGTCAGGCTTTTCCCCTTCGTCCCATCACGTGATTTAAATGTGGGACAAGAGTTCCACATTTATTTTTATTTTATTTTATTTTAAAGTACAGTTCAGCCCCCTTGGCCAGCAGGTGGCACTAGCATTTGAAAAAATGGACCACTTGGCTTGGGGGAAATTAAAACTTGTAGAACCGGATAGAGCTTCCTGTTTCTCCGAAGGTGAAAAGCAATTAACAAAAACAGCATCGATTGGCCCCAGGAACAGCCGGTCGGTGCTATGAAAAAAGAAAGAAAAAGAAACCCGGATCATCTGCCTGGTCTCACGGCATCTGCCTCCTTAAAAACTGGATTTTCAAAGCGAGGTAAAAATTTCCCTACCTCCTGGGTGAGTCACAGAAACCTCGCTTAAGGGAGCATTACCAGGTTTTAATTTTCTTTTTCTTTTTCAAAAAGCCCAATGGCCGTGGGGACGGCATTTTTAGACACAGGTTATCTGGTAATTTAAACTGCTTTTAAAGGGACGTGGGACCGAGGCTTTGGAAGCACTATACAAACCCTAAATTGCCATGTCCCCATTGGATCCTTTCAGGGAGAAATGCAAGATAGAAATATTTTAAATAAATAAAATTATAAGTATTTTTAAAGGCAAAAAACCAACAAATGCAACAAGTTTCTTGAGGGAGAGTCTTTCCCTAGAGCCACCTTCCTATGGAGCAGGATAAAGCAATTGACTCAGACAGCAGATGCTGATGGCGGCAGCAACAACTCTCACTGAGAGAGATTTATTCAGTGACCTTTGCCTGCTGTTCAGGGTCTTAATTCACTGCCCATGTTTTGCCTCTCCATGGTTCTTTATTTTTCAGTGAAATGGGGACTGAAGAGACCTTCAAGAAGCCTTCATGGAAGACTGTTACGGGCACTGAAGCAGAGGTCTGACTTCTTTAAAGTAAGGCAACATATAGACACACTCTCTCTCTCTCTCTCTCTCTCTCTGTGTGTGTGTGTGTGTGTGTGTGTTGAGTCATTACAGTTGTAACTGACTCATCGTGACCCCATGTCCATGGAGTTTTCTCGGCAGGAATACTGGAGTGGCTTGCCAGTTCCTACTCCAGGTGCTTACAGTGCCTGGTATTCCCTGGTGGTCTCCCATCCAAGTACTAACCAGGGCCGACCCTGCTTAGCTTCCGAGATCAGGCGAGATCAGAGGTGCTTAGGACATGTAGGCTGAAATCAGGTCAGATTGGAATGTGCTTAGGGCATCTAGACTCCATAATGATGTGCAAAGAACCAAGGGAGAAAGCACTTCTTAACAAAAACATAGTCAAAACACAGAATTAAGGAAACACAAGTAAACAAAGACCACACATGATCCTTTGGAATAATGTCACAGAAATGAAAACCATCTTGGACTTCTTGACAGGGGATGATGGAAGATGGAATTCAAAACATTTAGACGGCAACAGGTCAGGCAAGACTCCAGCAAAGTAATTACTGTATGTTGAATCTAGTAATGTTATTTTAGGCCAGCAGTGAAGACTTTGGCATTAAAATGCCTTTGGTTTCTAATGACTGGTTATGTTGCAGCAAACCAACTCCAATTCATAGCAAATCTTTCCAGGATTTTTTGGGGTACAGGTTACTCTGAAATAGTTTGCAGCTTGTTCTAGGCTATATAAGTTTGCTGTTCTTCCAAGAGGTGCAGGCGGGAATCCAATTCCCGACCTTTGGCTTCACAACCTCCTTCGATTCACTGAACTATAAAGTAGTGTACAGTCATACCTCGTATAACGTAACACTTGTATAACGAAAAATCCGTACAACGGATTTTTTTTTGCCCCCCCCCTCCTTCCCCCTTCCCTGTTTTCTCCTCCTCCCGGGGCCGGGGCGCCTCCTCCGGAGGGGTGTGTGTGTGTGTGTGTGTGTGTGTGTGTGTATGTGTGTGTATGTGTGTGTGTGTGACTTCTCCTTTTCCAACCTGTGCCAGCCCTTTCCCGCTTGCCCCTTCCTTCCTTCCCTCCCTGCAGCCATCGAGGCTTGGCTCTTCCTTTTCACAGCCAGGTCCGATCCTGAGAGATCAGGGAGCCAGGAAGGATTGCCCATTGAATTGCCAGAAAGTAAGGGTGGGGGTGGTTTGAGGTCGTCCCAGCTCACTCTGGGGGGAGGGCCGATGCCGCTCCCCCAAATCCGCTGCCGAAAGGCGCGCGGACCCTCTTCGCGGTGCTGCCGCCGCTCCACCTCTGGTCGCACCGCGGTCGCTCCCCGGCCCGGGCCCGATCCCAAGGGGCGGGGGCGGCGCCCGGAGTCCGACTCTGTCGTGCGCCGCCCGGGCTCAACGCCCCAGCCCGCCCTGGGGGGGGAGGGCCGGTGCCACTCCCCCCAGTCCGCCGGCCCCTCGGGATCCGCCCACCCAGGGCCGGGACGGGACGGGACGGAGCCGCGGCAGCGCTGCCAGACTCTCCCGACCATCAGCTGCTCTGCGCGGTAGCGCAGCAGCAGAGGCGGGGAGCCTGGTGAAACAGAGCAAAGAAGCGCAGCAAAGCTCCCCCGACCGCCGCCGCCGGAGAGAGAGAGAGAGAAAAAAACAAGGGGGCAGACTGAGCTGCTTCTGACGGGGTGGGGGTGGAGGATGGCGGGCTCTCCCTCCGCTCCCTTTCCCGGCGCCGCTGCTGGGTGGCTGGATTGCCCCGTCGGAAGCCGCCGCGGCCGCCGCCACCGCCGCCGGCCCTCGCACGTCCCCTTTCCCGGGGCCTTGCCCACGCAACAGGCTGCAGCCTGGGCAGCAGGGAGAACAGCGGCAGCCCCAGCCGCCCCCTCCTGGCCCGGAAGAGCCCAGCCCGGGCGAACGGATTCGGGTGAGTGGCTGCTGCTGCCGCTGCCGAAGGCAGACTCCTTAGGGGTGTGTAAGGGGGCGAGCGCGTGTGTGTGCGTGTCTGTGTGCGTGTGCGCGCGTATGTAGCCAGAGGGGGTGGGGTGCCGCCGCCGCCGCACAGACCACTTCCCGGGCGCCACCGCAAGCAGGAGGGGGGGTTGGAGAGGGCGGGAGCGCCGGCAAGTGGTCCGTGCAGCGGCGGCGGCACCCCACCCCCTCCGGCTACATACGCGCGCACACGCACACACACACGCTCGCCCCCTTACACACTCCTAAGGAGTCTGCCTTCGGCGGCGGCAGCAGCAGCCGCTCACCCGAATCCGTTCGCCCGGGCTGGGCTCTTCCGCGCGGGGCGAGAGCGACGAACAGAGCAGCAGGGCGACTGGCCTCCCTCTGTCCTCCTCCTCCTCCTCCTCCTCCTCGGAGCTGAAGCGGCTGTCCTTCCGCCTCGGCCACAGCCCCGCCGTCTGCGCCTCTGGGGCTCTGGCAAGAGGTGAGGGGGGGAATTCCCGGTGCAGTCCCCCAAGCCCCCCCTGCCCCAGGCCAAGCAGGGCAAGCAGGGCACCCCACTCCTTCCCCCCACCGCCGCGGCCACCTCCGCCCGACCACCTGCGGCTGCCCGGGGAAAGAGGGAAGAAGGGAGGGGAGAGGAGGGACGGCAGGCATGGAGGGGGGGTGAGCCAGGGAGGGGCACCCTTACCTGGGACCTGCACGGGGGTCCACCGCCCCCCGTCGCCCAAAAAAACCGCCCCCCGTCGCCCAAAAAAACCCCCATAGGAATGCATTGAAACGGATTAAATCCAGTTTCAATGCATTCCTATGGGAAATTACAATTCGTACAACGTAAAACTTGTTTAACGTAATTTAATTTGGAACGAATTAATTACGTTATACAAGGTACCACTGTATAAAATCTGAACAAGTAGACTGTTATGAAATGTTGTTCCCCTGTATTCTTTGTTCCATTCTTTCTTCTTCTTTGAGTCCAGTAGGCAGCAGCAGGTGGACTAGGATGATGAAGGAAAACCAATTCAAGAAAGAAAAGGGGAGAAACCCCCAAAACACAAAGGGAAAAAAGGCTAAAGTAAAAGGATTCAAGATAGAAGGCAACAGGAACTCAGCAGCACACAGTAACCTCCCACCCCACAGGAATGACTGACACAAAGAACACTCGTTACTACATTCCAACCAATCCTGGCCCTTTTACAGATTCAAAAATTCCACTCCCTCGGATATTCTGACTGACTCCTGAGAGCAGTCCTCATAACATTCTTGGATGAATAATTTATTAAGTAATTTGAAAGAGGGTAAAAGGAAAAATACAAAAGGGGAAAACAAAAAAACACGAAACACTCATGTACTGTACCTCTCATCTACAAACATGAATAATTCATGTTTGAGAGGCTCTGTTTCAGAAATTAACAAAAGAACATGAATTACACAAAATCATCTGCATTTGGGGTCTTCTGTTTCAACATGAATAGGAGATACCAAGTTCACACATGAATTTCTGTCACTGATTTATATACTCTCTCTTTATATTATTTTTAAAGACAGGGTAAAAAAAATACTCTCTCTTTAACTGCTCACGTTCTTGTGTAGCTCTAACGTCCCTCAATTCCCTGTTCTCAAATTTGAATATGTTTTAATTGTACTGGACTATATATTGTCCCTCATTGCTGTAAGCCGCCTTGGGTCCTTTGCCAAGGAGAAAGGTGGGATAAAAAAATACTCTAAATAAATAATAAATAAATAAAAGTAAACCCCCACCTATCTCAGGGGTTAGGGACCCATCTGACCCACAATGACTGAAAATCTGTGATATGCGGATGCAGGTCGGGTGGGGCCTGGGTGGAGGGGGGGTGATCCGATCCCCCACCGCCGCTCACTCGGGCCACTCTAAGACTTCTTGGATCTGACCCAGGCTTTAAAAACCTTTTCCCCCCTTGCCCACACCCTGGGCTCCAGCTGATTGGCCCTGGGGTGGAGAAATAAAGGTTTTTCTCCCCTGCATGTACTGCAGTCCACAATATAGCAGGACTGCAGTACATGGAGCGTGAAATGGAGGGGGGGGGTTAACTATACCTCTATATCTGTATGCATAGGTATAAAGGCAGAGGCAAAAACAGAATCATACATGTTCACCCAAGTATCACACACTTCAAGAATGCCATGGCTAAGTGCTGCCCCAAGCATTGTGCTGTCTGAGGGGAAGAACAAGCTGTCAGCCCTCCAATTTCAGTAGACTGGATTCACAGTCAGGGCTGTTTCCCCAACCATAGTGATGGGATGGTATTGCTAACCATAGATGGGGTTGTTAACATCTGCTTCAACATACTGCTGTGCGACCTCACAGTATCTGCCATCTGAGCTCGTTGCCTTTCTTTCTACCAAATGGTAGGGGCAGTCCTGTGTAGATGAAGGTGAGTGAGTGGAGCCTATTGGAAAAGTTTTGCTTGTGGAGAAATGTGAAGCAGACACATCACATATCTCATCCGTGGAGCTTATCTGTTATGGTCCAGTCACGCTGCTTAACAGCCATTTAATCACATCGGAGGAAAGAGTCATAAGTAAATAAATAAGAAGAAAAGGTTTGTCTTTGTTTTAAAGAAGGCTGTGTTTCTGGTTAGTAATTCATTACCGGCCACCACAAGTTAAATATTAGACTGAACTCAAATTGACTTTGAAAACCTAACAGTGTCCGGTAAAGGGATTGTGTCACTTCTGCTTGGAAGTAATATTTGAATTCTTAGGAGAAATAATTGCACATGCATTTCTCTTTAGGGATTTTTTTCTTCTTCTTAAACCAACTGAAAAAGTTAGGGAAATAACATACAGTTGGTGAGGTTATGAGGCACATTTTGGCAGGGGAGAGCATGGGCAATTCACACAGGGAACTTTGCTTCTAACCTTAGCAAACAAAGGAGAAAGCTTTTGAGCTGCCAGTGAGTTAAGCATACTTTCGACTATGCCCAGAAATTCCCATCTGCACAAGGAACACCATGTCGAGGCAGTTTAGAGATCCCCATTGTTCTCACTGACCAGCAATGGATCTCTGGTTGTTTTTTACACAGAATCCTTTCTTAGCTCCTTGATCACTGCGAAATAAAAAGACGCCTGCTTCTTAGGAGGAAAGCAATGGCAAACCTAGATAGCATCCTAAAGAGCAGAGACATCACTTTGCCAACTAAGGTCAGGATAGTCAAAGCTATGGTTTTTCCAGTAGTGATGTATGGAAGTGAGAGCTGGACTATAAAGAAGGCTGATTGTCGCAGAATTGATGCATTTGAGCTGTGGTGCTGGAAGAGAGTCTTGAGAGTCCCCTGGACTGCAAAGAGATCAAACCTATCCATCCTGAAAGATATCAACCCCGAATGTTCACTGGAAGGACAGATTTTGAAGCTGAGACTCCAGTACTTTGGCCACCTCATGAGAAGAGAGGACTCCTTGGAAAAGTCCCTGATGCTGGGAAAAATCGAAGGCAAAAGGAAAAGAGGACGACAGAGAATGAGATGGTTGGACAGTGTCATCGATGCAACCAAAATGAATTTGACAAAACTCCGGGAGGCAGTGGAGGATAGGAAGGCCTGGCGAGCTCTGGTCCATGGGGTCACGAAGAGTCGGACACGACTGAACGACAGCACAACAACAACCTTTCTTAGCATTACTGGCGAATACCGGGTTTGACAATATGCTTGGTTTCGATAGTTAGTTAGTTAGTTAGTTAGTTAGTTAGTTAGTTAGTTAGTTAGTTAGTTAGTTAGTTAGTTAGTT
>JAHTLZ010003548.1:0-24415 GCA_023846285.1 Phrynocephalus versicolor
CAAGTAGATGATCTTAGGCTAGTCTAGATGGCTCAGTTTAGTTTCTCACTGTGCCTCCTTGAGAGATGCTGGACCCGATGATCCAGAGGGTCCCTTTCATCTCTACTGTTTGACGGCTCTTCGTCTTCTCTTTCAGTGAGCAACTCAGATCCATCAAGTTTTCAAAGTGGGCTGATCCACTTGCCTGCATTCCTAGACGATCTTTGTGACGGTGGGCAGTGTACGGGACCTACCACGATTGGCCCCTGCATTTCCAACTTGATCAATACACCACTGTTCGGCATCATGGAGGAGAGGAGCCAAGCACATTTAGGGCCTTCTTCACATCCTGGTGGCAGCCTTGAGTTGAGACACAGAGGAGGGGCTGAAGCACACAAAAGAGACATTGTTATTGTAATCCAGAGACTCCCAAACTTTCCCTGTAGACGATTTTTTTTGTTTTCCATAGACCCCCCCCTGCCTGCCTAATATTGCATTTTCCTAAACTTATTAACTTCAGCTGACTTTTTTGTAACATGCAAAAACTTTCAAAACTGGCACCCAAACTCGCTGAATATGGCACCAAAACAAGCTGTGTTAGGTGTAATAAGACATTTACGGAACACCTATATGCCTAAATGGGGTCCGCTCACATGGCTCCCCATTTACATTTTATGCACCCCTAATTTTTTTTCTTGCTGACATGGACTCCCTGCAAGTCGAAATGGACCCCTGCACTCCATATAGAGCACTTGAGGAACCTCTGTTCTAATCACTGGGCTCCAGACCGGGCAATTATTTTCTCCTGTCGTCTGCCTGGTTAAGGAGTCTGCTTCATAATTTTTTCAGTAGGCAAAGTCATCCTTTCTGGTCCTTCAGTTTTTCATTCTCAGACTCCTGCCTTTTGATTTCTCTGTTGCTGATCTGCAGTTCATTTTAATCGCATACGTCATATATCTTTCTTTTCTCCGTATGCTGATCTGATACTTTCTTTTTTTAGCCTACAAATGTTTACATTCTGTTGCTTGTTTTCTTTTTCTCTTTAAATGGCACAGAAGAACCGCAGCAACATGAAGATGGAGCCGGGGACGGGGGGAGGAAAAGTGTGTCACAAACCAAGATGCTGGTTTTAACACCTATTTACATCTTCAAAGGTCCCAGCAAAAACAGCCACAAAATTGTAGCTTTTCCTCTGAGGCAGTTCTTGCCATCTTCTGCCAGTAATGATACCCCTCTGAATTCTGCATAGGAGAAACAGGGCAATCCTTGCCCATAAGCACAAATGAATCCAGTTTAGGGATGGGCAATTGTTTTTGGAAACTGCCAGTTCCGAAATGACCCGTGAGGGCCCAGGTGGTGTTCAGAAGCCTCCGGCACACAAGCAGCCAGTCTCTTACCTTGTTCTGCACTCGCACGGAGCTGAGCTCCAAGAAGGAAGCAGGCTCCGATGTCATCTTTCCTCCTCCGTGGTGCTGGCCAATCAGGAGCTGTGGAGGGACAGGGATCATCCCACCTCCCTGTCTGATTGGAGAAGCAAAGATGACATTCGAGCCTGCTTCCTTGTTGGAGCAGAACAAGATAAAAGGATTGGCTGTTTGTGTGTTGGAGGCTTGTGAACACCAGCCAGGAACGTTTTCAAAGGGGAGTGCAGGTTATGGTTTTATTTTTCTTTATATTTATATTTGTATTTACGGTGGTACCTTGTATAAAGGAATTAATTAGTTCCAAATGAAATTATGTTAAGCAATTTTTCCTTTATACACATTTCCTATAGGAATACATTGAAAACAGAGTAATCCCTAATCACAACCATTTTTATGTTGTATGGATTCGCCCCATAGGCGATTCTCTTAAGCAAATTTCCCCTATCTCCATAAATTTTTATGTTGTACAGATTTTAAGTTACACAAACCGTTTGTTATAGAAGGGTTCACTGTAATTTGTTTTCAACATTCTTTCTTATTTGTTCTGACAATTTCTAGTCATGGGGCAGCTAGTCAAGTGTGTATAAGGCTACAAATTGCACGTTATTATTTTCATATTAAAAATACAGAGTAAAAGCAATCCAGTTGTTAGTCCCAAGCAAAATTTGCTTTGATATAAGAGAGTTTTGGTTTACAAGCTTGTTTCCAGATGAATTAGCCTTATAAACCAAGGTACTGTATTACTGTACTTAGATGAAGCTTGGGCTCTCTCAGTGCCCATATTCTGGAAGGTCATGTCTGGTTCATTTCCTCGGGGCAGGGAAGCAATGGCACCATCATTTGTGCTTAGATGGTTAGCTGGGGCAGATGTGACAGTTGAGACAGAGAATCACAGTAGAGATGGGCACGAACGACTGTGGTTTGTACTGGTTCGTTTATCAGATGAACAGGTGTTCGGTAGTTCAAAGCTCCTCTTCCTCTGGATGGCATCCACTTGGAAGGCACAGCCTGGCTTCCCGGCCGTACCTCCTCCAGATGCTGCCCCGGAGGGGGCTCCCACCAGGGGCAGGGGAGGCTCTGGGCGTTTATACACGACCCCTAAACTCCAGGGCAAATGGCTCCCAGCTCCGGAGCTTAAAAATGTTTCCCCACCAGCTCCGGAGTTTACAGGGAATTAAGTGAGGCCATGCCCACTTTAGCGCATCCCAGCGCACCTTTCAAGTACCTGCTCTTTGGAGGTGAAAATTGTTTGATGCGGTGTAACGATAGTGAGTGCGGGGCTCTCCTCGCTTCTGTTTGTTGTTGTTTTGGCTCCCGCCCCTTTAAGAGCTACTTTACAGAGACAGGGATGTTGCTGCGGCAAGAGCGGAGGCAGAACGGAGGTGAGCCACGATCTTTTCTTCCTTTTTTTTCTCCCTCCCCTCAAGCAGCCAGCAGCCAGGGTGGGGACACAGGAAGAGCAACAAGCCCCTAAGATCTCTGGTCCGAATTTAAGTGGCCAGCGGATCTTAGGGTTCGTGTAAAAGCGCCCTCTGAAGCACCAAACACCCGTTCAGCCAATAATCAAGCCAGCATGGGCTGCCAAATCTTCATGCAAATCTCTAGTTTACAGTAGTCTCCAAAAGAAAACCAAGGAAAATGCTTTTAAAGGGCACAACCGATAGTCTCCTTGGAAGCTCAAAGAGAAAATTGATAGGTGAGCATAAAATACAAGACCTGACTCTTGAAATATACACATTTATAGGCCTCGTTCCACAGGAGCATGGATGAATGTAGAAACCATCTGCTTAGAATTTTATGAGGGCAACTGTGAACATAGGAGAAGCTGTGGTGCTGTAACCCGGGAGCCAGATATGGGGTGTTACAAACAAAATAATGGGCTCCTTTCAAAACTCTGCGTAGATCTTATCAGATTGTTCAGGCCCTTCCTTAGGGAAACCAAGGGTTCAAACCGTTCTCGGCCTCCTTCCCTGAGAGTAAGCCCCAAGGAATCCAGCAAGGCTTGCACTTGAGTAGATGTGTGCAGGAGCACCTAGGGTGCACTGGAAGATGCACGGCTGCCGTGGGTCCTGCCAGCGAGGCAGATGGGTGGCAGGAAGCCACAGCCGCCTCTGATCCTCAGCAGGTGGCTGAGGAGTTGTTGTTTGGTGAGACAGGAAGCACTGATATCCAGGGGAGCCTGTTGTGGGTGCAACAGATGGGCGGGAGAGAAGGATAATAAAAAAACAAAACAAACGGATCCAAAAATATCAGGCCAACGTTGCCCACTCCTGCTCTCCCAGCTTAACTAGGCCCTCCTTTACCTTTTAATCTGCTTGCACCCTTGCCTTCTCCCTTCAGACCGGCCACTAGGCCTACAGGCCCAAACGGGGCAGTGCCGTGAGCACACCAACAGAAGCTGAATTTCCTAAAGGGATTTAGAAAAATAATAGTAGAAAGTCTGATTCTCCCGGCTCAAACTTGATTCACTCGGTGTTTTGAAAATCAGCTTCTTTTGTGACAAGTTATCAGACGGTAAACAGCAGGTGACTTTGCATGCCTAACTATTGCTCAGAAGAAATGGCACGGCTGGAGGAGGAACATTTGTAATGTTGGTGTTGTGTATTGATCTGTATGCCTATGATCTGTAATTGCTTATGTTGAAGTAACTGCCTTCCTGTTCCAAAGGGAAGAGGCCTATTGGTTGATTCAAGTTGCTGCATTTGGATCCTCAATCCTATTGGTTCCCGCCAAAAGGCAGCTTTATGATTGCTTGTAATTGTTCCCTCCAAAATGTATCTTTTCCTAGCCAGTCCTGGTTCCTATAAATGTAGCTCCCTCTCCCCAGTCCCTAGGCTTGTTCTCTCCCTGAATAAAGAGTTGTTACAATAGAAGCTGTCTCCAGCCTGCTATGTCAGAGAGCTGAAATCACTTGCTGAAATCACTAAACCCCATGCTACCACAGTTAGGAGATAGACTAGAGATGGGCACGACTCAGCAAAATTTTCGTTTTCTTTTTCATTTTTTCATTTCGTTACAAAACGAAAACGAAAATGAAAATTTTTCAAAAACAAAACGGAAACGGAAACGAAACGAAAAATTTTGCTGTGTTTTTCGTTTTCGTTGTGGCAAGTGCATTGAACTGAAAAGAATGCTAACGAAACAGCAATTTTTTGTTTTCGTTTTCATTTTTGTTTCGTTACGAAATGAAAACGAAAATGAAAAATTTGCGAAAAACCCAACGAAAACGAAAATGAACCGAAACGGACCCCTAAACGACCAAACGACAAACGAAACACCATTTTTTTGAGTCGTGCCCATCTCTAAGATAGACACATTTCCCCTCAAGGTGTACTTGAACTCACAGGTATTCCTAATCAAGACTTCAGTGGGCCTTCACCCCACCCACTCTTCCCAAAAGTTGCAATTCAGCTCAACCCATGCCAGGTTGCCCAGCTAGGAGCCAGCCAACCTAGCTGTCTGTCTTTGCCTGGGTCACTTTCTCAGAAGGTTGCAGAGGTGATTGTCTCATATGTTGGAGGCTGCGGTGAAAGAGATTTGCTGTGTCTTCGCTTTACAAGGTAGGTTTCTGTTCCACCAGCACCACCATCATCCGCCTTCTTTATCACAGGCACGCACATGAACTACAAGTGGTACCTTGCATAAAGGAATTAATTCATTCCAAATGAAATGATGTTAAGCAAATTCTGCTTTATACAAATTTCCCATAGGAATGCATTGAAAAGAGTAATCCCTAATCGCGACCATTTTTATGTTGTACGGATTCGCCCCACAGGCAATTCTGTTAAGCAAATTTCCCCTATCTCCAGAATTTTTTATGTTGTTGTACAGATTTTATGTTATACAAAACCGTTTGTTATACGAGAGTCCACTGTATTTGCAATCACTCAGGCTGTTTCACCCAGAAATGGAAGCTCTCTGTTAAGGCCTCTTGCTTCCTCCTCCCCCCCCCCCCCCGTTGGCGGGGGCTCCAATTTTTTTTTTAAGCCCGTCTCACCTCGTAATGTTCTTTCCATCACCAAGCTAATGGAAGCAATCAGGATTTCACTCTGGCCTAGGGCCAGATGAAAGGCTTCTCTCAAGGAATGATAAGATCAGGTGTTTTCCTTTGAGAGAAATGTTTGGCTCCACACTCCACTCAGGTCAGGTTGGAAATAGAACTCTCTCTAAAAATAATGCTTTCCATTTGTTTTACAAGCTCTTCTTAACCTAAACTCTCTCTCTCTCTCTCTCTCTCTCCCCCATAATTGGAGGGGTGAGTTTTCAAAGGAAATTGGTTACTGCTGTTGTATCCCAATGGCTGGCAAGTGGCAACTATAGTTAAAACACAAGTATATAAGTTCCATTGTAGTGTAGTGAGATATTACACACAAAGATGGGAGGAGTTACTTTCTTGGACTAGAGTTCCTAGCCCTCCCCACAGCCTACATGAAGACACAATGGCAGGCCTGTGTCTTTCCCACCAATCTTTCTCAATCCCAGATAATTCTTCATTTCTCTTTTATCATCGCAATCAGAGTCTGAGTACCTTCCGACTGCATTCCCTCAGGCAAACACGTCTCTCTTCATTTTGGGGGGTCTTACAGTGAGGGCAGTGACTTTGAAAGGATTTACAGAAGATCACATACCTCTTCATCCCATTGTTCATTTTATGAGCCTATTTCAGACTAGGGTGACATGAGGTCAAAGTGAACTATAAAATGGAGGACTCAGCACTATCTTCCCTCAGACTGATAAAGCTGTTTGGATGAGAAGCAAAACGTTTCAATCTCTCAAGAAAAAAGAAGTCTAGTTGCCATGACTCAACTGCCAGATAGTAGACTAGATTCAACACCTCGAATGATCCAAGCACTAGAAAGCACGTCGAGAATTTGTTACCATTTTGAAGACTTCATCCATTGTAAAAACAACTCCAGTCCACATGGCACTTTTTCATAAACGGATCCGACATCCCCCTCCACAAAATTATGGAGGGATGTACAAGTAACTCTGTCTATAATCAAGATTAGCAGGATTCTTGTATACATTACAGATGATGCAGAAGAAAACTAAAGGATCAAACCTATGAACGGGTCTAAACATTAGCGTGGAATGTCTGTTAGACCCTTGTTATTAACTGCCATGCAACAAAAGTTGATAAACAGCTGCATTTGGTACAGATTTGTGCAAGCTTACAGAGATGATAAGAAAATAGCATCACAAACAAACAAACCTTCGTTTAAAGTGAAAGAATAAAAAACAGTGGAGAACTAGATCAGTGTCCATTCTGATGAGGTATGTGGGAGTACCATATGTTATCATGGAATAGGATATTAAAGGGAAATAGACAAAATAAATTTCTCAATTGGGTGCCATGTCTTTTCAATAAAGGACTGTCTTTTCAATAAAATTAAAGAAATACATAGCAGACTGCTCCATGAGACAAAATTCCTGTCTTCAGATTTGGTATTATTTTAAATAGAAATACATCCCCTAGGTCACTGATATCTACAAACAGCAATTGCTCTGTGATGTTCTGGCATCAAAATCTAATATGCCAGCTGAGAAAAAAAATGATATAATTGAAGGTGTAATGATATCTACACTACCTACATGTAGTGATGTAGTATGGCATGATGGATAGAGTGATGGTCCAGGACTCAAGAGTCATCAGTTCAAATCCTCACTCTGGCATGCAAATTCATTGGGGCTGTGGAACTGGTAAAACCAATCTTTAAATATCTCACTTATCTTGAAAGCCCTATAAGGGTCACAAGACGTCATCTGCAACTTGACAACACATAATAAGATTTACTTGCGGTGTAGAAAAATACAATACAAATGATGCAAATGTACCTTTTAACTTAACGGCCATAGCCACACCTTTCAGTGAGAGGAAGCAGAACTAAAATCATTGTTCTCCATCGTGTCCTCCGTGAATCCACACCACTGGGTTCTCGGACGCGACGCGGACGATGGCACCAGAAACACTTCTAAGCAAGGAAGCAGAATCGTTAGTCTTCGCCCCGCCACCCATGCTCCCTTGCGTTCCCGCCTAAATGCCCCAGTTCCCTCTAACCACCGCGTTGGATGGTTCGGAAAACCTTCTCTGCAGAGAGTCACGGTTATTCTTTTCTTCCCTCGGAACTTTTATGGCCCACCGGGCCCTCTTTAAGAACTGTGTCCGTTGCGGGGGTAAAATCCCTTTTTCCGACAGACACTCTGCCTGTCTCTATTGCCTGGGCGAAGCCCACTCTCCGGGCTCTTGCTCACACTGCAAGAGCCTGAGCTTCCAGGCCCTTCGGAATTGGAGACATAGGCTCAACACTTACCTCCTGGAGAAATCCCTAAGACCACAGATGGAGTCTGAATCCACCTCTCACACAGCAGCGGAACCTGTTGAAAAATCAACCAAGAAATCTAAGTCAAAAAAGACCGATACCGAGCCCTCGGTATCGAAGAAACCTCGCAGAGAGAAGTCTCCCTCCCAAAGACAATCTCCACCCTTGTCCCCGAACTGGAGGAGTGCCTCTCCGGTATCAGTGGATTCCTCGGATTCGGCGTCGGTTGCGGCTTCGATCCCAGGAAAACAAGACCGCAGGTCAGAGCTCGCGACCCTGTTCGCTAATGCTCCCCTTCCGCAACCAGCCGGCCAGATGGCTAATCCCAAGCCGCCACCACCTTCTGCCTTTCATGGCTACCCGGGACCGTTCTGGCAGGGCACGGTACCGCCCTTGCCACCGGTACCTGAGGTCGGAGCTTGTTCGGAGCACTCTGCCCGAAAACGCTCGGCTAAGCGTTCGGCTGAAGCCTCTTCTCCGCCGCTGGTACCTAAGAAACCTCGTGATACCGACGCAAGACCGCTCCCGACCCAGACCCGACCGTCTGCCTCGGTACCATCTCCATCTCAACCTTGGGCATGGCCACCGGGACTGTCGACCTGGCCCCCGGTACCACCTATGTCAACTTCCTGGCCTTCTAGTCAGGCCTCCATGGTACCGTAACTTTTCTCGGGCTACCCGATGTTCCCGGGCTTCCCGCCGGCTCTGTATCCTGCTGGACCCTTTTGGCACCCTCCAGACGCCTGGCACGAGCGGGATGGCCCCTCGGAATCAAGGTCTCCTAGCTCTATGGCGCTTGAACCCCTCAAGCCTTGCCGCCATAAACGCTCCAGACCGGTACCCCACCGACACCGGTCCGGTACCAACCCCCCATTGCCGTCGCATTCTGGCTCATCTTCGACATCTACTTCTGATTCAGATGACGGCGAAGGTTCTGACCGTGATGGGGCTGCAACACCTGACTCCAATGTCGCAGGAGAGAGTCCCCCATCATCGGCTTATTCCATTGGTAATTACTCGGAGTTCATCTCAAAAATGGCTACAACCTTGAATATCCCGGTTCACCGGCCGACACCTCAGTACTCTGATCACCTGTTTGATCAAATCTCATGATAAGACCGATGAAATCATGAATGACCACCAGAAGAGCCAGAACACGGCGAAATGCCTCAACCTCATTCTTCCAAAGCAAAACCGGCCCTTTCGTTCTCCCTGGAGGAGGTCCTTTAGCCACTCCTTCTCTAGACAGCAGCAGCCTTTCCCCTCCTCCTCTGCCAACACCTTTGCCGGTAAGGATAAGCAACAGAAGACCAAGTTCCGTTCTTCTACCCGGCATCAGGATAGACGGGGCCGCAAGGACTTCTGACTTACCAAGACTAAGACCTTTCCTGCCTGCGTGGCGCCGCATCACCACCGACAGGTGGGTGCTGTCCATCATCTCTCTAGGGTACCAAATAGAATTTTCTTCCCTCCCTCCTACGGGACATATTTTGCCTACCCATCCGTCCCAGGTGCTTTGGGATGAGGTTTCAAACCTTCTTCAAAAAGCAGCCATTCGACCTGTCCCCCCAGAGGATATTCCCTATGGCCACTATTCCCCCTACTTCACAGTTCCAAAGAAGGACGGAGGTCTCTGACCTATTCTGGACCTCAGGTTGGTAAATTGGTTCATCCCACCAAAGAAATTCAAAATGGTCACCCTAGAGACGATTCTTCCTCTTCTACAATTCGGCGACTGGTTCACAGTAATCGACCTCCGGGATGCCTATTTCCATATTTCTATCCACCCACTTCATCGCAAATTTTTGCATTTCATCATTGCGGATCAAGCCTTCGAATTCCTGTCCCTGCCCTTTGGCCTGGCCACGCCCCCCCGAGTGTTTACCAAGTGTATGGCCCCGGTGGCTGCTTTTCTTTGTACACAGGGAATAGTAATTTTCCCTTACATAGACGATTGGCTCCTGGTTTCTCCTTCCTGCAACCAAGCTCTCGATCACCTGCAAACCACCCTGCAGCTTCTAAAAAGTCTCGGTCTCGAAGTCAATTTCGACAAATCCAAGTTTATCCCGTCTCAATGGATCGAGTACATTGGAGCCATCATAGATTCTCAACAGAAGAAGGCCTTCCCGCCGTCCTCCAGACTAGCGGACATCACTTCCATTGTGAACCTCCTGCGACCAAATTCCTGCATTCCCGCCCTGCTCGTTGAACGAATCTTGGGCTTGATGTCCTCCACTACTTCAGTGGTGCCCTACGCTTGCTTGAACATGAGACACCTTCAACTGTGCCTTCTTACACAATTTTACCCAGAATGGGACTCCCAGCACAAGCCGATACTCATTTCTGAGGAGGTCTGGGCACGCACGCGCTGGTGGCTCAACTCCACCAATCTCTTGGCAGGCCGCCATTTTCGGACTCCCTCCCCAACCATCCAGATTACATCGGATGCCAGCCTTTTGGGCTGGGGAGCTTTTTGCGGCAATCACCAAATTCATGGCCTTTGGTCGCCGACGGAGTCCGCCCGATACATCAACGAGCTGGAACTTCTGGCCATTTTTAGGGCCCTGAAGGCCTTCCTTCCCATGATCTGAGGCCAAGTGGTCCTGATAGCCATGGACAATATCACGGCCATGTATTACCTAAACAAACAAGGCGGCACTCATTCCCTTTCCCTTCTCCGACTTACCATCGAACTCTGGGACTGGTGCATTCCACATCAGATATTTCCAACAGCAATTCACCTCTCGGGGGAGGACAACGACCTGGCGGACGACCTCAGCCGCAGGACTTCGACCTCCCACGAATGGGAACTCAACCAATCGGTCTTCCGCCTGTTAGTCCGGAGATGGGGTTCCCCATCCATTGATCTCTTTGCCACACAGACGAACGTGAAGTGCGACCTCTTCTGTTCCAGGGCTGGTGTGGGCAGCCGGTCCCTAGGAGACGCTTTCATGTTCAGGTGGTCCCACCACCTACTTTATGTTTTTCCTCCAATTTCCCTCCTCCACAGGACCCTGGTGAAATTACGTCACGACAAGGCCAATGCCATCCTGATCACCCCCTGGTGGCCTCGTCAGCCCTGGTTTGCCACCCTTCTTCAAATGGCACAGGACCATCTTTCATTACCCATGTTTGCCACTCTGCTATCCCGAGACAATGGTGAGGTACTCCACCCGGACCTTTCACAACTGAATCTGACGGCTTGGAGGATACGGATCTAATCTCCCACATCTGCCAAGCGGCTCGCAAGCCTTCCACCCGGAAAAACTACCGTTTCAAGTGGAAACGCTTCCTCTCCTTCACAGAGACTCACTCTTTTCCTCACGTCAACCCCCCTCTATTGGTGGTCCTCCGCTTCCTCCTCCATTTGAAGCAGGCGGGTCTTTCCATGGCTTCACTTCGAGTTTATCTTTCTGCTATTGTGGCACATCAGCGTTCTGGCTCAGCGGCTGCCTCCTTTTTTCGACACCCTTGACTAGAAACCTTCATGAAGGGCCTCAAAAACACCTACCCGGACAGGCGCCCATTGGCTCCCCAGTGGTCCCTTCCCCTGGTTTTACAAGCTTTAACCCACCCGCCCTTTGAACCCCTAGCTACCACACCTTTACGCCTCCTTACTCTAAAGGTGGCCTTTCTGGTTGCCATCACATCTGCCAGGAGAGCGAGTGAGCTTTGTGCACTCCGCCATGATCAGCCTTTCCTTCATTTTTTTCCGGATAAGGTAGTTGCATACCCTGATATTTCTTTCCTGCCTAAGGTGGTCTCTCCCTTTCACCTTTCCCAGCCCATAACCTTACCAGTTTTCTTTCCTTCCCCTTCCTCCCCTGCTGAGCGGGACCTCCACTCTCTGGATGTTCGAAGGGCGCTTGCTTTCTACGTTTCCAGAACTGCTTCACTCCGAAACACCCCTCGTTTGTTCATTGCTTATGACCCGAAGTTCAACGGGTCGCCTATTTCTTCTCAACGTTTTTCTAAGTGGATTGTTGATGTTATTAAGCTTTGCTACCAGTTATCTGACCGCCCCCTCCCGTCAGGAGTTAGGGCTCACTCCACCAGAGCAGTTGCCTCTTCCACAGTCTTCCTTCGAGGTATCCCGATCGAAGACATCTGCCGGGCAGCCACATGGTCTCAGCCGTCTACATTCATCCGTCACTACCGTCTAGACACCAGGGCCAAATCTGCTGCCTCCTTTGGAAGGGCTGTACTCTCCAATGCCTTACCGTGACTCCCCTCCACCAGCCAGGTAGCTTGGTACTCACCCAGTGGTGTGGATTCACAGAGGACACGATGGAGAAGAACCAGTTGCTCACCTGTAATGGTGGTTCTTCGAGTGTCCTCCGTGAATCCACACCAACCTGCCTGCCTCCCCTCTCATCACGTCTGTCCTCTGAGGTTTTTCCTCACGACGGCGTGTAGAGGGAACTGGGGCGTTTAGGCGGGAACGCAAGGGAGCATGGGTGGCGGGGTGGAGACTAACGATTCTGCTTCCTTGCTTAGAAGTGTTTCCGGTGCCATCGTCCGCGTCGCCTCCGAGAACCCAGTGGTGTGGATTCATGGAGGACACTCAAAGAACCACCATTACAGGTGAGCAACCGGTTCTTCTCTGAAACAGTATGAAGGAAAACCCAATAGAAAAATGTGCTGGAAAGACAGACTGCAGAACAAAAACGTAAGTCCTGTTTTACCATAATACTTATTTGGGTGGCACAGAGGTGTACGAAGAATGAACATTATCTGTTATGTTGAGTTTGATCTGCTGGGCGCCTATATTCTTGTATTTTTTATTCACACAGTGGACCCTCATATAACAAATGGTTTGTATAACATAAGATCTGCACAACATAAACAATTCTGGAGATAGGGGAAATTTGCTTAACACAATCACCTATGGGGTGAATCCGTACAACATAAAAATGGTCACAATTAGGGATTAATCAGTTTTCAATGCATTCCTATGGGAAATTTGTATAAAGGAAAATTTGGTTAACAGAATTTCATTTAGAATGAATTAATTCCTATATACAAGGTTATTGTTACTGTTTATACTGTATATACTTTTTACATTTTTATCTTCTCTTGCTTTTGTATTTTATTTTGCTTTGATGGCTTTGTTGTTCACTGCCTTGAGTTGCCTTTGTGCAAGCTGGCATTATATAAATCATAAATAAAACTAAAACTACACTAAAGTAAACATCCTATGTAATGAAGTGGAATTCTCTTTACGTCTCTCAGGTTGCACAAAACATCAAGTCCCTTGATGGCCAAGGCAGCAATGAAAGTAAAAAAGCGATCTCAATACTGTTCCAGGAGTTTGAACAAAGAACTTTTCTTTCTTTCTTTCTTTCTTTCTTTCTCTGTCTGTCTGTCTGTCTGTCTGTCTGTCTGTCTGTCTGTCTGTCTGTCTGTCTGTCTGTCCGTCCGTCCGTCCGTCCGTCCGTCCGTCCGTCCGTCCGTCTGTCTGTCTTTTTAATTATTTTTATTATATTGTATTGTGGGTAGGATGTCAAAAGGGTTCTCTGTGTGTGTGTGTTGTGTCGTTACAGACTCTATGTGACTCCATGTCCATGGAGTTTTCTTTGCAGGAGCACTGGAGTGGCTTGCCAGTTCCTACTCCAGGCGCCTACAGCACCTGATATTCCCTGGTGGTCGCCCATCCAAGTACTAACCAGGGCCGACCCTGCTTAGCTTCCGAAATCAAGTGAGATCGGATGTGCTTAGGCGGGCATCTAGGGCGGTCCCAAAAGGGTTCTACTACGGTTCTAATAGTAAACAAAATCCCTTTAGTGGGCTCACCCTCTCAATGTGCTAGAATTATTCTGCTGCTGTAGCAACTTTTCTAGGTAAGGTACTCTGTCTTCAATTATGATTGATCCTCTCGCTTGTCTACTGGTTGAATGACAACAGAGTTCAAAGCCATGGAATTGAAAACCTCGGCCTTCTGAGGGGATCAAATAACTTCCTGTGGGTGGGGGATTTTGAGCAGCACACCAATAGCTTTTCTCTGACAGATTTCTGACCAGCATCTTACAGTATGCAGGGTCTGTCCATTAAAAAAAGAGCTGCAGTATTTCATTTGAGAAAGGCTCTATTTTGTGAGAGGGGGCTAAGATTTTAGGGAGGATGCAGGGCTTTCCCATAGGACACGGGGAGGGGAATCTCTCTGGGCCACATTCAACTGACAGGGGAAAGGAATTTGGTTTTATTCTGTTCATGCGTCAAACAGGCTTCGTTCTGTTGTTCTTACTATCTGCCACACAAAGGCGCTGTTTCTCTGGGTATGCCTCCATAAATTAGGCAGAAGGTTTTTTAAAACATTCCTTGCTTTTAATCTGCATTTTGGTTTCCTCATGTCCTTTTCGAATGGGTTGCTCTAGAATAGCTGGTGTTTGTTTGCCTCTGATCTCTCCCTCCTTCAAGAATTTAGTTGCCTTTTCACACTGATTTATTATTGTGCTATGCAGTTATTTATTTATTATTTTGTGTATTTTTTTACCCCACCTTTCCCCTTGGAAAAGGACACAAGGCAGCTTACAACAGTGAGAGACAATGTACAGTCCAGTACAATTAACACATATTCAAGTTTGAGAACAGGGAATTGAGGGACATTTTACAGCTTTAAAAGGCAACATTAAAGCTAAAAGAGAACCTGAGCAGTTAAAGAGAAGAGTAAAAATTCCATGTAATCATGTACGGTAGACCATCTAAAAGTTGTGAGGAATGGAAATTAACATTGAAAACAAGTCAGTGCAATCACACAAGGTGAGATATAAAACCAAAGTTATTAAGTAGTTATAAACACAAAGTCTGTTTAGTCATGTATAGTAGATTCATATAAAAGACACTTAATAGGTAGTCTATCATTCAGGGAAAGCTTGCCTGAAGATAGTGCCATCATACAAAACAGAAACATATGTGTGGGAAATAAAACCAAGGAGAGGACAGGAGCTACTAAGCGGGAAAAATGTATAATGAAACATCCTATCAGACCCAGAAGTTTTTTAATTGATACAATATAGATGTGGGTCCTCTGATGGCAATTTTAGTGTAATGATTTTAGTGTAAGGTTTTTATTATTGTTTTAATTATTTATTGATATTTGATGTTTTAATTGTTTTAATTCTTTGATTGTAAGCCGCCCAGAGACCTTTGGGTAGTGGGCGGCATATAAGTTGTAAAAATAAATTAAATAAATAAATAATACAATCTAACAGGTTGTTTATATAATTTTTAATAATATTGCTGCCCTACCCTTGCAAACTAACTATCCATATTTAGTGTTGTGCCCAAATAGGGAAGGTCCTCACTGGACCAAGATCCCGACAATAAGCAGACCTACTTGGGAACCTGTTGAGACTTAGGAAGAACTCCTTGAAGTCTGACACCTGTGGGCAGCGCTGCAGAAGCATCTGGCATAACGCTGTCCCGTTGCCCCAAAGAATGGCAACTGAAGAGCAAGAATGTTGCTATGCTGCCTAGAGGAAAGAAGATGCACTCAGAAGGTGACTCCTTGGAAGTAGGAAGGCTCCTCAGTGGGTCAAGTGGAGATGGGAGAGAGAATTTCAAAGGCTCAAAATCACTGCAGTCAGATTTTGTGTGGAACTGGAAACACCTCCATGAAGTGGCTGGTTGGAAAGGTCTGAAAAATGGCTGAAGGAATCCTTGGCTCTTCTTATTTCTGAAATACAGTGGTACCTTGTATAACGTAATTAATTCGTTCCAAATCAAATTACGTTATACAAGTTTTCCATTATACAAATTCTAATTTCCCATAGGAATGCATTGAAACTGGATTTAATCCGTTCCAATGTATTCCAATGGCGCTAGGTTTTTTTGGGCGAGGGGGGGTGGGTGGGAATTCCCCCCCCCGCGAGCCTCTTGCCGAGCCCCGGAGGCAGGAGGGCGCACCGGCGGTGGCGGCAAGCAGAGGACCCCTGCGCAGGTGCCAGGTAAGGGCACCCCTCCCTGGCTCGCCCCCCTCCATGCCTGCCTCCCCTCCCCTCTTTCCCCGACCGCCCCCCGTCCTCTTCCCGGGCAGCCGCAGGTGGTGGGCGGAGGTGGCCGCAAGGGGGAGGGGGCGGATTTTTTTCCGTTGTACGGATTTTTCGTTGTACAAACCCTCCGTTATATGAGGGTCTACTGTATCTGAACCCCTGCCATGTTTGCTCTGCCTGTCTAATAGCCTAATATCTACAACTTCACTTATTTCAGACTTGGTTTTGTTTCTGGACTTGACTTGTTTGTCTGGCTTGTTTGATGGCTGCATAATAATAGAGACATCCACATTCACTTGCCTAATATGCAAAAATATATATGAAGCAACTGAGGCAGACAGGTTTAATAAGGGGGATTCTAATCTGGAGAACTGGAATGTAGCAGTACCATCCCTAGCCACTGAATTGCTAACTGTTATCACTTAGGTCTGGTGGAAGTTACAGCCCAACAGGATGTGGAAGGTTCATCTATTGTTCCCCAGTGGTCAAGGGAAGCTAATCATCAGACACTTGCTTCTTGACATAGGTCCATTTTGAATGTAGTGATACCAGGCAGACACGTTTTAGCAGCAGGGCCAGTCAGCCCAAAGCCACACTGGGGAAGCCCCCTGCATTGAGCAGACCTTGCAAAATTTTGAATTTTGGAGGGACTAGCAGTGTCCATAATCCCCAAGCCAGCATTCACTGTAGGGAAGCTTTGTTGCTTTCTACCTGTTTAGTCCTAATAACTGTGTGCCATCAGGTTGATTCTGGGTTATAGCAACCCTTTTCAGGGTTTTCAAGGTAGAGAGAGTGCTCAGAAGTTGTTTCCCTTTCCCTTCTTCTGGGGTGGTGACATCTTGGGACCATGCAGCTTGCCCAAGGCCACACAGACTGGCTCTTCTCCCTGGAGGCACAAAAAAGAGGTACCCGACAGCCAACCTCTGGTTCTGTACCTGATGCCAGCCTAACCCTCTGAGCCCTCCACCCCTAACTACGAGGAAAACTTGCCAAAGTCCAAACTTGGGCAAATATTTCCTCCAGGCACACCCATTTTAATAATCTGCTTCACCAAAATTAATTAGGAAGGACATAAAGATATTTGTGGTTTCAACTAATGATTGATGGGTTCAAGCTCAATAGCAGGAGTACGGATGATTTTATAAGTATTGTATCTGCTCGAATATACCCTTATTTTTGGCTGGAAAAAATGCCCTCGGCTTATACTCGAGTCAATACGTCTTCCCAGTTTTGTGGAGGTTTGGGGTTTTTTTAATATATTTTTTATAAAATTGGGTGCTCAGATGGCCTGGGGGGGGCAGCAGAGGGCAAATCCTGATCAGGCGAGCGATAGCGGTGCCTCTGCTTCCTATATGATTCCAATGAGAAGGTTTAGAAGCACCACCTTTGAAGCTTCATAACTCAACCCCCTTATCCCCAAATGTTTCCAAATTTCAGGAGATTCCCTAAAATCATTTTCTGAAGGTACCCCTGCTACTTTGGTGTCCTCAATGTAAGTAATTTTGAGTGCATTTTTTTAAAAAAAGTATGCACTTGAAAATTATTTTTAAAATATGCATTCAAAATTTACTTACCTTGGGACTCCAAAGTAGCAGGGGCACCTTCAGAAAGTGATTTTAAGGAACCCCCTGAAATTTGGAAAAATTGGAGGTAAGGAGACTTAGTTATGAAGCTCTAAAGGGGCTGGGGCTGTAGTATTGGCAACAGTGCAGGGACTGTGGAGGCAATCAGGGAGTTTACTCTGTGGTATTAACTCCCTGATTGCCTCCACACTCCCAGCGCACGTTGCCAATTACTACCCCCAGCCCCTTTAGAGCTCAGCCAGTATACCGTGCATACTCGAGTATAACTAAAAAAAGTCCTCGGCTTAAATACTTGAGTCAATAAGTTTTCCCAGTTTTGGGGGTACAATTAGGCCTTCAGTTTATTCTCGGGATGGCTTATACTCAAATATATATGGTAGCTAAAATACCGGTATGTGCAAGTAAAATCTGAATGCTTAAGTGTGCTGTATAAACAATGTGTCACACACACGCACCTTTCCCAGCAAGCAACATTTGTCCTGATTCCTTCTCCTTTGCTTTACTGAACCAGGGAGACCAATGTTCGCTTGAGGGCCTCTGCAGCTTTTACTGTTGATCCTTGGAATTTATGAGGCAGGAAGAGCATCTTTCTTCTTTTCACACAAGACCCGGCTGCCTCTGCTTCCCTCCCTCCCTGCTTCCCAGCATGTGACCCTGCAACGCTGTGGGCTGCCTGCCCTTACCAATTAATTCAATGCCAAGATTTTATTCAACAGCTGAGGGTGGTTGAGAGCAGGAAAGCAAAGCAGTTCTCAATATTAATTAATAAATGGCTCCTTCTTCCACAAAAGCACATGACACACACACCCTCCGCCCACCGACCACTTCTGTATTATTAGGTCTTCAAGGTTGCATCAAGGGGACCTGTCCCACTTCAGCCTGTCAACTGGGGTAACAGACAGAATGAAAACCCACCAGTGGAGGTTATATTTGTTAAGACCAAGCAAAATGCCAAGGGAAGCAGGGGATCTCAGTTCTGAGCCTCAGGATTGGAAATGCAGAGAGGCAATAGCTTCTCTCCCTGGCATGTATCGAGCTCATTTCTCTAAAACAGCAACTTCTTTGCATATCAGAGCCAGTCGTATTGTTAGGCAGAATGAAGTGGCTGCCTCATGTGAGTCTCATGAAAGGAGAGGAAATTACTAGTGGTTTCGTTGGTGGTTGTGTTTTATAGTGCCAGCACTGAGGAATGGATGGTCTACCTCATTTTCCCAATCAACTCGGTTAGCTTTGTTTGTTAGAAACCTTGTGTTGGGTAGGCAGGTGGCCCCATATGCCAATTTGCCTCAGACAGCACAATGCCTTGGATCAACACTGGTAGATCTACATGTTTCCACTGTAGCACTATAACACTCTTGTGAGAGCATTTCCTCAAAACCAATAACCTCACCGTGTCCACCAACTGGTGACATATGGTAGCTTTCTCTTCGACTCAGGTCTAGTCTTCCTCTTTGCAGATGGCACAATGTTCTTTAGTTTACCTTAGTTTTTGTTTTTGTTGTTTTTGTCATTTGCGTAGGGCAGTTTCTCTTGAAAGGAGGTGAGGAGCCTGATTCTGACAGGGGAGTTGGCCTTAAAACAAATGTGATAATTCTACCTGATTCTCAACGCTAATGTAATGAATACAAACGCAATATATACCATTTGAGTTTTCATGCTAGGATACAATGGTAGTAAATCCAGGATTCAATATCACCTTAATTAAGTTCAGCTTTGAAGGAACCTGTTGTTTTGAGAACCCGCAAATCATCTCTGAAGACTCTGAAAGCAGAGAGAAAAGAAACAGCTCTTCTAAAGAGGGTTATAACCTAGGTCAGTGGTTCCCAACCTAGGGTCCTGTGATGTTCTTGGACTAAAACTCTTAGAAGCCTTCACCACTAGCTGTGCTGCCCAGGATTTCCGGGAGTAGTAGACCAGGAACATTTGGGGAACCACTGACCTAACTCTCAACTGTATAGCTGAGTGGGCTGAAGCCAATATGCAATATGGGTGGCTGCACAAAGCAGACCAGGGGTTCCAAACTAATAGGTAAAACATTTGAGGTGGGGACACAATGTCCCTTCTCCAGAGGACTACGCAAACAAAGCTGTGCAGCTGAAATGACCTCCCCCCCACTATGATCCCTTTTGCATCATCCCACACCATCAAATGCAGCAGAAGTCTCTCCATTGATCTCCCATCTGCAGAGCAGCAGAGGGGGAGAAAACAACTGAGGAAGTTCTCAGCAGAGGAACAGGGTTCCTTCCCAGGAGGAGTTGTCCTAAAGATCAAAATGGAGGGTGTGCCCCCACTTTCGTCAACTCTATTTCTTTACAAATGCGAAATCTGAACATATCCATGGGGAGAGATGGCCACAGGCAAGTGAACATCCAAATAAGGCTCATCTTCAAAGCAACTTCTCTTTCCCCACCCCCACCCCCAAAACAGCATGATTTTACAGTGGCACCTCTGACTGACAGCCATATGATGAAATTAATCATCCGCTGTTTGAAACGAATGACACCTGCACAACATGACCAAAATATGGCCAAGAGGCCAAGCCATTCTGCCAGGAAGCAAAATGAACAAGTTTCTCACTTGTAAGCAAGAAGGCAACATTTAGGAAGCTACTCAGCATTTCCAGCGTGTCATTTACCAGAAAGATAGATCATAGTTTTGCTTTCCTTTCTTGTTAAAGCACGAAAGCAAAAACAAAAACATAAAAAAACCCCACACTCAGCAGTTTTCTCTAAACTAACCTGCATATTTTAGTTGTACATTTCGCATACAGCTGGACTATTTTAATTATGCTTACAGTGTTTATTTTAAAATCCTTTCCAATTGTCCTTTATGGGGTCTAGTATTTCATTGACGCAACAGGTGAAGAAAAGACATACCTATATTTTTCCATCCATAAAACGTCCCCATGTATAAGATGACCCACACTTTTCCAACCCAAAATTACAGTTTTACAACCACATGGTTCTCTCCTCAGCTTGCTTCCATGTATAGGACAACCCTCAATTTTTAGTGTAATAATTTTAGACAAAATATGGTCTTATATACAGAAAAGTACTGCAGTTTTTATGAGTCATTACAGTGAACCTTCGTTAAGTTTCACTCCAAATCCCTAATACATATTCGAGCATTTTTGCTTCTTCACACCAGAACCCAAGTGAGGTACTGTAAGATTTTTTTGATTTTCAATAACAACATTTGCATTGTCATCTAAAATTCCACATCAGAAGAAAACAAAAAAACTGACCACTGCATTCCTCCAGGCCCATGTTTCAGTTAGAATCCTTGTTTTTTTCAACCATGTTTGAGATGGTGTTGAGTAGCTTCTTGCATGCCTTAGAGCAGGGGTGTCCAAACTTTGGCCCTTCAGATGTTTTGGACCACCACTCCCAGAATTCCAATCCTGTATTGCCAATGACAAAGCACTGTGGGAGTTGAGGTCCAAAACATCTGGAGGGCCAGAGTTTGGACACCCCTCTCAGAGTGTCTCCTCCTTAGGGAAGTGTGATAATTTCACTATGGTTTATTTTCAAGATGTATTTAACAAAAATCTTCATATTTCAAATGCAGAAGAACTGCATGTCAAAAGAACTGACATGTACAAATTTTCTTGCCAAAGATGGAACTCAGGCTCATTAGACTCCTTTTGAATCCCTGTGTTTTCAACCCAGTTAGTCCTGGATTAGGTTTGTCAGCTCCTTTTTTTCCTGAGGGAATCACCATCACTTAGAGGGCCAACAGACAGAACAAGCTGAGAGCAGTAGTATCTGTTGTGTATTGAGCTGTATTCCTATTGGTTTCTGTTCCTGTTCCAAAGGGAACAGGCCTATTGGTTTATTCGAGTTGCTGCATTTGGATCCTCAACCCTATTGGTCTCTGCCAAAAGGCAGCTTTGTGATTGGTTGTAATTGTTCCCTCCAAAATGTATCTTTTCCTAGCCAGTCCTGGCTCCTATAAATGTATCTCCCTCTCCCCAGTCCCCAGTCTTGTTCTCTCCCTGAATAAAGAGCTGTTACACTAGAAGCTGTCTCCAGCCTGCTATGTCAAGAGCTGAAATCACTTGCTGAAATCACTAAACCCACTTTACAGCAGTATCTACTGAATCTGACCAGTTCATTTTGGGGGAATTTACCCATTATCTCAAATGTCTCTATACTGGCGGGGTGAAAAAATGATGTTTAAGAGATAACATCTCCATAGGAAAATCAAAATCAACAGAATTTACCATATTGAGTCAGAGTAAGATCCCGATAACAGAAGCAAGAACGTAATTTCTCAGTAGGAAGCTGCAGTGATATCAGTTCTCACGGTAGCCTCAGTTCATTTGGTAGTACCTCAGGATCAATTCATGAGAGAGAACAAAGGATCTGATTCTGTCTATTTTCCTCAATTCAGTGCTCATGCCAAGCCGAATGAATTACAAAGAACCCCAGGGTTGTCTAAATGAAGTGCATTCAAGTGGAAGAAAATGCCAGTGTCATCATGTCCTGATACAAATCATTTAGAATACTTTGCACAGTTCCAACTAAAAATTGCCTCACAAATACGAGTTGAGTGCTGTGGAATCGTTGTCAAGCCAGAAAGGTGCAGAAAAGGGTGACAAAATTAGGCGGGAAATACAGTATTTTTTCCATGTATAAGACTATATTTTATTCTACAGCTGTTAGACTAAAAATTGAGAGTTGTCTTATCCACAGAAGTAAGATGAGGAGAGAACCCCATGGTTGCTAATCAGTAATTTTGGGTTGGAAAAGTGGAGGTTGTTTTATACATGGAGGCATTTTATAGATGGAAAAATATGGTAGTTTAGGAAAAGAGACAACGTGGCAGGGGGAGGGATATACGAGGTTCCAAAAGTATTCCCAGTGTGAGGAAAGCGGATAGAGAAAACTTGTGTCCCCTTCCATAGGACTCGAACACAGGATTATGCCGTGAAATACATTGGTGAGGGTTGAATAGGATACTTTTTTTTTCCGCACAAACCATAATTAACATACATAATTTCTTGCCAGAAGATGTTGTGATGGCCACAAGCCAAAAAGACTTTGAAAACAGGTCAGAGAAATCCAAGACATGGCATTTGCTAATCAATGCTTGGTAATGCGGTAGTGCAAGCTCACTGGCAGAAATCGTTTTGCACACAAAAAGCATAATTTTTAGCAGCACATCAGTGTAAGCTAAGAAATCTCTCATTATCTGTTGAATATTGAGTTGCATGACAGTGTGCAACCAGTAGTGCCTATGGAGATTTCTTAACTAATGGCAAGTCAAAACTAAAAGATACACTTGTTATGTAATTGTGCAACAGGATTTCAACCTCTCTGGACATAGTAAAACCTACTCTCAGGAGACAACAGAGTCTGGGAGTGGACAATACGCGGACAATACTTTATTACAGGGCTGTCCAACTTTGAACAGGCCGAGGTCTACTTTTTTGGACCAAAGTACCTGAGGGCTACTACACTAAAACCTCTACTTACGAATTTTATCCGTTCCGAGCACACACTCATAAGTAAAAATCTTTGTAAGTAGAGCAATGGTTTCCCATAGGAATGCATTGAAAATAAGACAATGTATAGCATACTTGCACCGGTCATTTTTATATGCATGTAAAACTTCAACATGTTATAAGAGATTCCTATTTCATTATCAGGAAGAAGTTTGTCTAAGCCAGGGCTATCCAACTTTGAACAGGCTGAGGTGCTGATCACCTGGCCGGCAGGGGGGGGAGCACGGGACAACACCATGGCCCTTGAACTGCCCCGCTCGGCTGAGACAGTGGGCTGGCAGACCCAGAACTTTGTTGGGCCAGTGGTGGTCCTTGGGGTGGGGGAGGGAGGGGTGGAGAACTTATCCCCTCACTTTTTTATTGATGGCTGGCGGGCTACTTTTGAACCCTTCGCAGGCTACTGGTAGCCACCGGTCTACCTGTTGGGCAGGCCTGACCTATTGTTATATATTTTTATATTGTACTGTAAATGTTTCATATATTATTATATTTAATGGTTGTATCTGTTTGTTTAACCCTGCCCAGAGTGGCCTTTCTTGCCAGATGGTGCGGTATACAAGTCAAATAAATAAATAAATAAATAAATAAATAAATAAATAAATAACCTCAGACGGAATGAGATTGCCTAGCCTGGCCTTATTAATACTGAGAAGCAGCTGTGCTATAACTGGTGTGTGCTGATTGGGCTGGGGTGAGGATTTTGGACTACAGTTCCCAGAATCCCCAAGGGAGTGTGCTTTAACACAAATCAGCACATCTGTAACAAGATTTGAGGCAGGTGGTTTTTCCAGTCCCACCTGCCAGAATGCAGCACAGAGCTCTCTGGCCCTATTGGCCCATCCCCGTGACGTGATGTGAAGGCATTTGCCAGCATTTGTTCCCAGCGGGGCATCACAGATAAACTTTTGCCTACGGGGCGGCTATTCAGCCCTACCAACTAGCCACAAGACGTTCGAAAAAGGAAGCACATCTTTGTGTTACGTACTGTTCTGCAAACGCTATATAGGGAACCAAGGAGTTTGCCCAAAGACAGCTAGCTGTCTGAACGAACACCAATGGAACTGGCAATTTGGAATCACAAAGGCTACAAGATTTAAATGGCATGATCAGCAGAGTAATCCGTCCTGGATAGTACAGCTCTATGCCACTCTATTTCAGGTGGTGGTGGTGGTGGGGCAATATTATGTGGTGTTTATTTTCCCACCTAAAGGAGTGGATCACACTAGATTCCCTAGAGAAGAGATGTATGGAATCTAAATTCCCAGCCCTGCCCTTATTTGGAAATGTTTAATTAGCAATCTTTCAATCACTTGAAGTTCTCTGTTTAAGCACTCGAACAGAACAGGAAAACCCAACAGAAACCGCTAGGAATGGAAAATGTAAACATGAAGGGTGGATGATTTTGGTGAATTACAGTAATTTTCCAACTGAAAGGAACTTTCCTGCACAACAGCTGAACAACTCCAATCAGCATTTGCCTAGAGGTGCTTTTCTGCACAGAGCAGCCGGAAGAAGGAAGCTGCTTTCTAACTTGGGTAATTATTTCCATTTTGTTCTGACTTTCTGCAAAGGGAACCGGATCTTACCAGGTACGGATCGACACGCCTGGCTC
>JAHTLZ010003549.1:0-10154 GCA_023846285.1 Phrynocephalus versicolor
CAGGGCCGTTTCAGGCAAAGGATCCAGCCCTCGGGCGCAAGACCTGGCTTGAAACAGGGTCCCCGTTTCAATCCGGATTGGAAAGCCGGTCTCGGGGGGGTGTCGTTATCAGGCCAACTGGGACACGCGGAGAACCAAACCACGGATTTTTCTGTGCCGTGGATGCAGCGGCATCACCGAGGGCTCGAGCGTAGCCCTCATTTGTAGCCGGGGACCTGAACGGCCAGGCTCGAGTGAGGCACACTTGGGCTCGTCTCTCTTGCTTGCCAACCTGTCTCTCTGTCTCTGATTTTCTATACATTCGATTTTCCCCTCTTGGTATTCTAAAACAAAGCGACCCTCTGAAACCCCTCTGGCTGTGCCCTAAAACCGGCGGGCGTTTTCTGCCCCGTTTGCCTCTGGAACCCACGGCCACTATGTCCCTGCAAACATCCGTTGAAATCAGATCTGCCTTTTGTACCAAGGGGCGGTGGTGGAAACGGCCCCCAAATACCTTTTAATTCTTTCAAGGACCCTGTAGCCGACGCTGGGACGGATCTCAGTCCGTGCATTCCCAACCAAACCACGGCCAGCTCTATTTCTGCATTGGGGTTATTCCTCCCCTCCTATCTCCTCTCTAAAAATGTACATGTATTTTTATTATTTTTCCAGGGACTGGCCAGCCAGCCTTGGGGAGCAGGCTTTTATCTCCCAGGCCGGGTGGAAAATAAGAGGTGTCCTTATCTTTCTGGATGAGAGAAGCTTTTTTTCCACCACCCCCAGGCGCTGGGAAATAGGGGGACAGGTCATGGGAAGAAAAGCTGCCTGATAAAGGGTAAAAGTGCGATCAACTCTCCCTTTCCTGGAGAAATTCAGGAAAAGACAAAAACACCCCCCCCCCCGACGTGCCAACAAGCTGTTGATTACATTCTTGGGAGGAAGCTAAATTAAGCTCCACAACATGTTTTTTTTTTTTTGTTTGACTACAAAGGGAGAAGCGTCACAGGGATTGGTGTGTGTGGGGGGGTGATGGTTATTTTGGCCCAGGAAGGGGGTACAAAGGGCACATCCAGAAACGCCAAATGATCCGGGGTTGGAATTGGGCAGGGAGCAATGTTCCGGGTTGAAATTGAATGTGCGGGTGGGTTCTTGGGCCAGCCTGGCTGGTTTTTGGCAACCCGAGGGCCACCCAACCCCCTTCCTTCGGCACAACTTTTCGAGAGACTCGGAGTCTTTTGGGGGCGAAAGAAAAGGTTCCCGACAGTCCGACCTTCCCCCTCTCGGCCCCGCTGTCACCTTGTCGCCCCGGATCAAGGATTTTCCAGGGCCTGCTCTCATTCCGTTGATTTAATTAACCCTGCAATTAGACGGGCGCCTCATTTGGGCTGACAGGTTGCGCCCCCCTCCCCCTGGAAGCTGGAGAGAAAGAGAGAGCGCCCAAGAAGTGAGGGTTGAATCTCAGACCCTGGGCTGGTGACGGAGTCGGGTCGAAGCCCCCTCGGGAGCCTGGGACAGGTCAGGACCATGCCTCCCAGAAGCTGTGGATGGTGGGGTTTGTAGTCCCTTGCCTCTGGGTGATAAGTATTTATATATATATTTATATCCCGCCAGATTTTCCCAAAGGAACTCAAGGCGGCTAACAAATAACAAAAATCCCATAGTACAAACTAACAAAGCCATAATGATAATACTAATCATAAAACTAACGTTAAGATAGCAAAGTAGAAATTGAGTTTCTCAGCTTGCTGTTTTTTTAAAGAAAATAATAACTGAATACACCCTCCATCCCCCCCTCCCCTTGAAATTCATTCCCGTTGGCTTTGCAGGCAGGAAAGCAACAAGCCAGGGTGTGTGTATTTGTGTGTGTTGTGTCAGCAGGAAGGGCCCACTTTTGCCATCCGCTCCGAGAAGCTAATTCCACTCGCAGGTCAGTGGCATGGGGGTGGTGGTGCGGGTGGGGGGGGTAGCTTGGCGTTTCATCTCCATTAAGCGCTAATTTTGCCTGACAAGCTGCTAAATGGCCACTGACCTATTTCTGCCCATCTCCGAACAGGAATCTTTTCCGACATCCGTTCGGCTTTTTTTTTATGGCTTTCTGGAAGCCGGCTGGATCGACCTTTGGTTTAATTTTTTTTTTTTTGAAAATGAAAATATTCTATGTATTTTGGTGTGTGCGTGTGTGCGTGTATACACACACTCGGTATATGAAATTAAATTTATTAAAAAAAAAACACACACACACAAGGCAAGCAGGCCGTAGAATAGAAACCACCTCAGTCAGTCTTGCCTCCCTGCCCGTTTTGTGGCTTTTACCGTGCGATTTAGCAGCATTGTTGGGAAGGCTTTCAATTTTTGCACAACTCTGGCCACGTTCTCCACCCACGCTCCAAAAAAACATCCCCTCCCCACCTCTGGGACTTAGAGCTTTAACCACTGCAACCCACTACCTTGGCGAGCAAGGGATGCCCCGCCTGCCCGGCCCGAGCGATGGCCAGGATGAGTCGCCCACTCCCGGATGAGATGCCAAAGCTGATGTTAAGCCAAAGGAATTCCTATTTTTCCCAGAAAACCGACCCGGGGGGGTCAACCCAGGGCCACTCTGACATGTCAGGGTGACCCTGGTCCCTGCCAAGAAAACGGAACGCACTGTTTTCTAGCTTGGAATATTCCTGATACGGGGCCCGGGGCCCCCCATCTGGGCTCTGCCTCCCCTCCTGAGACGTTGCCTTCGTACTGAGAGGGGTGTTTATTTCCCAAAACCCCAGCTTTCCATATTGTTTCTTGCCCCCCCCCCCGGGGGGGGGCAAATCCCCCCCCCGCGACTCTTAGCACCTTCCTCAGATGAGTTGGCCGGCGCAGGCCAGAGGGGGTGGCCAACGAGGCGCCCTCGGTTTCTGCCGCCCTGACCTCGGGCCTCCCACCTCTTCCTGCCGGAGGAGCCCCCCACGAGGAGGGAGTGCCGCCCACTGGTTAGGGCCCCGGGATGAGAAAACCCGGAGAGCTGGGTTCCAGTCCGAAAGGCCCGACCTCCAAAGGACCAGGAACATAAGAACCATAAATCACCATTACGGGACCATTTCTCTGTGCCTGAATCACTCCGGCGTTTGCAAACAGAGAACCTAAGAACCTAAGAAGAGCCATTCTGCTGGATCAGGCCAAAGGCCCCTCTAGTCCAGCTTCCTGGATCCCACAGTGCCCCCACCAGATGCATCTGGGAGAGCACGAGACTAGATCTCTGTCTCCTGATCCCACTCCCCTGCATCTGGCTCTTGAAGGACCCCGGTTTTAAGCCTGGAGATGACACACATCTCCATCATGGTTGGTCACCAGGGATGGACTTCTCCTCCAGGGATCTGTCCAGCCCCCTTTGGAAGGCATCTTGTGGTAGGGAGTTCCGCAGGCTTAACAATACGCGGCGAGGACTTGGTGCTTGTTCTCGTTGGCTTTCTTAGCTCAGCGATCTGAGCCTGGGGCGCGGGGGGGGTGAAGGGGGTGGAGGAAAGGCCCCCAAGAACCAAGCTGCCTGGGGAAAGATGAGGATGGAAAGCTGGCCACGAGGCAAGCCACCACCCCCAACGAGGAAGGGAGGGCTTTGCAAAAGAGAACCCAGTCCCAAGTGCCGCCCCTTGGGGCCTTGAGCGTCCGGACTCCTTCCTGCTTCCAGAAATCCCACACGCGCACGAGCACGCACGCACGCCCAGCCCTCGGCCTGGTGCTTTGCCCTTTCCCCGACTTGGCACGCCAACCGGCCCGTCCTGTGCTGCTGTTCCAGATGTGAGGGAGGAGGGAGAGGAGGAGAAGGAAGTGTCCAAGGCCTAGGAAGGAGCTGTTGGAAGCCGGGCCCAGGTGCCAGTGGTGCGGGGGTGGACAGCCCTTGTGGCTCCCTCCGGACCCAGAACCCTACACTCCTTGGGGGGCACAGCTGCCCCAGGGGCCCCGGCGACAGCCGGGGCCCCGCAAGCCAGGACGGGAGAGACTTGGGTTCGAATCGCAACCTGTTCTCAGCTTGGCTGACCTCGTCAGGGAGGTGATCTGGGGTCAAACCTGGCCGGCAGCCTTTTTCTACCTGCCAGGGGGCTGATCCACTCCCAGCTGATCCACTCCTCCGAGCGGCCCACAGATTCCCCTTTTCTTAAAGTCTCTGGGCGGGCAGGTGAGTTCCGTGGCGGCTCCTACGTGGGGTCGAAAAAATACAAAGAAGTCAGAGGTCAGGTCCCTGGGTTTGGGGGTTCTCCTTCCCTTCTGGGGGGATAAAAAACGGGGTCTGGTTTTTCTGCTCGTGCCCGACAGGTTGGAACCAGCCCGGCTTCGTGGACTGCACATGTTTCTAATCACGAAACCCTGATCCATTATTTCTCTCCCTCTCTTCACCCCCCCCACCGCCATCTAAACAAAGGCGAGCATTCTTGGCCCTCCCCAGCTCAGCCTGTGCCGGAGACCTCCAGTTCTCCCAGTTTGCAGCAGCTGCTGGCGACCTTTCGCACAGTAACCTCGGATGGGAGGCCGCCGGGAAGATGCTGGGCTTGTGTAACATCCAACAACCCCCCCCCCCATTGCGAGAACCGGAGAACAAAGGAGCACTTATTGCCTTATTATGGGAAGTCAGTCTTTCTTCTCCTTGCCTGGGTTCCCCCTGGTGCATTTACTTTCCCTGGCCCAAATAATAATAATTTTGCTTTTCCAACACCAGTGGTGTTGAAGATGCTTCCTCCCCAAAAGGGCTGGGTGTCTCTGGTCAGCTTCTTGGCTCCCGAAAATCATAACAGCCAGGCGAGGTAGGCCAAGATGAAAAAAAAACAAAATACAGTAGCCCTGTTGGAGACGTTTTTAGGGGATCCTTAAAAGGAACCCGGTGTTTTGTCTACTTCTATTTATTATTTGTTTATTGCATTAATAGACCGCCCGGTTTCCCATATAAGGGACTCTGGGTAGTTGACACAAAAGCAAAATAATGATCGGAAGCAAACAAAACAATAAACAGTTAATACAAACAAAAAGCAGAGACTAAAGGACGAACGGCCCTCAACCCAGCCGAACGGAGTGGCGATCCATCCTTGCACAAGTCCAAACTGACATCAGAGTTGTTGGATTCAGCTCCACCATGGGTGTAAGCCTCTGAGGTGCCACCGGACCCTTGGTCCGGGTCTGGGTGGGGAGAATCCACCCGAAAGGCGACAGGGATGGATCTGGCACAGCAGGGCACCGAGAAGCTGTCCGGGGTTGGGGGTTCCCGGTGGCGCAACGTTTGCGTGGCTTTTCCTGGAGGGGGTTTCCTGGCTGCAGCCGCTGAAAAGGAGAGCCGCGGGTCCCAGCTGTCTCGGGCAGGGCAGCCTAAGGAGTCCCGAGAGTGTGGCCACCCAGCCGGGCTGGCCCGGCGGGTCCCCCGGGGGCCCGATCCGTGCGCCCCTTTCCAGCCCGTTTGGCTTGCGTTCCCCCTGCGCAGCAGGCAGCAAGGCAGGCGCGGGTGTGTGTGTGGTGTGTGTGTGTTGGGGAAGGAGGGGTGGGTGGGTGGCGAGGGAGGGGGAGGAGGAGGAGGAGGAGGAGAGGCGAGGCCAGCTCCAACCCCCCCCCCCTCCCCAGCCAGCGGCTATAAAAGCCTCCGCGAAGGCGAGCGCGCCGCTCTCCAAACCGTGCGCTCTTGGCGAGGGGTGCCTTTTTACGCACGACAAAAGCAGCTCGCCAAAGGGACACCCCCTCTCCAAAAAGAAAAGGACGCGATGCCGCCGCGCTTGGTCGCCCTGCTGGTGGCCCTGATCGCCGCCTGGGCCGCCGCCGCCGCCTCTCCGCGCCCGCCCAAGGAGCGCGCATCGTCGTCGGGGGTGCCTGCGGCGCCCAAGGCGGCCTCTTGGGACGAGGTGAACCTCCTGGCGCACGCCGTCTTGCAGCTGGGCCACGGCCTGAAAGAGCACGTCGACCGCACCCGCGGGCAGGTGCGCGACTTGCGCGCCCGCCTCGGCGCCCACGAGGACGCGCTCGGGCGCCTGCGGAGCGCCGCCGATGCCGGGGCCGCCGCCGATGCCGGGGCGCCCCACCACGGCAACCGCACCGGAGGCGCCCCGGGGGAGTTGGCGGCGCTGCAGGTGCGTTTGGCTACCCCAAACCCCAAACCCAAACCCAATCCCGGAGACTGGAGAGGGAGGGAGGGATGGAAGGAGGGCGCGCCGGACGGGGCAGAAGCACTCTGCACGCGCCCAGAGGCTTGGCCCCTGGGTCTAGGGCCGTGATGGAGAACCTTTGAGAGACCGAGTGCCCAAACTGCGATGCAAAACCCAGTAAATTTTCACCAAAAGTGCCAATACAACACTTGAACCGGAATCCAGGTGGGCTGTGAAGGGGCGGTTCCGGGTGCCCACAGAAAGGGCTCTGAGTGGCACCTTTGGCACCCGTGCCGTAGGTTCGCCAACACTGGCCTAGGGGAGTGGATCTCCACCGGTGGGTCCCCTGATTTTACAACTCCCAAGAAGTCTTCCTCGCTAGCTGAGCTGGCCAGGATTTCTGGGAGTTGCCGTCCAGGAACCTCTGGGGACCCATTGATCTAGGAGGAGGGGGGGGTCTCTGGTGCACTCTGCATCCCCTCAGAGGCGCCCTTGACTTACTCAGGGGTCGACAGGGCTCTCCCGGACGCCCGAGAGGTTTCCGATTCCTTCAGGAGAGGCCGGCTGGCATCTCTCTGCACTCTTTAGGTGCTCTGGGGCACCCTTGGTTGGGGGACGCCCCCCCCCAGCAATGGGGTCAGGGGTGGTATTGCGCTGAACTGGTCGTCAAAGGGATGGGGGCAAGGGTACACACTCTAATTCCCATCATCCCCAGCCACGGCAAATCTGGCTTTCTCGGAGGCGCCTCCCTGCTTCCTGACACCCCCCCTCCCGGCTTTCTTGGCCTTTTGGGCCAGAAAAATATGAGTTGGTTGAAGGGCAGGAGGCCTCTCCGGGGCGGCCCGCAGAGGTGGCCATTCGTCTGGACTTTTGCCTCGGGCGGAAACAGGTGAAGAAGGGGCAGAGGCGGGAGGGAGAACCGGCCCAGGCGGGTTTCACGTGCCCGCTCTTGGCACCGGGCGTTGGGCATCCATTTCTCACGTGGCATCCAGTTGGGCAAACATCTCTCACACACCCACACCCTGCTGCCCGCTGGCTGGAGACCATCCAGGGCCGGGTTGTTTGCAGGATGAAAATGGACAAGGTTTTGTTGTAACCCCCAGATGCTGCTTAGGCATTCAGTGTTGTTTTAGACCGCAAGGACCTGTAGCACCAAAATCTTGCCCGTTTCGAGGTTCAGCGGTCAACAGACCAGGGATCCCTCGTGGTGTTAAGGGTGTGTGAGACAGGTCCGTAACATGGCTTAGCCTTAGAGAGTCCTGGTCCGCTGTGTGTTTATATCATTTATTATTTGTGAAAAGTGTCAATTGCTGAGGGCCTTTGCTTGCTCGTTTTAGAACCTGGTGGGCCTCCAGAACGAGAGAATCGAGGACCTGTTCCAAAAAATCAAGCAACAACAATACAGGATGGATAAACAGAGCATGCAGATCAAAAGCCTTCAAAGCAAGGTAAAAGCTCCCTGGGCCTGCCATTGGCGTCACTTTGGCCATGCCCAGAGGGCCCCTGCACACCTGCCCGATTTGCGACTGCCTGGTCGCTAAAAAGAGGACGAACAAGAGAATGGATATATTTTTTTTTCAAATGAATGAATTTAATTTCTCTCTTCCTTCAGGTCAACATGATGCTGCCCTTGTATGCCAAAGGAGCCGAAATGGAGAAGACCCCCAAGCCGAAAACGGGCAGCCTAGGGGGCCACGACCTGCCGTCCAACCGCAGCCAGGACGTCAACCCGACTCTCCCCGAAGTGCCGCGTAAGTGCCGCGGCTAGTTTGCTCCCTAGGTAGAGTTCTTGAGGACTAGCATCTTGGCTCAGGAGGGACAGCTTCTGTTCCCGGGCAGGCCTCTCCATTCAGGGCAGCCAGCCGCGGCGGGCCTCTGTACTTTGTGTGTGCGTGCATGCGTGTGCGTGTGTGTTTTACAAGCCGTGGCCCGCAGCCAAGTGGGCGAGAGGTGAAGCCGGCGGCGGGGAGGGCTGCGTCTCCAAGCCCGGAAGGGGTTAAACGGCGGCCCTGCCTTCCTTTAAGAGAGGGAATTTGCGGCCTGACACCCTCCCCGCTGGCTGGCGCCTCTCCAAGTAGGTGAAAGGCGATGCTCCGGAATGGGGTTTTCCATTTAAAAAAAAAAGAAATAGATGAAATAAACAGCCAGATGTTTCTCCCCCCCCCCCGTTGGTCCAGCGAAATTCCAAACCAGAAGGACCCAGCGGGAGCCGGAGAGAATGACCTCAAAACCCTCTTCTTTCATCTCTCACGGCTGGGTCTCCATCCTTCCTGGGTTGAAATCTGGAGCGCACCTGGGGAAATCCTTATTTATTTATTTATTTTAACATTTATATACTACCCGTCTTCCGGAGGAACTCCGGGCAGTTTACGACAACGATAGTAAGAAACAATAGTAACAAAACTAAGGGAAAACAAAGGGAAAACAAAGGGAAAACAAAACAAAATCATGATATACATATCACAATAAAGCTACATCAAAAAACAAAAAACAAAGTTCACTAACCAGCGGACGGGACCAGATCCTCTGGTCCATGTGGCCCAGATTCCCCCCTTTGATTTTATTTTTATTATTTCTTTCTGTGTTTCTGTGTTTCCTTTCGAGGTTAGAACAAAACCAAGCAAAGCAAAACAAAACACACACACACACACACACACACAAAGAGAGGAAAGGCTTTATTAATCCAGGAGTTGGGCAAAATCCCCTCTCGCGGGTTGGGGTGCGAACTGGCGGTTGTGTCGATCTTTGGGGTCGAACCCCCCCCGCCCCAAAAGCCAGCCATGAGGGTGGTGCAAGTATTGGCTTTTTTCTTTGTGTGTGTGTGTGTGTGTGTGTGTGCATGACTAAAGAGGCGGCGCCGGGCTGATTTCATTTTTTCCGTCCGTTTCACTGTGCTTGGGTTGTGAAATATTCCTCTTTTTCCCTCCCCCCCGTGAAGAAGTGACTCACGAGGGGACAGCAAATATGCAAATTCTGTCTCCTGGCATGTGGTGTACGTGACCGCCACCAGCCTACCTCGCAGGGAGTTTGTCCAGGCACCAGGTGGAGTGTTTCCCCCGCAGCAGGCGAGGTGATAAACCCAAGATCCCATCCAGTTTTAAAGTGGGTCCTTTCCTTGAGGACTAGCACCTTAAAATGAACTTTTTTTTTTACTGCAGCCGGGTCTGCTGGTGGTTCCATAATCCCCAGCTATTTGCCAAGTTAGCAAAATACTAATACTAATACAACAACAACAGTCCTAGTGATGCCGGAGAGGCCCCTTCTTAGTAACCCGACCGGCTCTGTGGGGAAGGGCCTGAACAGATGCAGCCGGCCGCAGGCATGTCGCATGGATGCGCCTGCAAACGCCCCTTCGGAGCCACAAACTGGGGGAAAGTTCATATTTACATTGAATCATCATCATTCCAGTCCTCCCCCCCACTCTCCACGCCTGGCGGCGGCTGGGCGAATCCCAGCTAAATTTATCCTCACCAAACACAAAGAGGAAAGGAAGGGATTTCATTAACCCTCCCCCCACCCACCCCTGGTCTTTTTGTCTTGGCCAACACACACAGCGAGGGAGGGAAGGGTACAGGGAAGTGAGAGGGATGCTTTTATTTATTCCGGGATAGCTTTTCTCGCAGACATGGCAAGCCAGCTTGCAAAAGTTACACTAAAATGTAAAAAAAAAAAAAATTGCATTAAAAATCCAGATGCTGCAACCGGGTGGTAATACTTTTTTTAAAAAAAATTGGAGCCATCCTGCAAGGATGATCTTATTTGGGTGTGAATGTGATTTCTGTGCCATGCAAATGTGTATTTGGTCTCTTTAATTCCCATAGTGTTTGAACCCTGCCTTTGTCAAAGGACCTTGGTGGCTTCCGTTGTGAAAACACACATTCCTTCCTTCCTTCCTTCCTTCCTTCTATCCATCATCAGCTCCTTCCTTCCTTCCTTCCTTCCTTCCTTCTATCCTTCATTAACACATCTATTCATCATCAGTTCTATCCATCATCAGCTCCTTCCTTCCTTCCTTCCTTCCTTCCTTCTATCCATCATCAGCTCCTTCCTTCCTTCCTTCCTTCCTTCCTTCCTTCCTTC
>JAHTLZ010003550.1:0-26593 GCA_023846285.1 Phrynocephalus versicolor
AGCAGCGGGCGTTGCCCAGGGTGCAAGGCAGCCGCAGAGTGACTGCAGTGCGGGGCAAGGGAGGGTACTCACCAAGAGGTACGCAGCACGCACACACACAGGGAGGCTGCAGGACCGAAGCTAGAGTCGCAGAGACAGCAATCCCACCCTAACTCCCACCAGAGACTGCAAGAAGGATGGGGGCTGCCAGACCTTTTTATGCCCTCTGTGGCTGCCAGACCTGCCCGCCCAGTCTGCAACCTGGGCATGCTATTGGTTGAACATGATCCCATCAAATGGCTTGCCTCCATTTTGTGGCTGGTGCGACATCCATTTTAAAGGGAAAAGAAAAATACATTGCGATGGGAGAAGACAAAAACAAACGTTTTAAGGACCCCAAACTCCCTGGTAGGTAGACAATATAAATAATTATTGCTGCGTTTTTACGGATGTCCAGGGTGTTTTTTAACATTTAAAACAGCTCATTTCATTGCGTGTCGCCATTGACGGAAACGAAACGTAACAACCACAATTTTTGTGGTTCTGTTCATTTCGTTGCATTTTCATCACAATTTTCGTTTGTCCTTTCATTACGTAACGGAAACAACAAACGGTAACGGAAACGAAAAAATGTTTGTTCCGTGCCCATCTCTAATGGGGGTGATAGGAAAATATTTTCATATGCATTATCATATGTGACCACTAGAGGGTACCAGAGACATGCTATATTTTCTTCATGAAAGAGTATTCAGAGAATGCATTGCTCAGGCCTATGGCTGCCCCGACTCAGACAAGGTTCATTGGCGGGGCTTCTTTGCCCACTCGGATGGATCCTTGGTACCATAGAGTTCATGCCAAAAACACGATCTGGAGGGAGGGGTTGGGAGGCTATTTATCCTAACTCCTCCTTCTTCTTGATTGCAAGGTCAGTCCCACCTGCCCACACTATAATAAGGAGAGAATGAGATTATCTGGACGCTTCAGGGACAATTGGGAATTTTTGGTCATCACTCAAATTGGCGCAGAGTGGCGGCAAGTTTTTGCCCATTCCATTCTCCCTTTGGGGTGGAGCAGGGTGTTTAATTACGTCACCTGTCACAACGCTGGCGGGTAATGCAAGAGGTCCGGGGATTCAGGTATGCCCTAGGCAAAAAAGCAAAGCAAAGTGTTCTGCTTATATACCGCCCCATACCACTACAAGTGGTCTCTGGGCAGTTTACAATTTTTTTAATTACAGTGTGCAGGCTACACATTGCCCCCCCAGCAAGCTAGGTACTCATTTTACCGACCTCGGAAGGATGGAAGGCTGAGTGAACCTTGAGCCTGCTACCGGGGATTGAACCCAGGTCGTGAGCACAGTTTTACCTTCAGTACAGGCATTTAACCACTGCGCCACGAGGCAAGCTGCCCTTAAGGTGCTTGACAACCCTCAGAGAAATTAAATTCCATCAGTAGGGAATAAGGATTAAACAAAGTTAAGAGGACAATAGTAGGTGAAACTGTGGGCTGTCCTGGGCTAGTAGATTCCACGCAGGGAAGATGCTGAACAGGTGGGCAGCATCCTTCCGAGAAGGGAATCTCCCTGAATCCATTTCAAAGAAGAGAATGATACAATGTAGCCCAGTACCTACTTACACTACATTCCAGGTCCCCTTGACAGAGCCCAGAGTTAATTATGTTATCAATAAAATTGTGGCCCATTTTGAACCCGAGTGAACATGTCTTGCCTCTTTATTCGGAGCTGGGTGGGCAAAGTGTACATTCATGGAACTGTAAAGGGGATTCAGTGATCATGAGCTTCCATTGGTAACTATCCCATGTTTTCCTTTCATTTCTTGCATCTTTTTTTCCGAGCAAACAAGAACCCATTAAAGATAGAAAGCTGGAATAGGTGCACAATGCCTTTGATTCCTGGCGGCCCCTCCATCTGGATGCATGTTGTAATTCTAAATACTGTTAGCTCAACAGAGCTGATGTAGTCAGGACGCATCTGTTTCTAAGGACTATTAATCAAGAGTTTAATTTTAAACATAATTTAAACATAAATTCATAGGAATTTCCCAGAAATTCAGGCAGAGCCATGCACCGATGCCCAGAAGCTGTAACATCATCCATTAATGGAGACTCCCTCTGCACACATGCAGACTTTCACATTACAACACGCTACACAGTTATAAAGCCATCTGAGGGATTTTAAAGCACTTAAGAAATAACATGACAGTGATGTATTATCATATCTCTGATACAAATGGGAACAGAAACCCTTACCAACAATTAAAACAATATATCTCCCTTTATATCTCAATACAGACCAGCTCATTCCCTTCCACAAGTGTCTAGAAAGGAGTGGTGATAAATCATGCAGCTGTCTAAGCATTCTTATAGTATTTTACAGACCAATATTAGTTATCCATCTATAAAGGAGTCATAAAAGCATGGAAATGATTAACACTGAATATTTCTTAAATATTCCCTGTTAGATATTGAATAAAGGTGTGGGCTATAACTAACAGACTGTGTCCATCAACAATAGCGGGACATGGCAGTTGGTTCACTAACTACAATGGTAACTCCTAGCTAGACATGGGCACGGTGTGGCGAAATTCTCGTTTTTGTTTTCGGTTATCGTTATCGTTACGCAACGATAACGGTAATGAGAATTACTCCGCTCCAGCTCGAACCCGACCCGAAAAAAGAAAAATTTGGTCGGGTTCGTCGTTGTCGTTAATGGCATCGCGGGCTCGCGCGATGCCATTGCCAACAAGCAGCACAAAAAAAAAGTTTTAAAAAGTAAACAAAAAACCCCGATTCCTGGCCAACAAGGCAGATGAAAATATGCCTGCCTGAGTGAGGGCACCTACCAGAGTGGTGGTTTCTGGGGGGCGGGGTCCCCGGCCTTCCCCCCTCCTTTCCTGGGCTGTCTCTCTATGCCATGCGGTGGGGGGGGATCCAAAATGGTGACCGCAATATTTATTTTTAAATTGTGGTCAAAAAAACCACTAAAGCACAACAGAAACATGTGAAAATTAGGTATTTTAACTGCCTGAATTTTTATAGTAGCAGCAGTGGGTTTTTCTTGCAATAAAACGTCTCCATTGATTTTATTTTATTTTATTTTTATTTTTATTTTTTTACACATGCACATGCACAATGATGGGCTGGCCATGTGATGGGACCATGCAAATCTTTTGACCCATTCCATCAATCGCATGGCCAGGTTTTGACTGAGACTTCTGGATGTGCCAGAGGGCATAAAAAGCCCACTAACGCTAACGCTAACGCTAACGCTAACCCTAACCCTAACCCTAACCCATACGCCAGTACACTGTCCTTCTTAGTGGGTCACAGGCACCCAGAGGTGCAGCCCACTAACCCACCCTATCCCTATCCCTATCCCTATCCCTAACCCTTACTCTAACCCCAACCCTAACCCTAATCTGTACGCCAGTATGCTTCCCTTCTTAGTGGGTCAGAGGCACCCAGAGAGGTGCCTCCCAGAGCCCACTATCCCTACCCCTAACCCTAACATGTACGCCAGTACGCTGTCCTTTTAGTGCTGCCTCCCAGAGCCCACTTACCCTAACCCCAACCCTAACCCTAACCTGTACGCCAGTACACTTCCCTTCTTAGTGGGTCAGAGGCACCGAGAGGTGCAGCCCAGAGCCCACAAACCCTAACCCTAACCCCAACCCTAACCCTAACCCTAACCCCATGCTCTGGGACGTCAAATCACGCTAAATCGCGGTGGAAACGACAAACGACAAACGACAAACGGAAACGACAAATTTTTGAAAATTATCGCGACAAACGGAAACGACCTGAAATGGACCCGTTCCGACAAACGACAACTCGAAACGTCATTTTTTCTGGTCGTGCCCATCTCTACCCCTAGCTCTTATATACAAAAAGGGAAGAATCACATGTGAAGAGTAAAATTATTTAGAACAGATCCATTGGGTTCCTTCCAGCTCTGCAGTTCTAAGGGTCTAAGATTATCAGAGAATATTATTAGATGATGATGATGATAATAATAATAATAATAATAATAAGATGATGATGATGATGATGATGATGATGATGATGATGATGATGATGATGATGATGATAACGACGACAACGATGACGATGATGATGATGATCATCATCATCATCATCATCACACAGCAGACAGGATAACTATGCTGAATTATGCGAGCAGATCCCAGTAAGGTGGCTTTCTGCATCTGACTGATGGTGACTTTGTCAACTCCAATTTCTTCTAAGTACTTGCTTAGCTCTTCAGGCACCGCACCCAGCGTGCCGATTACCACTGGGACCACCTGTACCAGTTTATGCCAGAGTCTCTGAAGTTCAATTTTCAGATCCTGATATTGGGTAATATTTTCGAGTTGTTTCTTGGTGACTCTACTATCACCTGCATAGCCACTTGAGCACAAGCAGCAGTACAGACAGCAGACAAGACTGTGATCGGTTTCACGCACCAGCTTTAAATTACAGACTGTTTTTAGAGCCTTTGGAACATGCATGTAAGATGTTGCTGTCAACCCAGACAGAGAGGCCGCTTTATAATCTTGTCCAGATGGAGTTACACATGTTAACACAGAATTCCCTCCTACCAATTCAAACCATACGTTGGTGACATCTTTGTTCAAAGCAATAAAATGAAAGCTCCAATAAATGAACGAGATTGCTTGTAATGCACTGAATGTACCCATAAAACTAAGCATGTGCACTGACTTTGGACAGATGTGCTAACTTGGACCAAATCAGAAGTCTTTGTACATTTTTGAGATGCCTGGAGGTATGCCCATCAAAATAAGCATGTCTTCGGGTGTTGGTAAAAGGGACAAAAAGAGCAACCATAATACATTCCAGGCTTCAAAATACAATCCCATTTAAAGTAGTTTCCAATCATCCCGTATGTATATAGCAGGTCAGCAAGGACTATGTAATTATACCACTGTGCTTAATCCCAAAATGCATAATCATGGCAGCTAGCTAGTTGCTAGAGAATTACTGGTTGTCTTGCAGAACCAGAAAGCACTCCACACATGCTTAAGTGCACTCTTGTCTGTGTACATGATTCAGATCTAAACCACAGACTGAAGCTATAGTCTCTGGTGTTGAGCCATAATTTGGGGCTACGTTTATAGAGTCTATTATACATGGTGAAAATCATTAGAGCCTTGCACACTGTGCTCTGTTTCAGTTAACATATGAAATGAGTGGTTTACGTGTCCCTCAACAATGTTTGAAGGACTGGCGGAGAGCCTGTGATTCAGGCCTATTAGGAGGTAAAGTCTAAATTCTGTTCAAGCTGAGAATGGTGTGTGCCCTTTTCTGTAGAATGTATGTAGGGTGCTGGCAGTTACAAAACATCCTGCAATCAAAGTCTCCTTCCATTGGAAAGGTCAAGGAGAAGCATTCTGGCCTAAATTCTTCTCTGATGGTACAGACTTCCTACGTACATGGAGGAAGACACAAATGTGAAAGTATACTTGACAGGCTGATTTAAGTGTGGAGAAAGTGGGAGAAAGCAGAAGTGTGCTCCATTTAGATACAAACTGCCTTTCCCTCTCTCCGTGGAAATCAGCAGCAGAAAAGCAAGAACTGTCCTGACTCCTGAATCTTTCAAGTTCCTGCTGTGCCTGCCATTTGAGACGACATGTTGCCAGTCTCTTCCTTCACAACCAGTCCATAGTTGCCAAATGTGTTTTAACGGGCATGGGGCTGTACAGATTGGCCTACCAGATGGAGCCCCTCATCCCGGCCTGCTGCTTTCAATTGGTCCCCAGACTGGTAGGCATTGTATACGGCATCTCATTTATAAAAAAATCTGTTTGCATGTAGATACAGTGGCCCCCAGCCTATCGCGGGGGTTAGGGACCCGACTCAACCCATAATTGAAAATCCGTGATATGCAGATGCAGGTCAGGTTCGGTCGGGCCTGGGGGGCCTATGTGGGGGCTCTTGTACTTGCCCCCAGCCTGGCGTTGCTCCGAAAAGGCCTGTGAGGGCCTTCCCAGGCCTTCTGGAGGCCCCTTCCAGAAGGCCTGGGAAGGCCCTCGCAGGTCCATTCAAAGCAGCCCCAGTCCTGGGGTAGGTATGGGAGGCCTGAAACAAACCTTTGCTACTTACCCCAGGGGGTCTTTTTTCATATACTGCGGACTTGCAATATAGCGGGACTGCAGTATATGAACCGTGAAAGGGCGAGGGACCACTGTATTGTCTGCTTTGCATCCCTTCCTAAATTACAACCACATCTAGCACTGCATCTTTGCATGCCTAGGGGGAAGACAGTGATGTGAAAGGGCTGTATCACATGAATGTCTGCATTCTCAAGCTGCTCTTAGGCACCCATTCCAAGAGCTACAGGACCAATCCATCTCCCATTTGACTGTTGTTGTTTTTTAATTCTGGGGTCCAGTATTATTCATGAGTAATAGCAGCCTGAAGGTAATCCATCTTCAGGTAGAGTTGGAACAAGGCCCTGGATATTATCCTGATAACTATTAACACACATGTTATTTCAGTTTACTTTATTATTATTTTTAAAAAAGAGGACTGTTTCTTTAATAATTCCATGCTAACGTGAGCTCTGCGCATACCGCACATGCTTTGGTGCTTTAAATATGTTTGTACAGCTGCAAAATTCTCAAATTAACTATCTGTCAGAAGAAGTAAAATATGGCCTGGAGAGCAAGGAGATGAAATCCAAGCCACTGGGAGAAAACTACAAAATGGACTCCTGCAATATGAATCACTTTTTTTACAGAATCACACTTGCTATAATAATAAACCTGCAGTTTGGAGGCCAGTAGGTCATTAGCTGTAACATGGATGGTTCCAGCCATTTACTACCATACAAATCCCCAGCATTTATTAACATAACTGTCACTGTATCTCCCTGTCCCTGAAATCTGCTGGAATATAAATTGACCTCTAATGTAAATACCACACAATGTCCCATAGGTAGCACTCCAGGCATAAAAAAATATGGAACTATACCCTTCAGAAATGAGCAGGCTATTCCACAACTCCCACCCTACAGTTAAAATGGCAACCAGGTTAGAATGGCTACATTTTCCTGATGCTGTTTATGGTTCCACGTTCATCAGCAGTGATATGGTAATTGTTTAGGATGATAGTAAGCATTTAAGAAGGGATGCTTCTGAAATTTGTTTCAAAACTTTTGATTCTGCCTATCCTTCAGGTCTTTTGAGTGTTAAAAGGCTGAGTATGAACATATTAGCAAATTACAAAAGGTAACAAAGTGTCTCTTCTTCTATATTTTAAAATAGTCAGAATGTTAAACCCAGATCATATAGATATTGTACATACTAAAGGCCTATTGTTAAGTTCCTGGACGTCAAGGGAATTGCACCCAAAAGGTGATCATAAATGGCCTCTCTTCAGCTTGGAGAGACGTGACCAGTGGGGTGCCCCAGGGGTCTGTTCTGGGTTGTAGTGCTGTTCAATATCTTGATTAATGACTTGGAGGAAGGAATAGAGAGTATGCTAATTAAATTTGCAGATGATACCAAATTGGGAGGGGTTGCTAATTCTCTAGAGGATAGCGTGAAAACCCAAAATGATCTTGACAGATTAGAGTACTGGGCCAAAGCTAACGGAATGGGTTTCAACAGAGGGAAATGTAGGGTGCTGCATTTAGGTAAAAAGAATGAATTGTACAGCTATAGGATGGGAGATACCTGGTTGGAAAATAGTACATGTGAAAGGGATCTGGGAGTCTTGGTGGACCACAAATTGAACATGTGTCAGCAGTGTGATGCGGGAGCCAGGAAAGCCAATGTAAGTCTTGGTTGCATCGTCAGAACCATAGTGTCTAGATCAAGGGAAGGGATAGTACCACTCTCTTCTTCTCTGGTCAGACCCCACCTGGAGTACTTTGTCCAGTTCTGTGTGCCTCAATTTAAAAAGGATGTTGACAACCTCGAGCAAGTACAGAGGAGGGTGACCAGGATGGTTGGGGGTCTGGAAGAAATGTCTTACGAGGAACGGCTTAGAGAACTGGGAACATTTAGCCTTTCAAAAAGAAGACTGAGAGGGGATATGATAGCTTTGTTTAAATATTTGAAATGATGTCATATTGAAAAGCGAACAGGTTTATTTTCCATGGCTTCAGAGACTAAGACTCAGGACAGTGGTTTCAAACTACAGAAAAAGAGATTCCATTTGAACAGTAGGAAGAACTTTGTGATGGTTAGAGCTGTTCTGCAGTTGAATATGCTGCCATGGAGGGTGGTGGAGTCTCCTTTTTGGAGGTTTTTAAGCAGAGGCTGGATGGCCGCTGGTCAGAAATACTGTGATGGAGGTTCCTGCATGGCAGAGGGATTGACTGGATGGCCCTTGAGGTCTCTTTCAACTCTATGATTCTGATTCTATGATTCTATGGAAGAAAGTCTCCTTAGGGCCCAAGCTGAGCTTAGCTCATGGTCCAAGGCAGAGGGCTGGGGCAACCTCACACCAACCAAAATGCTACACCTTTCCTGTTTGGGTCAAAAACTGCTGGTCGACTTGTACATTTTAATTCACAGGTGATTCCATGTCAAATCAACCAATGTAGGGAACCTTGATGTCATGGATTTGATTCATTTTGGTACATTTGTACATTACCATGAGATATTTAAAATACTGTTTTCAGAGTTTTTGGTCTACCCACTTCTGAGATATTGCATTTTCAAAATTGCAAAAAATTGCCAAAATTCACTACCCACCATAACTTCAAGTGCCATTTAACAGATATCTCTGATAGCTAGAGACTGCATCACGTGCTCTTATAAAGCTTATGAATAGGGCTTTCACTTGATATACAACATGATACAATTGTACATTTTCAAAAAAATTACACATTTAAATAAATATAAAATTTGATATATTTTTTGAAAAACAGAATTGTTTAAATGTTTCAAAAAAATACAGATCTTGTAGCCAGCCACTCCAAATTTCAGGATGGTATCTCAATGGTATCATACAAAATTTATTTATTTATTTGTTGGCAGTGACAAGGAATTAAATTGACTTAGCCCCCAAAATAAACCGACATTTCTATACCTAATGATTAAGAACCTTCCCCCCCCTTGGCTAGCATGTTGATGCTTTTGTTATCTCCTGTGAGGGTAGCTGGTATGGTCTCATAGACACACACACACTGTGACTCCCACTAGATCCTGCTATAATGCATATCTTTGGTTTTAACTCAACAAATTTTGAGAATCCTGTCTTTTCAGATGGTTGCTTAGACTTAAACAATTGGTAAATTTTTCTATTCATAAACTTTATAAGGACACGTGATGCAGGTCTTTAGCTATCACAGGTATCTATTAAATGACATGTGAAGTTATGGTGGATAGTGAATTTTTTTTTGCAATTTTGAAAATGCAGTATCTCAGAAATGGGTGTACCCAAAAATCTGGAAAAAAAATTAAACATCTTTACCAGCATCCCCACCACCGATGCCCTAACAATGATAAAGAGAAGATTAAGAGAAGACAGCACCCTCACCTCCAGAAGCCGCCTCAACCCAGACCAGATATGCCTGCTCCCGGACCTGTGTCTGAACACTACATATTTCATGTAGAGAGGGGACTTCTACAGACAGAAGCATGGTTGTGCCATGGGTTCCCCAGTGTCACCAATTGTTGTGAACCTATACATGGAAGAAGTGGAGAAGAAGGCACTCAACACCTTCCAAGGGACAACACCATCCCACTGGTTCAGGTATGTAGATGATACGTGGGTGAAAATCCAGATTCAGGAAGTGCAGGCCTTTACAGACCACATCAATGTGGTGGACCCTAATATTAGGTTCACTAGGGAAAACACCCAAGACAACAGGCTGGTTTTCCTGGACTGTGCAGTCATCATTAGACCTGACCATGGCCTGGGAGTAGAAGTTTACAGGAAACCCACCCACACAGATCAGTACTTACTGTTTGACTCCCACCATCCATTACAGCACAAACTAAGCCCTAAGCCACAGAGCAGAGAGCATCCCCACCTCCACAGAAGCCAAGAAGAAGGAAGTCAGGCACCTGAAGGTAGCACTTAAGGCCTGTGGATATCCAAAGTGGGCCTTCAACAAAGCAGTGGGCCATCCCAGAAGAACAAGGGATCAGTCTGAGACCCAGACCCGACGGAAGAACCTGGTCATTCCTTACATGGGTGGAGTGTCTGAGAAGCTTAAAAGGATTTTTGGCAAACACCACATCCCTGTTTATTTCAAACCCACAAACACACTAAAGCAGAGACTTGTCCACCCAAAGGATCCGATACCAAAACATAAAAGGAACAATATTGTATATGCGGTCCAATGCAGTGAGGAGTGTTCAGACCTCTACATGGGAGAAACTAAACAACCATTAAAAAAGAAGGATGGCCCAACATAGGAGGGGTAACAGCTCAGGACCAGAATCAGCAGTACACCTCCATTTGAAGGACAAAGGGCACTCTTTCAAAGATGAGGATGTACACATAGACAAAGAAGATAGGTGGTTTGAGAGAGGAGTAAGGGAAGCCATTCATGTGAGCATCAAAACCCCCTCCCTCAACAGAGGTGGCTACTAGAGATGGGCACGGAACGAACATTTTTTAGTTTCTGTTACCGTTTGTCGTTTCCGTTACGTAACGAAACGACAAACGAAAGTTGTGATGAAAATGCAACGAAATGAGCAGAACCACGAAAACTGTGGTCGTTACGTTTCGTTTCCGTTAATGGCGACGCGCAATGAAATGAGCTGTTTTAAATGTTAAAAAACGCCCTGGACATCTGTAAAAACGCAGCAATAATTATTTATATTGTCTGATAATAACTACTGGGGGTTGGGGTCCTTAAAATGTTTGTTTTTTTCTTCTCCCATCGCGATGTATTTTTCTTTTCCCTTTAAAATGGATGTCGCACCAGCCACAAAATGGAGGCAAGCCATGTGATGGGATCGTGTTCAACCAATAGCATACCCAGGTTGCAGACTGGGCGGGCAGGTCTGGCAGCCACAGAGGGCATAAAAAGCTCTGGCAGCCCCCGTCCTCCTTGCAGTGTCTGGTGGGAGTTAGGGTGGGATTGCTGTCTCTGCGACTCTAGCTTCAGTCCTGCAGCCTCCCTGTGTGTGTGCGTGCTGCGTACCTCTTGGTGAGTACCCTCCCTTGCCCCGCAGTGCAGTCACTCTGCGGCTGCCTTGCACCCTGGGCAACGCCCGCTGCTGCCTTTGCAGCCTCCCTGCATACCTAGTCTATACTGTGTCTCTGCCAGCATCCATTTTTTAAAGTGTTTTCCCTCTGATCTGGGGCGTTGGGGGATGCCTGCGCACGGAAATGCTTTTAAAATCACGCAAAAAGCGGGTAGAAACGACAAGCGAAAAAACGAAAAACAGTAACGAAATTTTCCCAAAAATTCACGACAAACGGAAACGAACCAAAACAGACCTCTCAACGACAAACGAAAAACCGAAATGCCATTTTTTTGTTTCATGCCCATCTCTATCTGCTACTTATCAGGGTGTGCTTTCCAAAGTACCCAGACAAATCAAAAAGCCTTCACCACCAAGGCCATAGCTAACAACCCATTCTTGATAGGTTTCAGCACCTTAGGCCATTGTTCACCTTAAGGCTATGGATACTATTGTCCCCCTAACAAGCCTATTCAGGCCATTGTTCATCTTATGAGCCTAATTCAGACCAGGGTGACAAGAGGTCAAAGCTGACTGACTATAAAATGGAGGACTCACATTAGCTGTATTCAGACTGATGAAGCTGTTTGGATGAGCAGTGAAACGTTTCTGTCTCTCAAAAAAGAAGTCCAGTAGCCATGACTCAATTTCCAGATCTTATTGTAATGTACAAATGTATCAAAATGAACCAAATCCATGACATCAAGTTCCAAAATGGTTTCTTCATTGGTTGTTTTGACATGGAATGACCCCCACATCTGATGCAAGCAGATACTGAAGCAAAAAGTTATTATAGAAGCATAATAACTTTTTTCACAGCAGACAGCAGTGTAGAATGGAGTTTGTGAAAAGCCCAGCAAAAGTTTATACAGTGGTACCTCTACTTACAAGTTTAATCCGTTCCAAATGCATGCTCTTAAGTCGAACAACTCTTAAGTAGATCAGCCCTATCTAAAAAAATCAAATAAATAAATAAATAAAATTGTAACTAGAGCAGACCACATCTAACATTTGTAAGGCAGCAGTTAAAAATGCCAACGGTTTTTCACTCTTAAGTCGAATTGTTCTTAAGTCGAGCCATTCATAAGTAGAGGTAACATTATACTGGAAAAGTTGAATAGGGGAAGAAGGAATTTGAAACATTGACCATTTTTCTGTGGCAGACCCACATGCTTGCTAATACTTAGGAGTAGAGACAGCATCAACCAGCAAAATGGCAGTTCCATGAATCACAAGCTTTTGGAAAAAATCAAACTATGCATCTGTTTGGTTCCGGTTCAGAGGTTTGGGAGCCCTAATATGCCCTTCCAGCCAGCTAGAGACACCAAAATTGCAGACAAGCTTCCCTTTACTCTCTTCTACATCCCCTCTAGATTTCCCAAAGTCTGTATTTCAGGCATCTGAGTTATACACCCTCAAAGTAGATGTCCCTGGGAAAGTGCCTTTTAGCACTTTCCTTGTCAAGGAACCTGACACAGGATGTTGTCCATCCAGAGCTGGAGAGGGATAAATGCCCTTTCCCCAAACCCTGTGGACAATGCCATACTGGAACTCTGGGCTGAGGTATAGGGATTATTGTGTGGTCTGCTGCCTGCTAAGGTAAGCAACATGCTGCTGGAGATCTGAGATAGCCAGGTTCTGAGGGAGAAGGATTCCTCAAACTAGCAAAAGTGGCTCTGAGGTGAAAATGGCTCCTGTGAATTGGTCTTATGAATAAAAAAAACCTCAGAGCCCTTTGAGCCACTGTTTTGTTTCCTGACCTGCCAATCCAGTAGTCTCTAGGTCCCTCCCAGGGTTGTCTAGTGCTTCTGATTGGCAGGAGCAAGCGGTTGGGAGTGAGGAGAGAGAAAATGGGCAAATGAACAAAACAAAACAAAAATGCTTTAAAAGTCTGTTGATTGGTTTGTTTTGGTTCATCGGTTCTGCCGAAGCTGAACCAGCCTGAACCAAAGATTTTAGTCAATTTCCTGGCTCTTTTTCATAGAATCATAAAGTTGGAAGAGACCTCAAGGGCCATCCAGTCCAACCTCCTGCCATGTAGGAATTCCCATCACAGTAGTTCCACAGATGGCCATCCAGCCTCTGCTTAAAAACCTCCAAAGGAGGAGACTCCACCTCCCTGCATGGCAGCATATTCCACTGCCGAACAGCTCTAACTGTCATGAAGTTCTTCTTAATGTTCAAATGGAATCTCTTTTCCTGTAGTTTGAAACCACTGCCCCGAGTCCTACTCTCTGAAGCCATGGAAAACAAACCTGTTCCCTCTTCAATATGACATGCTTTCAAATATTTAAACATAGCTATCATATCACCTCTCAGTCTTCTTTTTGAAAAGCTAAACATTCCCAGCTCCCTAAGCCATTCCTCGTAAGACATTTCTTCCAGACCTTCAACCATCCTGGTTGTCATCCTCTGTACTCGCTCAAGGTTGTCAACATCCTTTTTAAATTGAGGCGTGCAGAACTGGAAACAGTACTCCAGGTGGGGTCTGACCAGAGCAGAATACAGTGGTACTATCCCTTCCCTAGACACTATGCTTCTGTTGATGCAACCAAGAATCATATTGGCGTTCCTGGCCGCCGCATCACACTGCTGACTCATGTTCAGTTTGTGGTCCACCAAGACTCCTAATTCATATAAATTCAAAAACATAGCATTATAGCAAATTAGATTCTAATGGTTGTAAATTATGAGTTATTAGAATGAATCCATTCTATTTATATTTAATTTAAATAAAGGTTGTGGTTTAGGGATGGGTATTTCGTTTCATAACCAGTAGGTTATGAAACAAACCATGTGAGGCCAAGTGGTGCTTGAAACAATCTGATACATGCAGAACCAATTGCTTTACCTTTTTCTTTGCCACCACAGAGTTGAGCTGCAATGAGGAAGCACGGCACCTCACCACCCTCCCTCCTCCATGGGTGTTGGTCAGGAGCTGTGCAGGGACAGGCATCATCCCACCTCCCTGTCTGATTGGCCAGCACCCATGAAGGAGGAAAGATGAGTTGCAGAGTGCTTCCCCACTGCAGCTTAACCCACGTAAACCCAGAGAAAGGTAAAGCAATTGGCTCCATATGTATTTGATGGTTCCGAGCACCACCTGGGCTCGCATGGTTCGTTTTGTAATCCACTGGTTCCAAAAGGAAATGCCCATTATTTGTGTGGATATTAACTCTCTTGGGTTAGCAAGTGCATTATCTATGACCTTGCTGGGAAGTAAACCCTCAATTCGAGATAGAGAGAAAAAAGAAACCCAACAGCAAGTGGAACATTAGGTAATAAATGAATTCCACATGCAATATTAGGAATGACTAAAACTATATGGCTTTCTGGAAGTGTAGTTTTCTAGATACACAAATGCATATATTAAGCATTGGCCAAAAACAGGTGCTACCGAGAAAGTACAAATTAACCACTGACAAAATGTTCAACCCATTCTTATTTTATGGATGCAAAAAAATCTAATTATGCAAAATATTTTCTTCTTTGCCCAACACAATCCTACTTTAGACATAGCACAATACAAAGATGAATGGCACTGCTACCTCAACATTCTATTTTCCACCCATTCCTATACACTTCTGATTCAACAAAATTTCTAATACTGTTCATACAGAGGGGAAGCAATATGATAAATAGTATTCTACTGTACCTGTATCACAGCGAATATGGCACAACACAGAGCAAAGGGGCTGGGCCTTGATCCTATGGGACCAGGGTGAGGTGAAACTAAGGTGATTTGTAAGTTGGAAGTGTCCCGGCAACCTTCCTCAGACTGAAAAGGCTACTTGGATGAGTGGCGAAACATTTTGATCCCACAAGAAAAGAAGTCCAGTTCCCATGACTCAACTCCAGGATAACCTCACCTGGATGACTGAGAATCTCCACTCATTGTTATTGTTCAGTCATTCAGTTGTGTGCAACTCTTCGTGACCCCATGGACCAGAGTACGCCAAGTGCTCTTGTCTTCCACTGCCTCCTGGAGTTTGGTCAAATCCATGTGGGTTGCATCAATAACACTATCCAGCCATCTTATTCTCTGCCGTCCCCTTTTCCTTTTGCCTTCAATCTTTTCCAACATCAGGGACTTTTCCAAGGACTCCTCTCTCCTCATGAGGTGGCCAAAGTATTGGAGCCTCATCTTCAAAATCTGTCCTTCCAATGAACATCCAGGGTTGATTTCTTTCAGGATGGATAGGTTTGATCTCCTTACAGTCCAGGGGACTCTCAAGAATCTCCTCTAGCAACACAGCTCAAAAGCATCAATTCTGCAGCAATCAGACTTCTTTATAGTCCAGTTCTCACTTCCATACATCACTACAGGAAAAACCATAGCTTTGACTATTCAAACATTTGTCAGCAAAGTGATGTTTCTGCTCTTTAAGATGCTGCCTAGGTTTGCCATCACTTTCCTCACAAGAAGCAAGTGTCTTTTAATTTCATTGCTGCAGTCACCATCTGCAGTGATCAAGGAGCCCGAGAAAATAAACTCTGGCATTTCCTCCATTTCTTCCCCTTCTATTTGCCATGAGGTGATGGGATTGGTGGCCATGATGTTAGTTTTTTTTCATATATATTGAGCTTCAGCCCATTTTTTTCACTCTCCTCTTTCACCATCATTAAGAAGTTCCTAAATTCCTCCTCACTTTCTGCTATCAGAGAAATCTTAATTCCAGTTTGTGATTCATCCAGACCTGCCTTTCGCATGATGTACTCTGCATATAAGTTAAATAGGCAAGGTGACAGTATACAGCCTTGTCGTACTTCTTTCAAAAATTTAAACCAGTCAGTTATTCCATATCCAGTTCTGACGGTTGCTGCTTGTCCCACATATAGATTTCTTAGGAGACAGATAAGGTGGTCAGGCACTCCCATTTATTTAAGAACTTGCCATAGTTTGTTGTGGTCCACACAGTCAAAGGCTTTGGCATAGTCAATGAAGCAGAAGGCTCTACTTAGGCCTATCCAAAGTATCACATATCTCAAAACAATGAACAATTGCATTTCTAATAGTTAATCAAAATAGTTTATTCTCGAAGGCTTTCACGGCTGAGATCTGATACTTGTTGTGACTACAGGCTGCTTTTGGCTGTGTTCTGGAACTTTTTCTTCCTGGTGTTTCACCAGACTCTGTGGTTGGCATCTTCAGAGGGCAAGGAGATCAGGGAACTAGGAGTTCTCCATGTGCTCTGGGTTATAAAGTGAGTGAGATTGGGTTTTTTAAAGTTGAGGAAACTTGTCTTATTCAGGAAAATAGGTGTTAGTCATTGTATTATGATGAAGGGATTTCAATGCAATCAGGGGTAGCAACGATCCTTGATGTATGTTGTTAGCTGTTCTATCGTATGAACTGATCACTTTTGCTAGTGGCTGGGGGGGGGGGGAATCATTGAGTTTTGACCTTTTGCACTCTGCAGCTTTTAGTACCCGAAGCCAGGCTTTGTTGATTTTTAGACTTTCTTCATTTTGTTGAAACTGTGCTTATGTTTGTGGATTTCAATGGCTTCCCTGTGTAGTCTGACATAGTGATTGGTAGTGTTGCCCAGTACCTCTGTGTCCTAGAAGAGGATTTCATGTCCAGTTTGTTTCAGGGTAAGTTCAGCTACTGCTGATTTTTCAGGTTGTTTTAGTCTGTAGTGTTTTTCATCCAAAGCTGTGCTTTGTGGTCCTAACTACAAGGTATCTGGTATCAAGGTATCTTTTTTTGTCCACATAGCCCAACACTGCCTTCTCTGAGGAACAGTAGCTGTACCACTTATAGGTCTCTTACTTCTCCTACCTCCTCATCCCTTTTTTAAAACTTATGTTGGGGACTGAATAAGTATGAACTCTGGCCCTGAAGTGAAAGACTTTTCCATGAGTATAATGCCATGCTAGTATACAAGCAGTACACTTTGCTTTGTTTATGTGCATTAGTTTACTACAGGCATGTCCAAACTTTGGCCCTCCTGATGTTTTGGACCACAACTCCCAGAATTCCAAGCCTGTATTTCCAGTGGCAAAGGACTGTGGGAGTTGTGGTCCAAAACATCTGGAGTGCAGAAGTTTGGACATGCCTGGTTTACTATATGGTCAAGTCAATTTTTATGTACGGCTACAAGCTACCAGAAAATCAAGGATGTGGTATGGAAGAATTTTTCAAATTTTCACAGAATAATAAAAGTGCCAGATATGAAAACAGCATTGGCACAGGAAAGTGTGATTCAAGGAGGAGATGCTTGTTCAAAACAAATAAAAACAAAACAGAGTGCAGAGAGAACTCCTTGTTCCCTGAACTCCTTGCCCTCTGAAGATGCAAGCCTAAAAAACACAAGTATTGCGGTATCTTTATTTTAGATTTATATCCTCAGACTTGGGTCTCAGAAAGTGGATTCTAAGTCACAAAAAATTCCCAGCGAAATACACCTCTTAGTCTTTGAAGTGCCGCAACATTCCTGTTTGGATTCCAATGTTGTTTTGGTTATCCATGCTGAAGCAGACTCACAGGGCTCCCTCTCTGAAAACATGGGCTGAAGATGAGCCACACCAGATGCTTGAGCAGTTTTGTGCGAAGCAATGTGATAGTGTAGGGTGCGATAGAAGTGACGGAGGAGTGATATTGCCTAACCGGGAAGTGGAACAGCAGAAGCACTATGAAGGAGGACAAAAGGGCATTGTAGTCCTGGAAAAAAAAACTTCAGAAAGCAATTAAGGGGAGGGGGGAAAACAACTCGGAATAGATGTACTAACAGTCTCTTTTGTACATGCAAAATATGTCTTCGTGTCTAACCCAAAGAAAGAGCTCCAGGCAGTTCTTCAGGCACAACCAAATGCATGCTACATGATCCTGCCGATTTCACGCCCCTAATATGAACTCCCATTTCTCCAGTTGCTATCCCAGATTGCTCACAATGGGACCCTTTATAGACTCGGTATCAAGCATTCGGTATATTCCATCTTCTCTGGGAACTATTTCCAGTGTTTAAAAAACTGCAGAGATATAAAAAGCGCAGAGACAGCAGTGATCCAATGGTTTTGGACAGGATCACTGTACTTTGTTGCATGCCATCCTCCTGGGGGGAAAAAGGATAACGTTGCACTCCAGTGCTCTGATGACCTGTGAAAACTTGTCAGCAACAAGGGAAGTTGCAAAGGAAAACTGTCCCCCTTGGCTTTGCAGTCCAAGATCAAACCATATGAGACTGCACTAAATGCCAGCTGGTGCTCAGCTTACTGACACTGAACAGGCCTTAAAGCATTACTCACTCTAAATGAGTCACTGTGCAGATGAAATACGAGTGTCATCCCATAACTTTGTCAGATAATGTGCTATTCTCCAAGGACGCAAAATACCAGGCCCTTGATCCATAGGAAACACAAAAAGGACTTGGAAAGTCTTATCAACTTGCCAGTGCTGGTTCCGCTTACATTGCCATTTCCCAACTCTCTTCTTCAATATCAACACCACTTTATCAATAATAGGTAGAAATTCTTGAATGAGAAACACACAACCTGGTGAATATTTCATGGTCATGCTGATGTTAATAGGGCACCAAAAATAAACTAAAAAGGTTACAAGAAACATGCCAGTAGTTCGTTTTAAACTGCCTTGCCCCTCCCCGAAAGGTGGCGTTGAACGACAACAAATAAATAATGAATGAATGAAGACTATTTCTGCACATTTCAATGGAATATGATGCATTTAAGTTTTTAAATTCTGAAAGACAATAACATTTTCACTGTTTTGTTTATATCACTGCTATACTTAAAAGACTCTGCAGATTCCTGCTGAAGGCCTTTTGTCCTGCCTTCACCATTCAGTCTATGACCTAGACCAGGGATGGTGAACCTTTTAGAGACAGAGTGCCCAAACTACAATTCAAAACCCACTAAATTATTCACAAACTGCCAATACAGCAATTTAACCTGAATATAGGTGGCTGGGAAGGGGCGAGATCAGGTGCCCATAGAAAGGACTCCAAGCGCCAGCTTTGGCACCCGTGCCATAGGTTCGCCAACACTGACCTAGACATTCCATTTGCGTTCCCCCATCCCAAGGAACGGCAACCTCAAGGAAAATGGGAAACACAGAAATGACAAATTGAGGCACAGATCAATTCAGAGTGTCTCAAAGCATCAACTCAGTCTCAGAGTGTCTCAAAGGGCACAAGGTGGGTCAGCCCCCATCTAGGTGTCTTTATTTGAGCACAGAGCAGGTTAGGGGCCTCTGCACGCCTCTCCTTTGAATCACGCTGGATATTTCCTCTTATTAACCGTGAAACATCACATACTCCAAGAGACATTTTACTTTGAAGCATGTTATTGCCATAATGTACACAAATCCAAGAACGAATATGCATCGCTTCTTCCAAAATCTGCTTTTCATAATTTCATTCTCATTCTCATTCCCAAATGATATAATCACAATCACAACTATGGACAGTTACCCTATAGTCAGAGAATTAAAAAGAAACACTGTCTTGGTATTTCTTGCCCATGGGTACTTACAAGAAACTTCAGCATGAATCCGGAAGGAGTGGGTTCCCCTCAGAGATATAATGTGTGGGTAATAGATTCTTAACATGCGCTCTGTGGTGATACATGATTTGGCCTCATGCCAAATCCAGAACCATGATGACTTTCGGTGGAATACCAAGGAGAGCACAGCAGGACTGCTTAAATTCATTTGTGGGGAAGGACTACAACCAGGGCCGGCGCGTCCATTAGGGTGAACTAGACAGTTGCCTAGGGTGCCAAAATGGAGAGAGGGCACTGGACAGGCTTCCGCCCCCCCGGCCGCCCAACAGCCACCCACCATCTGCCCATTGCTGCCCATTGCTGTCCGCCCCCTGCGCCCATCGCCGTCCACCGCTCCCGTGCCCCCTGTCCACCGCCCACCGCCACCTGCCCGCCACCCACCTGCCCACCGCCACCTGCCCGCCACCCACCTGCCCACCGCCCACCCCACCCACCGCCCGTCCACCTAGGGCGCAAAAAGAACTAGCATTGGTCCTGACTACAACTAGGGGCATACATTGTATTCTGAGATTAAAATCTGCCATTTTGAAAATATCCAGGACCAGGAATGATCCCTCTTATCGTCCTGACTGTACGAAGGAGCCTGGCTTACAATTTTCCACCTCCCCTGTTTCTCTTTTTCTTTCCCCGTGGCCTATTTCAGAATGCTTTATCTATTTTAATAGCAGCTGAAGTGTCTAAGAGGCCCAGCTGTCTACCACAAATGCTAGCTTCAAGGTAGCAGCTGGAAGGGAGGGAAGAGAGATGCTATGCTCCTTGATTTCTACGCAGCACCATGGCTCCATGGTAGCACATATATTATGAATACAGCAGAGGGTAATGGTCCAGAGGAGTATTGTGGAATCCTTACTATGCTAAATTTCATACAAGAGCATTCTCATATAACGGTCCTTGGCACTCGAGCCCACATTTTCCAGTGACGGATTCTACTGCGTGAGACTTCTGCAGAGGGGATTACAATGCGAAAGGAAAAATGCCTCTACAATAGTTGGCAATGACACAAAGCAATTACACTATTTCACGCTGCTATTTCTTTGCAGTCTTGCACCACAGAATGTGAATTAATACACATATGCATTGCATAGCTTTTGACTGAGGTTTTCTAATTTCCTTCACATGGCTCCTATCATCGTTTGAGAAAGAAAATAACATTTCTGCATCCAAAGATCTCCTGAAAAATGGACAACCCCTAACCTGCCATGATGTGCCATATTCTAGCACAGAAGAGGCAAAAAGTACAACCCAAGAAGGCAAGAGAAATTCTCCTCTATATAACATAATAGGATTGCTTCAATTTCTAACATTGCTATAATCAAACTACTCTCACAGTTGATGGCAAATGTTAATGTAAAAACAAATATTCTCTAATTTCAAACCTAAGGAACTAACGAGCAATTTTCAGAGTGTAGACTTTTCAGTCCTTTTTTCCCCCCTTTACTTGTTTTGACACCATTGATTTATCTGGACACGGGTGCTTTTGTCTCAGCACTGTTGCCTCTTGTTTGGCTTAACTATAACAGAGTTTGGAAATGTTATTTTTTTTGGGGGGGGGGAGACAAAGGCTCCCCAAATCCTTCAGTTCTTTTGCCGTTCTTCCGAGCTCTGTTCATAATATCATACAGTGAATGGGATGGTCTCAAGTGCCCAGTGTTGAGTGGGAGAGCACATGATTTGCATGCAGAAGGTCCTGTTGAGAACCTGTTTTAAAAAACACAGAAAATAGGCCTGGCAGGACCTCTGTTTGACTTTTTATGTAACAGCTACTACTCTAATAAGATAGTTCTGAAGTAGACCAGCCTGATTTTACTCTGGATAGATAGGACTAGCCCTACCATAAGGCTATATAGATATTTTAGGCAGTAGATCCTGGGATGCAGGCAGCTAAGATTACCTGTTGGCTACCAGGTGGTAGGTGGAGGTCCATCAGGAGTATGATATGAGTACAGTAAACCCCCACCTATTGCAGGGGTTAGGGATCTTACCTGACCCGCAATAATTGAAAATGCAGATGCTGGGTCAGGTCAGGACTGGGCAGGCTCTCTGGGGGCTCTTGTACTTACCCCAGGCCTGGTACTGCCCCAAACAGGCCTGCAAGGGGCTTTCCAGTCCCCCAGAGGCCCCAAAGGTGCTTTCTAGTGATCTGGAGGTCACTTCTGGTTTACTTTTGGGGCCTCCAACAGGCCTGGGAAAGCCTTTCCTCCTTACCCCAGGGGGCCTTTTTTCATATACTGTGGACCCATGATATACCGGGACCGCAGTATATGAACCGCGAAAGGGTGGGGGACAAATGTATACCATTCATATTCCTTTTGGGGCCCATAAACTAGGCTGTTCATTTGGGAAAATTGGGGAAGGATTACATACAATTGCTAGCCCTGAAGTAAGTCAGTTGCCAGTCCTTTTGACTCCTATACATGAACTAGGGATGAGGCTGCCATCTTGTCCTTCATCTCAGGCAGTAAAAAGCTTTGGACCATCTCTGAGTGTAAACCACTTGGTATATAAGATAGTGCTGGGTCAACCTTTTCACAAGGAAATGCTAATAAGCACGGAAAAGGGGGAGGTATTGGTGGACATTGCTCGTAATCTTAGTGAAACAAGTCATTTCGGAACTGCATTATCATTGCCTCTGGTAAGGATGGGGCCTTTAGATTTCTACTACCCCTACCCCAAAAATTCACCTAGAATCTCCCTGGCAAAATTTTGGGAGTGAGAGAGCAGAAAGCAAAAGGCAAAGAAAATGCATCCTTAGCAGATGGTAGAAGGAGTGATCTTTGCCTTCTTTTCTTCTTTTTTCATTTTTTGTTCTCCCATTCAAAGAATTCCACCTGGAGGATTCTAGATGAATTCTGAGATTTGGAGTACTAGATACACAGATGCATTATTCCTAGCCTCTGGAATGGAATAAATATTTCACTTTAAGTAAGAAGGATAATAGTGCAACAGGTTCCTATTCTATGATATGGAATCATGACTTACAACTCAACAAAGGCCTGGCCATGATCTGTTGCATGATCTGTTGCAGCAAAGGTTCCACAACCCTCTTTGTAGGTAAAAGAAAGAAGAAAGACTGAGTGTGAAGATGAAACATCAGGAATCAGCATTATACCTAGAAAGACAGAAGACTGCAAATCTCTTAAAATGACAACAGACTGCTGACAGCTGTGCCATAAGTAACTTTGGGCTTCAGGAACATTTACCTTTCCAAATTTGTTGACCTCAATGCAGTTTTCTTTAAACTTCTCCTGTAAAGTTTCTGCTAGCCGACACAGCAAGGCACCGTTATCCAGTTTCTCCATGAATGTCTCAGCTGTTATTTCTTTTCCTGAGATTAAATAGAAATAATCCTAATCAGCATCATCTTGGGCAAAAATAAAATTGATTATCTGAAGAGGCATGGCTATACCACTGATTTCAGTCCTACTCAAGACATTATCATATAAAGTACAGTGAATATGGTTAGAGGGGACTGCTAGTTCCACACCCCTTGGTCACAGCTTTCTTTACCTAATCAAGAGGAGAGGTTGCATTGGGTTTTTGCACACGGGCGAGAGACCAGATTTCTAAGGATTCTTGCTCACATGTATTCCCTACCCTACCCATAAACAAGAGCTTCCCTTAGAGTCATACCTGCTCATATGGAGAAAGTAATGAGAAAGCAGAGAAGGGCTAGGCACTCCCATCTAATAATACTCACTTGGCTTTGAACAGGCCAAGGACTCCTTTTTCCAGCCCAAAGTGTCTGTGGGCTACTACACTAAAACCTCTACTTACAAATTTTATCCATTCCGAGCACATGCTCATAAGTAAAAACTTTTGTAAGTAGATCAGCGGTTTCCCATAGGAATGCATTGAAAACCAATTAATCTGTTCTGGAGGGAACAGATTTCCATGCACCATTGCTCTTGAACTGCCCCGCTCGGCTGAGAGAGTGGGCTGGCAGACCCCAGAACTTTGCTCGGGCAGTTGTGGTCCTTGGGATGGTGGAGGGAGGGGTGGAGAACATATCCCCTCACTTTTTTTATTGATGGTCGATGGGCTACTTTTTAACCCTTTGCGGGCTACCAGTAGCCCGTGGTCTACCTGTCGGGCAGGCCTGGCTTAAATAATTCTTGGAACCCTTTTCAGTCATCCTGTGATCTGGAGCCATTAGGAGGTTCATGTGGTGAGATTAGCATACCTGTCCTCTACATCTTGTGGCTCATGGGAGCAGCGACTCACCTGCAGGAGAGGACTTCCTGCTCCTTAGCAGGCTCTACACACACATTGATTCCTTCTCATACATAGAGCCTAAATAAGAGCAGGATCCTTCTTTCGGGCACATCATAAACATGTTGATGACTCTGGATTTCAGCATGACTACGGCTGGAATAGGGTTTCATTTTCTATTCCGACAGAATTATCATTGCTCTCCCTCAAGAGATCTTGGACCACCTTATGGTTGCCAATCGGTTTTGGAAACCAACGGTATCCTTTATCAGGAGAAATATCCCGTTAGAGGCACAATGGCTGATTAGACACAGCACAATATTATTTGGATATTATTTGAGTGATGGTTTCCTCCTTATGAATGAGATAATGCAAGCATCTGGTTCACATGCTCCCACTTCCCTTTCCTCTTCTCTTGCACTCACAAAGGAGAGATCAGTTTTGCTGCTGAATTTAAGCAAATTACAGTTCTTTCTGGCATAGTTTATTCATTTGTTAAAGGCATTCTACAAGCATCCCTGCAGAGAGTCATGAATAGCAACACTCACAGAAAATACAAAGCATAATGAAATACCATAAAACAATTGATTCTGCACTCCTTAGCCTGAATTCCTCTTGTGCTGTTTTACATTGCCAGCAGGCCCTGATTAGAGATGAGCACGAAACATTTTTTTTTCTGCATCATTATTCATTGTTCATTTCATTAAGGAACAAATTATATAACAAAGAGACCTATCAAAGAAAAAGGAAACAAAACAAAATGGAAATTTCTGTTTCGTTCACTTTGTTTTTCATTTTCCCGTAGGAATGCATTGAAGCAATGCATTTCTATGGGGAAAAGCAGGTGGTCCACCCCCCATGCGCCTGGGCAGAGAAAACATGGGCTCCCGCCACACCTGCTGCAGAAGCCACTGTTGATCAGCTGTAGTGCAGGGCTTCGGTGGGGAAAAAAAGTTTTAAAAGCCTGCCCTTTCCCCCCACCTGATCAGGCGCCACAGAGTTGGGGGGGGGAATAAAAATTAAAAAAGCACACAGACACCAACCCAGCCCATAGGCCAGCTGGTAGGCGCAAGTACAAACAAAATTAAAAATAAACTTTTAAAAATGCAAGAGTTAATTAATTAATTAATTAATTGATTGATTGATTGATTGATTTAATAATAATAATAATAATAATAATAATAATAATAATTGGCAAGAGGCATAAGACAACAATGGTAAGTACAAATCTCTCTCACACACACACATACACACACAAAGAAAGAAAGAAAGAAAAGAAAAAAACCACAAGGTCTACACCACGGTCTCAGGTTTTGATATGACTGCCTTGGGGCATGGGGTGCTATTGATGACCAAGCAGGCCTAGTAATTACCTCTTTAATAAAGTACTACCTGCACCTCAAGGGGGTGGAAGAGTTGAGTGCCGACTAGCAACAGTAAGAGACCAGGAATGTAACGTGATACAGTGTCTGCACAACTCACACTATTTATCAGTGGCAGGTTGTGAGAATGAGCTGCTGCAAACAGCCATGGAGACTGCATTTCCCATCTGTTTTATCCCAATGATTTAGACCTGTCAAGATGACATTTTCCAAATATTTTACTGCTCATTTTAAATGGTTCTTTTCAAGGAATGCTTATGTTCCCTAGAATGCCTATATTAACAAACGTCATTATGTGCCCGTGAAGACAGATTTAGAACAGATATTTTATTTGCTTTCACTGTGTATTGGAACAAAAAAGCACAAAGCTGAGGTCTCAGGTTATTGTTTTCCTGATTGCAATCTTCAGCCTTTACATCTGCATTTTGCACAACACACTGGGTGAAATCCAGAATACAGTATAGTTTGCTACCTGCAGGACTGCAATTTCTATGTGTCATGTTTAAATATGGCACCACAAATGGTTATGATGTCTAATTGATTTAGGGTAGGGATTACCTGAGATTACTGAGGTGGGTAATGGACGCTCCTGCACATGTGCAAGGGGGGGGGAGACTAACATCCATTTTGTTGCTAGGCAATGGCCGAGGACCTCGCACAGGCGCAAGGGTAAACCCATCTGTGTGGCTTCACGAAGGCCACGAAGGAGAACTTGCTGAACACAGGAGTTACTTCTCACAAAAATGCATAGGGAGAGTGTTCCTAAAGGAGCTGAAGTCCCAGGATGGGTGGGAATGATAGAATGAATGGGCTGAAATCCTGTTAGCACAAGTAACTACCATATTTTTCCATCTACAGTATAAGACACCCTGTGCACGAGATGCCCCAGTTTTTCCAGCCCAGAATTACAGATTTGCAACCACGTGGTTCTCTCCTCAGCTTGCTTCCATGTATATATAAGATGGCTCTCAATTTTTAGCCTAACAATTTTGGATCAAAATATAGTCTTATACATGGAAAAATATTTTATACCATTTAAGACTGATGATCAGCCACAGCAACCTCTGATTCCAAACCCTGGAAGGTCCTGAGGTTCCTCGGGAATCCCATTTATTGTCATAAGCCACTGGGGTTTGCAGGTTTGGAGAGTGGGATGCCTTTAATGTTTGAAAATAGCCAGTAACTGGGAAGTCACCCAGTTACATCTGAAACCTTCCTCTGTGTTTACAGCATAGGCAGTAAGAATTCCTAAGTGTGATACATTGATAAACACCTTCCCTGGAGGCTCACAAAAACTTCAAGTCAAGTTACAGTTGG
>JAHTLZ010003551.1:5619-19669 GCA_023846285.1 Phrynocephalus versicolor
CCCCCCCACCAACCCCCCCCCCCTTAAAAACACAAGCATCTACACAACAGGCTAGGTAATCCTGTCCAAGTGCTCACTACTGGTGGTTCTTGAGTTCATTATTAAGTGCAATTATAGCTCTGGGATAAAAACTGTTCAGAAGACGTGTGGTCCGAGTTTTAATTGTTCTGTATCTTCTGCCAGAAGGCAACAGTTCAAAGAAATTGTGAGCAGGATGAGTAGAGTCCCTCAGAATGTTGTGTGGCTTCCTCAAACAGCAAGATATGAAGATGTCATCCAGGGTTGGTAGCTGGAGCCCAGTAACATTCTGGGCAATTTTAATTATTCTCTGTAGAGCTTTTTTGTCCGCTACAGAGCTGCTCCCATACCATGATAGCATGCCATAAGTTAGGACACTCTCAATGGTGCTGTGATAGTAAGACAGAAGTAGATGCTGAGATAAATTCATCTTCCTGAGCATTCTCAGGAAATACACCCTCTTCTGTGCCTTGAATGGGACCAGGCTCTGAGTGGGACCAGCCGGCAAGCAGGAACCCCCTGGGTCCCCTCACCAATGGTCAGGTTGTGGCAAACGTGGTCCCACCCCATAACTTGTCATGGATGGAACTGAACCAAAACAGACTTGAAAGAGGTCAAGCCTAGACGTCGAGAATTTGGAAGCTGACAGGGGCTATAATCAGTTTCAAAAACAAATCTTTTGAGGCAACTGATGAATTTAAAAAAAAAAAAGATGCAAAGGGGAGGTCATTGCAGCCCCAGAAGTGTTCATCTGGTTACACATTAAAAAACAAATCAAAGCAAAACAGCAGCAACAAATGTGAAATGCTATGAGATTCAACTCGCATTGTTTTTTCTGACTTGAAGACTCAGGCCACACACAATGTAGGTACAGTGGTACCTCGGATACCAAATTTAATTTGTTCTCCGAGGCAATTTGATATCCGGAAAAAAAATCATTATCCGAAACATGGTTTCCCATAGGAATGAATGGGAAACTAATTAATCCGTTCTTGAGTCAAGGAAAAAGACACAGACACCTGTTTTTTTGCTCAAAACTTTTTAAAGTGCACTTTAAAGGTACAGATGCGATAAAACCCGGGATAACTCTTTTTTACCGATGCGTGCTGGAAATTCCTTATCTGAGGTAGCCCATAGGGAAAATTCACTATCCGAGGCAGCCCTATACCTGAAAATTGCCATTTGTTTTCCGGAAAATTTGTTATCAGGGGCATTCGTTATCCGAGGTATTGCTGTAGAACGAGGACCGTATCTACTAATGAACTGTGAATCCCTCTCTTTCCTGTTCTGGTATTAAGAAGGGGAACCAGAGGCTGGTGTAAACTAAGGTTTGGCACTTGAACAGAACTTTGCCCCACATGCTAAGTCAAGAGTGTGCAGTGGCTACGTGCGTAAGTGTAGTTTCGGCTTGTGGCAGCTGTGTAGCACTTACAGGATGTGGCGCACCTGTGCATCTGAGTCCAAAGCTCTGGAACCCATGGCACGTGTGTGCATAACTCTACAGAAAGATCCTACCCTTGAGCTTTGGAGCAAACCATGAGGAACAAGGCAGTAACAGGAATGGGTACATGGAGCAGGGAGGATCTCAAGCAGGGATGGAGATCTTGTGACCAACACCCCCCCCACACACAAAGTGTGCTGCTTATATACTGCTCCATAATGCTTAAAGCACTGTCTGAACAGCTTACTGTGTGGTTATGCAAGCTACCTAATGCCCCACCCACCTACTAACAGTGAATGGATACTCATTTGACTGACCTCAGAAGGTTGGAAGGCTGAGTGACCCTCGAGCCGGCTACCTGGGACTGAAGCCATGCTGCATCAGACGAAAGGCCCATATAGTCCAGCTTCCGGTATCTCACAGTGGCCCCACCAGATCCCTCTGGGAGCACAAGAGACTAGATAGAGAGGATCCTGATTCCACTCCCCTGCAATTGGCCCTTGAAGTACTCCGGTTTTAAGCCTGGAGATGACACATCTCCATCATGGTTTGTAACCTGTGATGGACTTTTCCTCCAAGAATCTGTCCAACCCCCTTTGGAAGGCATCCAGGCCAGATGCCTTCACCACATCCTGTGGCAGGGAGTTCCATAGACTAACAACACGCTGGGTGAAAAAAAATATTTTCTTTTATCTGTTCTTACTCTCCCAGCCCATAATTTGAGTGTATGTCCTCTAGTCCTGGTATTTTGTGAGAGGGAGAAGAGCTTCCCTCCATCCACTTTTCTCATGCCCTGCATAATTTTGTACATCTCAATCATATCCCCCACTCAGGCGCCATTTTTCCAGACTGAAGAACCCCAAATGTTGTAGCCTTTCCTCATCAGGGAGGTCCCCCAGCATTCCAGAGGATGGAGCCCTTTTGGCGAAAGCCACTTCAAACAGTTATAATGGCGCAGGGTAGGCAGAAAACTGGCACAGGAATCTCCCAGCCTTGGGGGCTGAGAGGGGTAAACATTGGGTGCCTGTTCAAGAGGTCCTGATTTTGGCATAAGGCCAGGCCAGCCGCGCCAGCTTAGGGAACGAAGCCGTGCCCGGAGAACCTCGGGATCGGGAAGGGTAGAGAAAAGAGTCCGCCAGAAAAGAAAAGAGCACGTGTGGACGGAACACTCGTGATCCTTACTTACTCATCAATCTTATCAGGGAAACCCCAGCACTGGTGCGGGTTGGTGTCTCCATGGCCCGTGTGGATGAAGCTGTTCTTGAGGGGTTGGCTGATGTCGTGGGCGGACAGCCCCGCCACCGAAGTCACCGTGTTGCGCGGGAACTGACCCACTTTCAGAGTCCGTTTGTTTTGACCCCGCCACCAGTAATTCTCTGCCCTAGGAATGGAAGGGGACACACACAAAGGCACAGGTTATGACGGTCAAAGGAAGTCAGTAGCTTTCCGCTTGAAGGAATATTGGGAGCTAGATATCCAAGAACAGATTTTAGATGAAGATTGGGATAAAATCTTTCAGCAACCACCCTTTATTACGACCTCGAGGATAATCCAGGAGCAGGGGTTGAAGCTGGTTCAAAAATGGTATTACACACCAGTAAGGTTGTGTCATATCACAAAGTCAGGAAGTAAAAATTGCTGGAGGAAATGCAGAATAATGGGAACATACAGTCATATGCGGTGGGATTGTCCTTTTAGTTAATAATATTTGGATACAGATTGGTAGAGAAATATCGAAAATTGTGGGAAGGAAAGTGGAAATATCTAAATTAATGGTTATCATTAGCACAGAGTTAAAAACAAAAGAGGAATGTAAATGGGTAAATCTGATGATAATTGCAGCCAGACAGGTCATAGCAAGTAAATGGAAAAATGCAGAAGAGTTAGTGGTGAACCAATGGAGGAAGAAATTAAATAATATTATAATTTTAGAATACCTAACTGTGAAGATACGCAGAATGAAAGGGTTTAAGGTCAGTGAGAAAGAGGAGGAATGGTTTGAGAAGCTACTGAATTATTTGAGTATGTCTGATCAATTTGGGGTAATTAAAACGTTAAAAACTAAATAAACCTTGCGGACTATTAATTGTTAATTTATATAGAATTGTACATTTTGTTAATTTGAATATGTTTAATTGTTAATGTATATCCAATGTATCGGATGCCGGGGGGTGGTGTGTGTGTCACTGTTTTTGTCTGGGTTGTTGGTGATTGGTTTTATAATAATTAAATAAATATTTTTTTTAAAGGAAGTCAGTAGCTTTCCATCATGCCTCCAAAGCGGGGCAACCCAAGACAATGCAAACACTCGAGACGAGACCCGGGCTCTACAGGGCAACCTCTCCTGTGCTGCTCCACGCACTGGATTGCATAGCCCAGCCATCCTCTTTCCAACAAGGGATGGCGGGAGCTGTGGTCTAACAGAACAGATAGGATTTTGTGCTGGGTCCACTGGCTCGTGGGAGACAGTTTATGGTCCGCAGAGGGACCCGGGAGGTTCCTGCAGACCCCTTGACCAACAACGAGGGCTTCCAAGAGGCAGGAAGCAAGGAAGAGCGGGGGGGGGGTCGGCCGTTAAGTGTTTGACGGAGGAAGCAGGGAGCGGCGAGGAGTCGACTGATGGAGGAGCCAGCTGGGATGAGAGCAGGGCGGGTGCAAGCAAGGCGAGGCGAAAGGCGGATTAAGGAGGTCTCGTTTGGGGAAGGAGGGGGCTGAAGAAAGGGAGGTGAGCAGAGGTGGACTCTAAAGGGGGGGTAAGAAATGGCAGGGAAATAGGCAGTGAAAGGGGTCAAGCAACCAGAGAGGCCCTGAGAAGGGTGGGCGCGAGCGAGCTCAGCCCAAGAGAATTTGGGAGGACAACCGATGGCAACCAGTACAAATCATCATCACCGTGTGCCATCACGTCAATTCTGACTCGTGGTGGTGACCCTTCCCAGGGTTTTCCAGGTTAGACAAGACTCAGGGTTGGCTTCCCACCCCTTTCTTCTGGGGGTGCACTGGGAAAGTGCAGCTTCTGCCTAAGGCCACCCAGGATGCAAAGGACTAAACTGAACTCAGAACCTCTGGTTCGTCAACCAGGCACTTAAACCACTGTGCTATCCAGCCAGAAGAACCAAGAACAATGAAGCGTAGATGGGAACTCTCAAAATCTCCCAATCGGCATGGGCAGGGCTCCTGCCATCTCTCTCTCTCTCTGTCTGTGTGTGTGTGTGTGTGTGTGCGTGCGCACATGTGTGTGTACGCGCGTGCTTTCGATCCCAACTGATCTTGGGAACAAATTGTCCTGTGGGATTCCGGAGACACTGTGGATCCAGCCCTTTCTCAGCCCTGAATCTGCTGCCAGCCCTGATGCCAAGGAAAATATTCCCCAAATGTCAGGAATGAGAGAGGTCCAAATAAATAAATAAATAAATAAATAAATAAATAAATAAATAAATAAATAAATAAATAAATGTCACATCCACGTATGGCATTCAGTCCAGGTGCTTGCTTTCCTTCCCTCCCTCTCTTTTTAATACCATCAAGTCTTGACTGAGAAGCTCCATCTTGCAACCTTTGGTGGCATTTTAGGTGGCCCTGATAATGGCATTGATGAAAGGAGGTTCCATTCTTGTCTCCTGAGCCAGACCCAGAAGGTCCACCCGGCCAACAACCTGTCTTCCACAGAAAGTGGAAGCCCCAGGACCTTTTGGATGGTGGGGACTATTATTTATTTATTATTATTTATTGGACTTTTATACGGCCCATCAGGCATCCATCCTGTTCCCCCTGAGTTTTTCTGCAGTCCTTCTTGGAGAATGGCCAATAGGTCTGGAATGTGGAATAAGGAGCCATTAGCTTTACAAAAGACCCCTTCATTGATAGAGAGACCAATCCAACCACTGGCATTTTGGGGCTCTCTTTTTTTAGGTCCAGTGGACTATGGAAACCATCATAGCTATGGAGATTGTCGTGAAGAATGCCTGCACTTGGAAATATACCAGTCTAACGGTACTCTCAACGGCCAGCCAGATGTCTCCCCGTTGCCCACGTCCAGGGCTTGGGGCCAGGCATCTCCCACTAGCTGGTTTTCAAAGAATTAATGCCCTCTGAAAACAGATCAGAGGCAAAATCCAAATAAATAAAATAAAACAAAACAGACAAAAACATGTGGCAACTTTAAGACTATTAGATTTAATTCAAGCTTTTGTGGATATGGCCACATAGTGAGACTTATGGGAACAGAATGAAATGTAGAATGGAATATCAGTTTCACAAGAAGAATATTCTAGGTATTTATTGGCTCTTTAGTAGTTTATGACCTATGTTGTTTTAGGGGACTGTCGTAAACTTTCCTCCAGGAGTCAGAAAACACACCCAAGACACCCAGGCAACCTACAACACAAATGAACACACCAGGCCAAATCCAAAGAAACGAACAAAACAGAACAAAACAATAAATCAAAACCGGAGACAAAAACATGTGGCACCTTCAAGGCTATTATATTTTAATGCAAGCTTTTGTGACTCAAGTCCACTTCTTCAGTCATATGGCAATAGAATGACAGAATGTTAAATGGAAGGTCACTATGAAAGTGGCATTTGAAATCTTGGATGAAATATCAGTACAATATGAAACATTCAACATTTCATTCCGTGTCCATATGCCTGAAGCAGTGGACTCGATCCACAAAAGCTTACATTAAAATATTTAATTGATAAGATGCTGCATTTTTTTTGTCCCGGTGAGGTTGTGATATTCCTGCTTCTTCTCTCTTTGAAGGTGGAATTTCCTGATGGCCCAGAGGAGGAACTGGCTGGGCAAGTAGTGGGGTGGAGGAGAAGGGGTTTGTGACACTGGCTGATACTTCACATCCATCTCATCGCTGTTCGCGGTCCCGCTTGGGACCGGTACGAGGTAATCTAACCCACATCCATTGCGGGATGAGGGGAGTTCGTCCCGACCACGCCCCCTGAACTGTGATTTAAGCGGGATGAGAGATTCCCCTCCCTGGCCTTGGGAATCTGCTCATCACACTTCTCGTTCCGAGATGAGACCCTGTGAGGTAATGCTTGTCACGCAATGTACCCTTCTCCATCTAGTGGCAGGAGTGCGAAGTACCATTCGCCAGTACATTCCCTATGGAGTCAGCAATGCAGTGCAGAGAGATTAAAAGACAAATGCCTCAAACTTAGCTCCGTAACACATTGAAGGCAAGGCTTCAGAGAATCGAAACATCGAAAAACGGAAGGTCGGGCCGGAAAAAAAACCACGGAGAAAGGCATGGAATTTCACATCTCATCACGGAATGAGGACGTGCGGTAACAGTCATGCCGGTATCATCCATCATGCCCGTGTATACACAGGAACAGGGACAGAACCGCAAGAAGACCATGTGACTGTGACCAACATCAACACGCAACCAACTTCCTCCTGGGACGAGAATGGACGTGAAGTAACCGTCACTGTGCCAAGAGGAGAAGAAACCTCAGTGAGATCTCCAGGATGTTACACAAAGCTCAGAATGTTGGGTTTCTCTGTTAGAACCACAGCACTCCACTCGGCCTTTAAACCCTCTTTTCTTCTCAAATGTCTTCTCTTCTGGGTCTGACAGCATGCAGTGTTCTCAAATTAAGGACTGACAAGCCAACGGGACCTAAACGGAAGGCATCCTCTAACAGAGGTGGAAAACTCACAGGGGTCCTGGGGTAGGCACCTCCCAAAATACCTCCTCCATTTTGCCATAACAACCCTCTTTTCTCACTGCAGTTCTAGAAGAAGAGGTGGCCAGTCGGTGCAAACAGTGTCCATGAAAGCTCACATTAAAATATAATGGTTGGTCTTTCAAGAGTCACACATCTAGGTGCGTTCTGCCTCGTTCATCATCTCTGAGACAAACTCAATTCCTTCCAAACCCATTCCCTTTGCAGCTTCATCAATTCCCCTTTCAAGGTTGTCCTCAAAATTGCTGTTTCCAGCAAAGGACGCCCTCCCCTGCTACCCATCTTGCAGGCCTCATCCATCTTCCTGATGGATTTCCCACTGTTGTTTTTTTTTAAAAACTCCAAGGCTGCTGTCCTCCTGACCCTGGACTCTGCCTTAACTCCTAGCTACCTGATTTCTGTCTAGCTCCGTTTGGCTTGCCCACCGCTTCCCCTTCCAACTGCTTTCTGCCTAGAAAGGACTGCAGCCTCTTTGCAGGCAGAGACCCCATCAAACTCTTGGGTCCAGGACACTTGAAGGACCGCCTCTCCCCCTCCACTCGTAAGGTCCTCAGAGGAGGGCCTCCTCTTGGTCCTGTAGGCAGGGCCGGTGTGGCTGCTGGGGACAGGAGTGAGGGGACCAAACTACAGATGTGAAGGCCCCCAAAACATAAAAACATAAGAACAGCCATGCTGGATCAGGCCAAGGGCCCATCTCGTCCAGCTTCCTGGATCTCCCAGTGGCCTCACCAGATGCATCCGGGAGCCTACAAGACTAGATCTCTGTCTCCTGATACCGCTCCCCTGCATCTGGCCCTTGAAGTACCCTAGTTTTAAGCCTTGAGATGACACATCTCCATCATGGTTTGTAACCTGTGATGGACTTCTCCTCCAGGAATCTGTCCAATCCCCTTTTGAAGGCATCCAGGTCAGATGCCATCACCACATCCTGTGGCAGGGAGTTCCACAGACTAACAACACTCCGGGGAAAAAAATTCAGAAAATTCAGGAAAAAAAATTCCCCCCTTTTTCCTAAAGTCTTTTTGTTTCTCCCCCCTGAAAAATTAGAAAAAATGGAAAAAGGAAAAGAAAAAATGATTATGGAAATGTTTTATTTTATGATAAAATATTTTAAGACAGGGTATTCAACTAGTTTCCAAACCATTTCTAAAAAATATGCATAGTATCAGATTATTCTAATTTCTGTCCATTGAGGACAAGCAAGTCCTAGTTAACAAACTGAACTCTCCAATGCAAGAATAATATGTATTTCTTCCTGTTTAGGAGGTGCTGCTGTTGTCACAAGAAAAAGAAAAAGGTTTCACTTTTGTTTGTGCATGTGGGTGGGGGTGTTTGGTTCTGTTTTTGCCTTCTTCACCTGTCCTCAAAGCACTGGGAGAAAATACAGAACAACAAAAATATTCTGATTAATTTTCATACCCATTTATTGAAACCTAGTCCCACTCCTCCCTCTTCGGTTCTTTTTATGAGAATGTGGTTTTGTTTTATTTTTATTTAATACAGTATTTTAAATACTTTGTTAATTCTGGATTTTTAAAAATTGCTTTGTAGAGGTTTTTGTTTTTGTTTTTGTTCCACATAAACTAGTAAACAGTTCAGGAGATTGTTACTCCATTTGTTACTCACAATTACAAATAAATATTATTTAAAAAGTGAATTCTGTTTGTAATAATTGTTTGGATACACTATATTTTAATATGCTAGTTGTGATAATTTTAGGCCAAGTCAAATTGTCCATAGTCATATTTAAATGTTCCTAAAATAGCAGAATGACTTTGAAGCTGTAAAAGGTAGGGCGGGAGTGGTAATGTACCACCCCCCCCAATTTTTCCTAAGGTTTCGGTCGGCCCCCCCCTAAAAAAAAGAAGAAGAAAATGGGGTTTTTTGGAGCTTCAAAATTTCCAGAAATTTGACATCTCTAGACCAAACCCAAGCGGTTTCTGGTTCCAAGCAGGGCCTTATGGGATGGTCCCCCTTTGGGAAATCAGGCTGACCCCCACTCCCTTTCATCCTTCTGCCAAAAGCTGAAGATGATGCAACTTTTTCTGGAAGGTTTTTGGCAATCATGACTGGACCCTTCAGTGCCTTCTGAGAGAGAAGATCATTTTAAATGTTTACTCACTTGTAACAACCTAGTCCTAATTTTAATTCGCATACAGTTTAACTGTTTTGTAACATTTAAATTTTGTAACATTTCTAGCTCAACTCTTCTGATATTGTGGGCCTGCTTTGGGTCCCCTACTCATGAGAAAGGTGGGCTATAGAAAATAATAAGAACATAAGAAGAGCCCTGCTGGATCAGGCCAAAGGCCCATCTAGTCCAGCTTCCTGTATCTCACAGCGGCCTCACCAGATGCGTTTGGGAGCGCATGAGACTAGATCTCTGTCTCCTGATACCACTCCCCTGCATCTGGCCCTTGAAGTACCCCACTGGTTTTAAGCCTGGAGATGACACATCTCCATCATGGTTTGTAACCTGGGATGGACTTTTCCTCCAGGAATCTGTCCAATCCCCTTTTGAAGGCATCCAGGCCAGATGCCATCACCACATCCTGTGGCAGGGAGTTCCATAGGCTTACAACACGCTGGGTGAAAAAATATTTTCTTTTGTCTGTTCTTACTCTCCCAGCCCTCAATTTGAGTGTATGGCCCCTAGTTTTGGTATTTTGTGAGAGGGAGAAGAGCTTCCCTCCATCCACTTTACTCATGCCCTGCATTATTTTGTACGTCTCAATAATACCCCTCAGGCGCCTTTTTTCCAGACTAAAGAGCCCCAAATGCTTTAGCCTTTCCTCATAAGGGAGGTGCCCCAGCCCAGTAATCATTTTAGTCGCTCTCTTCTGCACCGTTTCCAGTTCCACTATGTCTTTCTTGAGATGCGGTGACCAGAATTGTACACAATACTCCAGGTGCGGCCTTACTATTGTTTTGTATAATGGCATTATCATGTTGGCTGTTTTATTTTCAATCCCCTTTTTGATAATCCCTAGCATGGAATTAGCCTTCTTCACTGCTGCCACACATTGGGGAGACACCTTCATGGAGCTGTCCACCAACACACCAAGATCTCTTTCCTGATCCGTCAGGGATAACTCAGAGCACATGAGTTCATAGATAAAGTTTTGATTTTTTTGCCCCAATATGCATTACTTTACATTTGGCTACATTAAAACGCATTTGCCATTTCTCAGCCCATTCCCCCAGTTTGGAGAGATCCTTCTGGAGCTCTTTACAATCTTTTCTGGTTTTTACCACACAGAAAAGTTTTGTGTCATCTGCAAACTTGGCCACCTCACTGTTTATCCCTGTCTCCAGGTCATTTATGAACAGATTGAAAAGCACTGGTCCCAGGACAGAGCCCTGGGGCACACCGCTCTTCACCTCTCTGCATTGTGAAAATTTCCCATTGACACCTACTCTTTGTTTCCGGGATCTCAACCAGTTCTCGATCCATAAGAGGACCTGCCCTCTTATCCCCTGACTGTGCAATTTTCTCAGCAGCCTTTGGTGAGGGACTGTGTCAAAAGCCTTTTGAAAATCCAGATAGACTATATCCACTGGTTCACCCAAATCCACATGCCTGTTGACCTTTTCAAAAAATTCTAAAAGATTTGTCAGACAAGATTTACCCTTACAGAAGCCAGGCTGATTTTCTCTCAGCAAGGTTTGTTCTATGTGTTTTAAGATTTTCTCTTGGATGAGGCTTTCCCCCATCTTCCCTGGGACAGATGTAAGGGTAACTGGCCTGTAGTTTCCTGGGTCCCCCCTCCTTCCTTTTTTAAAAATTGGTGTGACATCTGCTATCCTCCAGTCCTCTGGCACTGTGGCCGTTTTAAGAGACAAGTTGCATATAACCGTTAAGAGATCTGCAATTTCATTTCTCAGTTCCCTAATAACCCTTGAGTGGATGCCATCTGGGCCCGGTGTCTTGTTAATCTTCAATTTATCAATTAGTCCTAAAACATCCTCTCTTTTAATCTGTATTTGATTTAATTGTTTAGTCAAGAGGGGCGGTTCAGGCTGCGGAATCTGCTCGAGGTCTTCTGTCGTGAAGACAGATGCAAAGAAATCATTTAATTTCTCTGCAATTTCCAATTCAGGTGTAATTAAACTCAGGTGTAGCAGATATCAAGTAGGATTTCAAGCACTGGAGCCTTGCATCACCGAACGATTTCCTGGCTTCAAGGTTTGAAAAAGCAACGCAAAAACCAAAGTCTTCTGCTTATATACCGCCCCATAGCGCTTCAAGTACTCTCTGGGCGGTTTACAATTAAATTATGTAGGCTACACATTGCTTCCCCACCCACCCACCCACCCCAGCAACCTGGGTCCTCATTTTACCGACCTCGGAAGCATGGAAGGCTGAGTCAACCCTGAGCCTGCTACCTGGGATTGAACCCCAGGTCGTGAGCAGTTTTTTAACTGCAGCACAGCCATTTAACCACTGCGCCACGAGGAAGCCTGCTTGGTTTTGGGATTTAGGCCATGCTGGTTAGGGGATTCTGATTTTGGGAATTAGGCCGTGCTGGTTCGGGGATGCTGGTAGTCCTAGAAAGAGGGCCTCTCCGGGGCTTCCAAGACGCGACCCTGATCTGTCTTGTTGACTCACCAGGTGCTGAGTTTACCCCTTCTTCTGGCTGTTTGCCCGGGTCAGCGGACTGCTCCTGGAAAGTTCCGATCCAAAGGTCAGCGGGGCCAAGTCCGCCACTCTAACCTTGGCATCCTTGCTTTGTGGTTCCCACGAGGGAGTATTTTAATCCTGCAGCGAAATCGGGGTTCCCAGCTAGCCTTCTGAAAGCTTTCCAAAGGGGACAGTGAGGTCTCGAGCCATAAAGGCGGAACCCAGGAGGACAGCAAACAAGGATGATTTTTTGCTCAGAGGAGAGAGGAGGCACTCGCTGGGTGCCACCTTCTGCTGCTGCCCCTCCGCCACACTGAGTCACCGCTTGGCACGCAGCACACCGAGACGTCTCATCGGGAAGGTAAACAGGAAAAGGGTAGAGCAAGCTTTATGTAGTGACTCACCGGGTAGCGTCAGGAGAAAGCTTTCCTAGAGCAAGCACCAGGCTTGGCCCGGGGTTATTTTTCTGTTTGAGGCACTGCAACAAATGCACACACACACACACACACACAACCGCAGCCCCTTCGTCAAGGGCTGCAGGCTGGTCGAGCACCCTGGTGAGAAGACCCTGGCTGGCCAAAATGCAAAAGTCCTCAACAGAAGAACCAACGGCTGCCCTTGTGGGGACACTCCGAAAGCAGCCCCACTCCCGGCCCAAAGGCCAGCCACGAGTTCCAATTATACCAAAGGCACGGCTTGCCTGAAAACGTCTCTTGAGGCATGTGCTGTTGCGCGGCTCACATCTCCTTGACTTACAGTTCTGGGAGAGTCCTTCCTAACATAAAGAGAGCCTGTCAGAGAGAGGAGCTGAAGAAAGGCAGGGATGGTTTTTGCTGGACTTTAATGAACATAAGAACACAAGAGGAGCCCTGCTGGATCAGGCCAAAGGCCCATCTAGACCAACTTCCTGGATCTCACAGTGGCCTCACCAGATGCCTCTGGGAGCGCACAAGACTAGATCTCTGTCTCCTGATACCACTCCCCTGCATCTGGCCCTTGAAGTACCCGTTTTAAGCATGGAGATTACACATCTCCCTCATGGTTTGTAACCTGTGATGGACTTTTCCTCCAGGAATCTGCCCAATCCCCTTTTGAAGGCATCCAGGCCAGATGCCATCACCACCTCCTGTGGCAGGGAGTTCCACAGACTAAGAACACGCTGGGTAAAAAAAACCTTTTCTTTTGTCTGTTCTTACTCTCCCAGCCCTCAATTTGTGTGGATGTCCCCTAGCTCTGGTATTTTGTAAGAGGGAGAAGAGTGTCTCTCTATCAACTTTACTCACGCCCTGCATTATTTTGTACGTCACAATCATATCCCCTCAGGCGCCTTTTTTCCAGACTAAAAAGCCCCAAACATTTTAGCCTTTCTTCGTAAGGGAGGCGCCCCAGCCCAGTAATCATTTTAGTCGCTAGCTAAAATGGGTTTGACTTGGTCTGTCACAAATCTCCAGAGTTCGATATTCCACCTCAAGCGTTGTCAGGCAAAGTTCCTTCTAACTTTCCTTCCGTAGGAGATGTATTATTTTTTTTAAGGAAAGGGAGATTAGAGACAAAAAAAATGGCCAGTAAAAACCTGTGGATTCCTACCGGAACCCCGCCCCCCCCCCCTTGTCTGGACCTGTTGCAAAAAATCTGTGTCTGAGGCCATGCAAATAGCACAGTAAAAAGCTGGCTTCATTTGAAGGCACCCTTAACCCTCCTTGGCTTGAGGCTCAACTGCACAGCCATCCTTTTCTGGAATTCCCCGAGAAAACAGTGGCCTGTGCTGGCTCTCTCACACACAGACCGCAGACAGGGGATGATTTCGAAGCAGTCAAAGAGGTTAGGCGGGGAGTGAGCAACCTTTGGCCCTCCAAATGTGGATGAACCACGGCTAAGCCCAGCTTTACCATGCCACAGCCTGGTTGGGCCTAGAAGAGCCCCTGGGGGTGTGAATTTAATAATCCTTCCCCACTCCTGAGAACTGCCCTCTCTAAAGAGCCAGACTAAAGCTAATCTTTCACAACATGCATGGTGCTTTCCCAAATCCCTGTGAATAGGGGAAAAAGGCCAGTGCCCAAGAAACATTGCTCTTTAGGGTGTTTTTTTTAAGAAAAAATAAATAAAACCCAGAATCCCCCATTGGGTTCTGGGATTTGTATTCCTCCCCCCCCCCAAAAGAAACTTTCTCAGGCTCTGTACGAAGAACCTGGGAGACAGCCTTAGTCTGAAGAATTCTGGAATAAACAACTACAATGTGCCTGTAATGCAATGTTTACAATAGAACT
>JAHTLZ010003552.1:0-22023 GCA_023846285.1 Phrynocephalus versicolor
ATAGGGCTGCCCCGGATAACGAATTTTCCCTATGGGCTGCCTCGGATAACGAATTGCAATTCTAGGTATAGGTCTGCCTCGGATGACGAATTTTCTCTATGGGCTGCCTAAGATAATGAATTTTCCTATGGGCTGCCTCGGATAACGAATTTTCCCCATGGGCTGCCTCGGATAACGAATTTCCAGCATGCATCAGTAAAAAAGAGTTATCCTGGGTGGCATTGCATCTGTACCTTCAAAGTGCACTTTATAAAGAGTTTTGAGCAAAAAAACAGGTGTCTGTGTCATTTTCCTAGGCTCTGGAATGGATTAATTGGTTTCCCATTCATTCCTATCGGAAACCGTGTTTTGGATAACGAATTTTTTCAGATAACAAATTGCCTCGAAGAACAAATTAAATTCATTATTCGAGGTACCACTGTACTTTTGGTTTTTTTCTTTAATCTTTTCAGACTATGGATAAGTGAATCAGCGGATACTGAATAAGGGGCTTCTATTTTATCAATTCAAAACTGCAATCAAATTATCTGGCTTGTGCAAATTAAGATGCCGCTCAGCCCTATTAACCAGTGGTCGTTAGGCGCTGTCAAGTCACTTCAGATTTATAGCGACCCTACAAATTAATGAGCTCAAAAGAGGACTTGTAATGAGTAGCTCTGCTTGAATCCTCCGTCCAAGCCAAGACAATGACTTCTTTCATTGAGTTGATCTATCTCATAGCCCTTCCTCTTTTCCTGCTGCCTTCAGCTTTTGACCACTGCCACCACCACCCAGCATGATCCAGTGGCACTTTGCTTTCCAAACACTTTCGCATGCCGTACCAGTTTCACAAAATGAAAAGTTGGCAGGAGTTTCAAAAGAATGTTATCATATGGCATGGGGTTGGTCCCAGTATATGGGTGAGTGTGTTGGGGGTGGAAGGTGATAAAAAATCCATCTGGCCATGTCCCACTGAAGGTCTCTGGGTCCCAGCCAAAAGAGCTAGCTAAAAAATAAATGCTTTCAAGTCTTTTCTTAACAGTCTCATTTTGGCCTGGAATTGTTACACTTTGGGGGGCGCAAAGCAGCAGAAATTGACTTTGGGTTCCAACTGGAAAACAAATCATAGAATCATAGAATCATAGAGTTGGAAGAGACCTCAAGGGCCATCTAGTCCAACCCCCTGCCATGCAGGAACCCCCATCACAATATTTCCGACAGATGGCCATCCAGCCTCTGCTTAAAAACCTCCAAAGAAGGAGACTCAACCACCCTCCGCGGGAGCATATTCCACTGCCGAATAGCTCTAACTGTCATGAAGTTCTTCCTAATGTTCAAATGGAATCTCTTTTCCTGTAGTGTGAAACCACTGCCCCGAGTCCTAGTCTCTGAAGCCATGGAAAACAAACCTGTTCCCTCTTCAATATGACATCCTTTCAAATATTTAAACATAGCTATCATATCCCCTCTCAGTCTTCTTTTAGAGAAGCAGAACACATGTTGTCCCCTGTCGTACATTTGACATCAGTGTTGAAGCATCATCCCATTAGAAGGGGATGATCTTCCAATCCAGATCTGATGAAGATGCCTGCAGATCTTTGGATCCAGCACAGGCTTTGCCTAGGACTGGTGAAGGGAGCTGTGGAAAAATGATGAACCCGTCGAGAACCAGTGCGAACGAAGACCTCGAAGGAGGCGAACGTCGAGAGCTCTTAAACCCTTTCCAATAAATGACACCATCAAACTTATTTTGTAACCGTTTTTGAATTCATTGGCAGATGCTGGTCCTGTTAACCTTTCGGGCAGACTGAAACACCCAAAGACGCGAACAGAGACAGCTCTTAAAAAATCAGAACGTCCCCACTTGGGGATTTTTATGGCTCTTTTACAAATCCCGATTACGACTTGGGCAGACAGATTAAGTCACCCAGATGAGCTCTCTCTCTCTCTCTCTCTCTCTCTCTCTCTCTCTCCCCTCCAGTGTGCACGGGGGAGGGGGTGTGTGGGTGGGTGGGTGGAGGCTTCCTGGCAGCTTTCCTGAAATCGTTCATCTCCAGCCATCTCGTGCACCCCATTGTTCTCGAGAGCAGGGAGCTGAATAGGACTGATAACTCTATAAATATCACAGTCAAGAGACACCTGGCTTTGTCTCGCGGATAGAACCACGGACCCTAAAATCTTAATCTATTGTGGGCTGGGAGAATAAGAACAGACAAAAGAATTTTTTTTTTCACCCAGGGCGTTGTTAGTCTGTGGAACTCCCTGCCACAGGAGGTGGTGATGGCATCTGGCCTGGATGCCTTCAAAAGGGGATTGGAGAGATTCCTGGAGGAGAAGTCCATCACAGGTTACAAAACATGATGGAGATGTGTAATCTTCAGGCTTAAAACTGGGGTCCTTCAAGGGCCAGATGCAGGGGCGTGGTATCAGGAGACAGAGATCTAGTTTCCTGCGCTCCCAGACAAATCTGGTGGGGCCACTGTGAGATACAGAAAGCTGGACTAGATGGGCCGTTGGCCTGATCCAGCAGGGCTCTTCTTATGTTCTTATGTTCTTATGTCTGTTCTGTATCCTAGCATCCCAACCTATCAGGGTCCTTGCTGGCATGTCATCCTATTAGGATCTGTGTTGGATCCTAACATCCCAAGCTGTGGGAATCTGTTCTGAATGCCAATACCCCAACCTATCAGGGTCTCTACAAGAACCTGGTATGTCAGTCTCCTATTAGGATCTGTATTGGATCCTAACCTTCTAAATTGTGGGGAACTGTTCTGAACCTTAACCTCTTATCCTATCAGAATTTGGGATGGAGCTTCTCAAGCTTGTGGAATCCTGAGTATCACATGCTCTCTAGCATGGCCAATTCAATACAAAAAGGGGATTGAAAATAAAACAGCTAACATTATAATGCCATTGTACAAAACGATAGTAAGGCTGCACCTGGAGTATTGCGTACAATTCTGGTCACCACATCTCAAAAAAGGCATAGTGGAACTGGAAAAGGTGCAGAAGAGATTGACTGAAATGATTACTGGGCTGGGGGGACCTCCCTTATGAGGAAAGGCTAAAACATTTGGGGCTCTTTAGTCTAGAAAAAAGTCACCTCAGGGGGGATATGATTGAATCGTACAAAATAATGCAGGGCATGGGTCAAGTGGAGAGAGGGATGCTCTTCTCCCTCTCACAAAATACCAAAAGTAGGGGAGATACACTCAAATTGAGGGTTGGGAGAGTGAGAACAGACAAAAGAATTTTTTTTTTTACTCAGCATGTTCTTAGTCTGTGGAACTCCCTGCCACAGGATGTAGTGAGGGCATCTGGCCTGGATGCCTTCAAAAGGGGATTGGACAGATTCCTGGAGGAAAAGTCCATCACAGGTTACAAACCAGGATGGAGATGTGTCATCTCCAGGCTTAAAACTGGGCTACTTCAGGGGCCAGATGCAGGGGAGTGGTATGAGGAGACAGATATCTAGTCTCGTGCACTCCCAGAGGCATTTGGTGGGGCCACTGTGAGATCCAGAAAGCTGGACTAAATGGGCCTTTGGCCTGATCCAGCATGGGTGAATAATATCAAATTGCCTCTAAAATGCCTTAAAATTCACTTTAAATATGAGTTTTTGAAGTAATTAGAAGTGTTACTCATTACAGCTGTACAGTGACTTTGAAACAACTTCTTACCTTTTTTGCTGTAACTTTGTAAACTACTAGTTACCAACATGTAATGATTTTCAGGTAGGTTACATGGCATGGTGGCTCAGCGAGCTGGAGAACTGAACATTGTTGACTGCAAAGTCAGCATCTCAGTGGTTCGAATCCCAGGTTCCATGCACTGGAGTGAGCTCCCACTGTTAACCCCAGCTCCTGCCAACCTCACAGTTCGAAAGCATCTAAATGTAAGTAGATAAATAGGTACCACCGTAAAAAGCGGGGAGGTAAAACAGTGTTTCCTTGCAGCCATGCCAGCCACATGGCCAAGGACCTGCACAACACTGGCTCCTCAGCTTGAATACGTAGATGAGAACCGCCTCTAGAGATGGACACGACTAGCACGTATGTGCGGAGGAACCTTTACCTTTTTACATGATTTGTAACTTGTTACGTCCAAGCTGTGTGAGCCAAATAATTCTCAGTCACAACAAGGCTCCTTACTGTGGTAATCTTCTGACACTTTTAGTCGTTTAGTGAAAGTGGGGTGCAACTTCTCACCCATGCTTTATGAGCTATGACGAGCTAATTAAGGAGTGAAAGGGAAGTTCCCTTCTTCACCTTTGCTAAATCTTGTCTGCTTGGCTGCTAGGCGGATCTACTGGCAGGGTTGCTTGTGGCCTGCGTTTTCAGTCTGGTATCGTTTTTCGCCTGATGGCATCACTACCAAACCACAGGCCACAACAAAGAGTATATTATGATTGTCCAGTTCTCTGCACGGGGAGATATTCCAGCAATTCAGGGCTTAGTTCTTCTTGGTTTCCACTGAAATTAGGCTGCTGGAGTCTTATTAGCATTCTGTAACATGTGCATTTATTTGCAAATACAGTACCCTCCCCCTGGTCTATTGCAAGTGTTAGGGATCAACCCAACCTGTGATAATTGAAAACCCATGATATGCGGATGCAGGTCGGGTCAGGCCTGGGGGAGGCATGCAATGTTTAAAATGTCTTTAAGCAACAGAGCCAGCTTGGCTCTCTTGCTTAAAGTCATTTTAAACATTGTGCACTGCTTCTCCCCACCACCCTGGGGCGCGAGGGAGCAGCGAGCGATGTTTAAAATGACTTTAAGCAAAGGAGCCAAGTGAGAAAAACGTTTGTTCCCCCACCCCAGCGCCAATCAGCTGGAGCCTGGGGCTTGGGGAAGGGGGGAAATTGTTTAAAAAGCCCCTGCTTTTAAAACTTCCACCCCTCCCTTAAGCCTTTTCGGGGTACTGCGGTCCCGCGATATAGTGGGACCACAATATATGAACCGCGAAAGGGCGGGGGACCACTGTATACTGGATGAGCAGAGGGTTTGGCCCAAAGCTTCAACATGGGTAAAGAGACAGCTAAAAGCAATGGCTCCAGCTTTGAATGTCCAGGAGGAGACCTGCCCCAAACTGGTTCCAGAACCCAGAACTCAGTCCTCATTGTTGCTCGGTGTTCTGTAAGTATATCTGCAGTACAGTCATGATAAATCTAGAACTCAAGGGCCTTCCAGCCTTCCGAGGTCAGTAAAGTAAGGACCCAGCTTGCTGCTGGAGCAATCTGCATAATTAAATAGCAAACAACCCAGATAGTGGTTTATGGGGAAGTATATAAGCAGCATGTTGCATGAATTTATTTTAATGCATTTAAAGTATTTCTGCCCTGCCTTTCTCCTTCAAAAGTACCCAAGGCAGCTTACATCCATTCAAAGGCAATATTTAAAATCTAAAAACAGTATTATGCAAACATTTAAGAGGAATCAAACAAATACCACATTAACAATAACCTTAGAGAGATGTTGTGAGTTTTTCGGGCTGTTTGGCCGTTTTCTGGAAGTTTTTCTTTCTGACGTTTCACCAGACTCTGCAGCTGTCATCTTCAGAGGGCAAGGAGCTCAGGGAACTAGGAGTTCTCTCTGTGTTATAAAGTGAGTGACATTGGGGTTTTGAGGACCCAGTCTCATTCGCTTTATAACCCAGAGCACAGAGAGAACTCCTAGCTCTCCTGAGCTCCTTGCCCTCTGAAGATGCCAGCCACAGGGTCTGACGAAACGTCAGGAAGAAAAACTTCCAGAAAACGGCCAAACAGCCCGAAAAACTCACCACAACTATCGGATCCTGGCCGTGAAAGTCTTTGAGAATACAATAACCTTAGAATTGCAAGGGACCCTATGGATCATCAAGTTCAGCTCATCTCAACAAGACCCAGTGGGGAACTGAACTTCCAACCTCTGGCTCCACCGCCAGAGAGAGCTAAGCCACTGAGCTCTCCAGCAGTTCTGGAAGGTGGGCAGAAAAGGGTTAACACAACAATCGACACCCAGGAGCACGTTTGAAGCAGAACCCAGATCCAGCAATTAAGAGGCTGGTGAGGTGGTAGTGTCCCCTTGGTCTGCCACAGCTGGGCAGGGCTGCCTTGCAGCTGTTTGCTGGCTGAGTGTTCAAGGAACCTCTGGGTGCCATGAGGTCCACCAGGTGGCCCCAGCCGCTGTTCCGAGTGCAAAATACGATAGCCTTGGCTACGCTGAAAGCCGTTGCTTTCCAGCCAAGGATAAGGGACTCTGGTGGCATTTAGTGGGATTAATTCCTCCCCAACCCACACCCACACCCCAGGCCTGGCCTGGCCTGGCCTGGCAGAGCAGCTTGAATTTATCTGCACTGACCTCATCTGCAGGCCAGGTGGGGTGACGTTGGCTGGCCTGCATCTGATGGGAAGTGCATTTTTCTTTGCTCCCTTCAGTCCCAGCCAGCCTCAAGGCTTGATCATAGACTTGGACCCCAACGGCTTGAGTCTAGGTCAGGCCTGCCCAAAGTCCGGCCCGGGGTCCAAATCCGGCCCGTCAGGCCATTCTGAGTGGCCCGCGGCTGGCTGGCCCGCCCCTCCCTCCCCCTCCGCCCCATTTTTTTTAAAAAAAATATTCTGCCAACACTGACACCGCTGGGAAGCTTGGGCGGCTGGGCGGTCTGCCGCCACCAGCACCGCAGAGGAATGTGGTGGGGTGGGCAGGCCAGTGGGCCTCTGCCACCACCAAGGAGCTTTGGGATGGGCTGGCGGGTGAGCCGTCGCCACCACTGGGGAGCTTGGGGGGATGCAAGGTCGCTTCCTTTGGTCCCCACCTTCCTTCCTTCCTCTCTTGGTTTCTACCTCCCTCCCTCCCTCCCTCCCTCCCTCGGTCCCCGCCTTCCTTCCTGTGGGTGGGGTTGCAAAGGGTCAGTGGATGGGGCTTATGGGTCAGTGAGTGGGGCTTGCAGTGGGGTGGCAGGGTCGGGGAGCAACCGGCCCCTGACACATTCTCAGCCACCAAATCTGGCCCTCCTTACAAAAAGTTTGGGCACCCCTGGTCTAGGTTATCTCAAAGACCACATCTCCCTCTATGAGCTTGCCCAGGCTTTAAGATCATCGGGGGAGGCCTTTCTTTCGGTCCCAGCGCCTTCACAGGTGTTTTTGGTGGGGACACAAGACCAGGCCTTCTCTGTGGTTGCTCTCAGACAGTGGAACTCCCTCCCACTGGAGGCCAGGCTGGTCCCATCTTTGCTGTCCTCCACAAGCAGGCAAAGACCAAAGGTGGGAGGCGTTGTGCGCACACGATGCCTGGCAACCAAAATATTGGGGACCACAGCTGTGGATGACATCCACGGCCACGATATGTCACTAGGATTCTTCTTCGAAACGACTGTAGTGTTAACGTGATTGCCCCCGGCCCTTTCACAGGCTATTGACAAACAACACTTCTGATTTTTCTCTTTCGCTGCCACCAACTAGCTTCACTACTAGTAAATTAAAGCCTTCAGACAGTTTATAAACTGAATAAAAATAAAAGCAGTTTATTGATTACAAAGTAAAATCAAAATCATTAATGGTAATGTGTTGAAGTATAAACAAAAAGAAAAATATAGCTCAAACCAACTTAAGTTTGATTACCAATAAAGTCGAATATATGCACACCCAGTTCCCAAATTTACAAACTCTGAACACTCAATTTTCCTCACAGACACTCTAAAAATCCTGTCTCTTTTCTCTCTTTTCTCCCAAAAGTGTAAATCTCTTATCTAGCCCTATCTGTCTTTCTCTTAGACAGTGCCAGTCCCTATCTGACTAAAACAGTGCTCAGCAGAGCCTTAAGTCCCCTCAGGCCACCCCCCAGACTCTCTCAATGGTCTATAAACCTACCAATAAGTACAGACACTACTCATTCATTATTCATTACCACAGGTAAATGCCACAGTGACTCCCACAGCTCTATCTGAGACAGGGGATATGAAGGATCTTCGGCTAGTATGTCATAGGAAGCTAAGAAGAGCCCTGCTGGATCAAGCCAAGGGCCCATCTAGTCCGGCTTCCTGTATCTCCCAGTGGCCCCACCAGATGCCTCTGGGAGGACATGAGACAACTAGATCCCTATCTCCTGATGCCACTCCCCTGCCTCTGGCACTTGGAGGGACCTTCCTATGGATAGAACACATATCTCCATCATGGCTTGTCACCTGCAATGGACTTTTCCTCCAGAAATGTATCCAACTCATTTTTAAAGGCCAGATGCCATCACCTCATCCTGCAGCAAGGAGTTCCACAGACCTGCATCTGCTGGAATTCCCTCCTCCACAGACCTATTAAAGGGACGGCGTCCTGGTCCTCTTTTCCATGGGGCTGATCTGCCCTTCAAGTGCAACTCGACTAGTGACGGCCCTATCGTTAGGCAAAGGGAGGCCGCTGCAGAAAGCTGGATGTGGTGCCCCAAGCAGAGCACGGGAGCATTCTGGAAAGTCATAGTCACTCCAAAAATGCAACCTTCCCAGGTCCCTTGTACCCAATGAGCTGAACTGCTGGCTTCAGGCATAGTGGGGGAGGATGCCCTTTCACCAGTTCATTGGCAAGATTTACATTTCAACCATTACAGGGTCAATGTGAATGTAGAGTATTATGGGCTGGATTTAATGTGAAGAGCGAAGCCGATTGGTTGTTGAGATCACACCAGCTGGAATGTTCTGGTAGAAGTCTAGTTCAGGCATGTCCAAACTTTGGCCCTCCAAATATTTTGGGCCATAACACCCATAGTCCTTTGCTATTGGAAATACAGGCTTGGAAATCTGGGAGTTGTGGTCCAGAACATCATTTAGTAACACAAGAGATGTCTCTCATTAAAGCAACTAAAACTCATCTGCAACAACCGGTCCAACAAATATCCCCAACAAAACCCCATCCCGTTGGGCCTTGCGGGCGGTTTGCAGTGAGGTGGGAGGAAGTTTCTTTGCCTCAAGCGGCAAAAACCCTTGAGCCAGCTTTCTCAGCAGCCCAGCTCCTTAGCGCAAGCTGTGTATTTCACTCATGGGCAGCGAGGACAAAAGATGGGACTGGGTGTTTGTTTGTTTTTCCTGGTCTCCACTCGTGTGACCCCTGCTACGTGAGCCAGGGCACCTTGCGCTTGTAAACGCAGTTCCCAGGTAGCCAGGGGCGGGGGTGGGGGTGGGGGTGGGGGTGGGGAGGAGAGGCATAGCCTTCCTGCCTTTCCGAGAGGCGAGAGTGCCTCTTATCAGTATTAGTTCATGTGCAAGGTTTCTTGGAAAAAGCACGGCTCTGTTTCTCTCTTCCTCGCTCCCATTGTTGTGCAGAAAGGGAGGCCTGTGGCCGGCAGCACGTCAGGGACCTCAGCCGTGGATGTGAGATGGGTGGAGGCGCGCCATTCTGCCACCCGGTCTGCCAAGTGCACCAGCACAGGGTGGGAAGCCCGGCTGGTCCCTTACTCGGGCACATCCAAAGGACATTCCCCCTTTATTGGCAGAAGAAGTGATGATATTATAACAGCCTTAGAACTCCGCAGCTGGGAGTTCTTTGGATCATTTAGATGGATTTGTAATTGGTTGCCTGATCGCACCCAAAGGGTGATCATTAATGGCTTCTCTTCAGCTTGGAGAGACGTGACCAGTGGAGTGCCCCAGGATTCTCTTCTGGGTCCAGAGCTATTTAATATCTTTGTTAATGACTTCGAGGAAGGAACAGAGAGTAGGCTAATCAAATCTGCAGATGATACCAAATTGGGTGGGGTTGCTAATTCCCTAGAGGATAGGATGAAAATCCAAAAGGACCTTGACAGATTAGAGTCCTGGGCCAAAGCTACCGAAATGGGGTTAAACAGAGGGAAATGTTAGGTAATCTAGGTAAAAAGAATGAATTGCACAGATATAGGATGGGAGACACCTGGTTGGAAAATAGTACCTGTGAAAGGGATCTGGGAGTCTTGGTGGACCACAAATTGAACATGACTCAGCAGGGTGTTGCGGCAGCCAAGAAAGCCAATGTGATTCTTGGTTGCATCAACAGAAGCATCGTGTCTAGATCAAGGGAAGTGATAGTACCACTCTATTCTGCTCTGGTCAGACCCCACCTGGAGTACTGTGTTCAGTTCTGTGTGCCTCAATTTAAAAAGGATGTTGACAATCCAGAGGAGGGCGACCAGGATGATTGAGGGTCTGGAAGAAATGTCTTACCAGGAGCGGCTTAGGGAGCTGGGAATGTTTAGCTTTACAAAAAGAAGGCTGAGAGGGGATATGATAGCTATGTTTAAATATTTGAAAGGATGTCACATTGAAGAAGGGACAGAGACTAGGACACGGGGCAACGGTTTCAAACCACAGGAAAAGAGATTCCATTTGAACATTGGGAAGAACTTCATGATGGTTAGAGCTATTCGGCAGTGGAATTTGCTGCCACAAAGGAGGGTGGTGGAGTCTCCTTCTTTGGAGGTTTTTAATCAGAGGCTGGGTGGTCTGTCGGGAGTACTGTGATGGGGCTTCCTGCACGACAGGGGGCTGAACTGGATGGCCCTTGATAGAAAACCTGCTTGCAGCTTTCCTTTTACATTAAAAAAAAAAAGATGGTCCTACCAGGACCACACCAGCTATTGCATCTTGGAAAGACAGGGAGGGTGGATCATCAGGAGTTTTCCTTCTTGCAGCCTTGCTTTCTTCCCCTCCCTGCAGTCTTTGCCAAAATCTGTGCCCCACAGCTGTGCTGTTAGGGATCAGCTGACAAGTGATCCAGGAACAAAAATCTTCTGCCTCCCAAGCTGAGAGCCTGGGCAGCTATCCAGTATTACCAGATCTTGGTGCTGGCAGCTTTCCTGTGGAAGACCTTACCAAAGGTACCTTGTAGGGCTCTTTGGGGGGGGGGGCAAAGACGATTCTCACGCTCAAACAAGCCTTCGACATAAATGCTGACTGCCTTGATTGCAAGGTGCCTGTGCTACTTTTCTAGCAGTTCGAATTGTTTCCATTTCCCTTAATTAAGGCCCTGTTCATTAAGCAGGCAGGCTTTTGTGAAGGGCCTTTTAATTTACCTGCTGGTCAGCTACGAGTGCTTAAATGTGCCGAGCAGTGTCAGCTTTGACAGGCAATATCGCCTCGTATTCCTGACTGTGAAGAAGAGTTCTGTGTCATCTGAAAGCCTACAGAGTTTCTGACATGGACTGCTCTCTTTTCAGATCATAGATCATAGAATCATAGAAGTTGAAAAAGCAAGCAAACAGAGCCAAAGCAAAACTGGGGGATCAAAATAGTCCCGAAATATTAAATTAGATACTGTATTAGCAAAAGTGTGGCTTCAGCTCTGCGTTTGGGAAACAGAGAGAACATTCCCTTCTGCTCACTATTCCCACACGTATATCTCCTGCTTTCTCCCCTATTCTGGATTATTTCTTCAGCAGTAAAAATGGGGAAGATTTAAAACGGCCATAAATGGTAATGGAGTCCCAGGGAAACATTATTTTTGAGATGCAGCAATTGGCTTGTCCTTCTTTTTTAGCAAAAAAGTAACAGATTGAGCAATTTAGCTTAATTTAAATTTAATTAAATTAGTTTAATTTAAATTTAAATAACATTTAGTTAACACATTATTTCTGTGCAATATGGTTTTGCTAAATCCCTGGTGTTTCCTGGGCAAACTTTCTTGCACCTTCAGACAACGAATTACAGTATTTGTAGTGTTGTGTTTTAAAATAAAGATAAAATTGTTTTCCAGTCAGGCTAGTCCTGCTGAGTTCCGCTGGACCCCCAGTTGCCAATAAAAGTCCAGCGAGAGAGAGATCCTGTGGTAAATACTGTAAATACTGTATTTATTTATTTAAGCAGCAGGCGAAGACCCACGCCAGAGACAGAGCGAAGGTGTTCAGCAACTGAGCACATGGAAATCCCAAACTTTTATTGTTTCTCCCTCCCACCCATCTCAGGACGGCACCTGTCCAGAGATTGGCTGAAGGAAGTTCAAATGTTCCAATCAGAAGGGTTTGGGGGTGGGTTGGGGGCAGTCCTGGGTGGTCCCTGGCAGCAGCCTGGGGCTTATGCAAATTTTAGTCAGAATGTCACAGTGGGAACAGGGAAGTGTGGCATTGTTTTTGGGTGTTGGTAAACTGAAAAGACCAGTGAGTCAATAGGAGGTGGCAGAAAGCAATTATCGACACCAGTGGGTGGCAGGAAGGGCCGATGGGTCTACACACAAGCATTTGGGAGACACAATGGTTTGGATGCATGGGGATACAGGTCATAATAGGATTACATTCAGGTATGTTGGAAAGGTACAAAGGGTATAAAGAAACAAGGATGTAAACTCTTATGGAATTACATATGAGTGCTTTGGTGGTTGCAGAAACTGTAAACATGAGAATACGAGTCCTCTTCCAGGTGTGGATGAAACAATGGGAAGTGTCCTCAGGCTTCGATAACAATCTGGGTAGGCAGACAGGAATGTTGATTTCTGGCTTCTCCATGTTGGAAGAATGGAGGCTGGATGATCTGTTCCTTCAGTTTGAGCTGGTAACCCCTCTTGCTGCCCAAAAAGGTGACTCAGGTCCGGGAAGCAGAGAAATGTTTCAAGTACCTAGGTTTAGTGAGATACAGTGTAGAGGAGAGGCCAGAAAGGAATGAGGCAAAAGGAAAGAAGGAGAGGGAGAGATTTGGCTGGATAGAGGAAGGGGGGGTGCTGGTTCTATGGAGGTAATGTGGCTGGACTGTTAACCATTTGGGATTGATAGCTGAGAATCATTCCCTTGGCTGGCTGGGGTAGGGAGCAGCCGACTTAGAGTCTGCCCAGTCTAAGCCATTCCCCTGGTTGCCTGGTTCAGGGTTTGGGGAAAGGGCAAGAACAGTGGAATGGTGGAACAAGGCAGAGGCCAAGGACTGAGGGACTAGGTGCAAGGTTGGGGTCTTTTAGAGAAAAGAAAAGGCAAGAGAAGGGTTAGATAGTGAGGTGGGACATGGGCAAAGGAGGCAGAAGGGCTAGATGACAGAATTGGGGTGAGAGAGGGGGGGGACTGGGCTCCCTGAGTTGCATCCCTGGCTGGCTTTTAAGGGGGGGGGGTTAAAGGTTAGTGAATTCTATATATATTTTTTATATTTCCATAGTGACTCATCAGTAGGTTGATTCCCCGCAAGCTGGAGCCCAAAGCAGCTCATGGCCCCTCAAATGAACCAGCAAGGAAGAGAATTTTCAAAAGAGAAAAAGGAAGAAACAGTTGAAAATGGTCATAACCTGGAGACGTAAATATTTAACCACTCTTATCAGTCGGTCCCTGAAACGTTGAATAAAATGGTAGAAATAAACTGACCTAATGTAACAGTTTACAACTAAAGAGGAGAAAGTAACAAAACATGTCAAGAGGGCTTTATTTTAGATCCACCATCACCACAGGCCTTTTTTGTGGCTGCTCCCAGACTTTGGAACTCCCTCCCACTGGAGGCCAGGCTGGGCTCCATCTCGGCCGTCCTTCCGCCAACAGGCAAAGACCTTTCTCTTGAGGCAAACTTTCCCTCAGTGACTGGCTGCCTGCGTGGGGTTTTTAAATGGCTGGATTTGCCTTACTGCTTTGAATGGGTGTTGTTGTTGTTGTCGCTTTTTAAAAATTGTGGTACTTCTTTGGTCCTTTTTAGTATTTGTATACTTGCTGTTTTAAGCTGCCCGTATTGTAATTTAATGATGTAAGCTGCCATGGGTCCTTTTAAAGGAGAAAGATAAGATAAAAAATGTTTAAAATAAATAAACTGCAACCTTCTAAGGCAGAACAAGGCCCTGGTTTCAGACAGCAAAGAGAAAGGAGAGATGGATTGCACCTGTGGGGATTTTGTGTATGTATGTATGTATGTATGTATGTATGTATGTATGTATGTATGTATGTATGTATGTATGTATGTATGTATTTATTTATTTATTTATTTATTTATTTATACATTCATACTGCCCATCTAGCCACAAGTGTGTGTCCCTGGGAACTCCGCCAGTGTTGACTCCTCCAGCCAGACTGTGTCCATCCAGGTGGTGGTCTCTGGTGTTGCTCTGGCAGGTGGGACCGGTGGCGAGTTTACAAGGCCCCTATGTTGTGTTTTGACGGATCCTCCCTGCCAGCCAGGTTATGGGCAGCTCTATGAAGAACAGCGCCAGCTGGTTTCTTTTGCTCCTGGGTTGTTTTGGGCAGTGCCACTTTCCAGAATAAAGCCCACTCGATCCCAGGGGAATAATTTGAAAGAAGGGCTCTCGTGATTGGGAAGGATAGAAACCTTAAGCAAAGTAAAGTGTTCTGCTGCTTATAGACCGCCCCATAGCACTTCAAGTACTCTCTGGGCGGTTTACAGTTTTAATTACAGCAATGCAGGCTACACATTGCCCCGCCCCCTAGCAAGCTGGGTACTTATTTTACCAACCTGGGAAGGATGGAAGGCTGAGTGAACCTTGAGCCGGCTACCTGGTATTGAACCCCAGGTTGTGAGCACAGTTTTATCTGCAGGACAGGCATTTAACCACTGCGCCATGGGGCTCTTTGAGATTCAGAATGCTCCGAGGTGGTTTTCCCTCCCTTCTTCTGGGTGTAACCTGGGGGTGTAAAGCTTGCCCAAGGCCACACAGGCTAGCTGTTTTTTCCAGGAGACGCAGTGAGGAATTGAACTCCCAATCAGATAACTAAACCACTGAACTATACAGCCAGTGCATAGGAAAGGAACCCACCTACCCAGGGCAGCTCTTTCCTCTGCTCAGAAAAAGTCCTTTCAACACACGGAAGGACCTCCCCATTAAAAATAAAAGGTTCTGTGAAGGAAGAAAAGAAAAATGAGTCCCATAAAGTTTACATATCACTATTTTTTCCATAAATAAATAAATAAATACAGGAAGATACATTCCTGTGTGAAGGAGCCTGAAATGTACCTCCTCCTCCTCCTCCTTCTTCATATAGCCTCTAAAACCCTTTAAAAACATGGGGACACAGCGAAAATGAGAGAAAGGAAGGTAAGAACAGGATAGCTCAGTTGTTTAGGAATCAGGCCAGAGGCTGGGAGGAGTTCAATTCTCCACTGGACCTCCTTGATAGGGTCTGGGCTCAATGATCGACCAGGCATGTCCAAACTTCAGGCTACACATTGCCCCCCCCCCCCGCAAGCTGGGTACTCATTGTTCCGACCTCGGAAGGATGGAAGGCTGAGTCAACCTTGAGCCTGCTACCTGGGATTGAACCCCAGGTCGTGAGCACAGTTTTAGCTGCAGTACAGGCATTTAACCACTACGCCATGAGGCTCCTAAGAAATCTCTCTCTCTCTCTCTCTCTCTCTCTCTCTCTTTTTTTTTTAAGAAAAAAAAATGAAAGAATTTTTTTAATAGTAAGGACAGTGGTGGTTTTGAGGAACAGCCGGGCTTTATGCTTCCAACAATTTGGGAGCAAACCTTTGAAAATATTTTTCTTCTTTGCCTTCAAAAGAGTTCCAGGTACTTACAATCACCTCAAACCCTGGCCAAGTCCTACTTGAATGACTGCAGCCTCCGGTTATTTCATCACATAAGACAGTATCCGGAGGCAAACGCCACTGTGTCCATAGTTTAAGCATCAGCTGCTCTCCTACCAGGCTACCTTGTTGCCTGCTATAACCTTCTGGGAAAATTGGCAGTTCCCGGGTAAAAGGCAACATTCTAATGTGGATTTTGCTCATCGTTCTGTTGGCTATCATGTCCACCTTTGCTTCTGTGAAAGGGGGGGGGGTCACTCTCCTGAATGGAAACCTAATGTGATTCAGCACTACTCTTTACTTCTGATGGTGGCAACAGTGACTTGAGATATTTTGCTGCCTGAGGTAAAAGATCAAGACAGGTCCAGCTGTGTTTTCTCCTCACAGCGATGGTTCAGGGGTGGTGGTGCTCAGAGCTCTCGTATTTCCTGGCTGGGGAATTTTGGGAGTCAGAATCTACAACAATTTGTTGTTTCTGGACTCTGCAGGTCACAGCATCAAGGAAAGGATAGAGCTTGAAAATGTCACTTATCCTGGACTGTGTCTATCACTGCTGTTGGTGGTGGTTAGAACAGCTTCAGAAACAGTGATTAGCACACATCTCTACATTGGCTCAACCAATCCTCCTGCCCAAACTGATGTGAATTCATTCAATTGCAATGATATAGAAACCCCTGTAGCGAAGGAAAAATCTATTGACTGAGATGCAGGAACTCAAGGCTGATTCATATCCATTTTTACATCATGTAGCCAGAAATGCAACATTTCTAGAAATTTGGGGGGAAAGGGACCCCCTCCCCCTTGGTTTTTCCATTTCCCCCCCATTCCACCCCCCACGCTTCAGAATTTCCAGAAATGCTACATCTCTACTTGTAGCCAATAGAAATGAATGCAAACAAGACTACCCCAATCTTAGAACATTTCTCCCATTATTTGTCAATAGGGATGCATCCTATACCTCAGGAGTAGATGCCATCATTCTGGCTCCTTGTGTATTTCAAGACAAGACGAGTTTATTTGTGTGTAGCCAAAACCATTACAAAAGAAATTCAAATGATATAAAATGATCAGACGACTCGACTAAAACCATCTAGATTCAACATTCTCACAGACACAGGTCAGTCAACAGATGAAACATGATCACTGTAACTATGAAACCTGTTTCTTAAAGGCATTTGCTCTAAAAGCAAAGTTGGCTGCCTTCTCCAAAGTATATTGCCCATCATCACCCAGTAGGAAAATCCCCCAGATCTATAAATGCCTTAGATCTATTAAATGTGAGACCTACGTCTTTGGACAGAACTGCTCCTTAAGCCTTTATAAATTGGGAAAACAAGTAAATAATGACTGTGAAGATTCTCAGTCATCCAGGTGAGTTTATCTGGAAGTTGAGTCATGGCTACCGGACTTCTTTTTTGAGAGATAGAAACGTTTCGCTGCTCATCCAAACAACTTCATCAGTCTGAATACAGCTGGTGCAAGTCCTCCATCTTATAGTCAGCTTTGACCTCTTGTCACCCTGGTCTGAATTAGGCTCATAAGATGAACAATGGCCTGAATAGGCTCATTAGGGAGACAATAGTATCCATAGCCTTAAGTAAATAATGAGTTGGTCTTCAACTGTGTTAGTTCCACACAGGCAAACTCTCTCCTTGAGAATCCTTGATATCCGCTCTCAACCATTGTGGAACTCAGAGACTGTGAAAGCCTTTCTCCATTTGAAATTTATTATATTGGTTAAATACTGTGGGCAAGGTATTTGATTGGGTAACTTGGCATAATGAGGAAAGTCTTGACAATACTTATCTATCAGATTTCGTGGCAAATTTTCCGTTATACAAAATTCTCATAGGAATGCATTGAAAACAGAGTAATCCCTAATCATGACCATTTTTATGATGTACGGATTTGCCCCATAGGTGGTTCTCTTAAGCAAATTTCCCCTATCTCCGGATTTTTTTTATGTTGTACAGATTTTATGTTATATAAACCGTTTGTTATAGGACGGTCCACTGTAAATCAGTAAGTATAATTGGTTGTTTGACAGGACAACCAGTATGGTGCAGTGGTTAAAACACTTGGGCATCTTTGAGCTGTAAAACACACTGGGAATCTTGGGCCAGTCACAAGTTTATCGGCTTGTGTTGCGATGTGGGCCAAAAATGTAGAAGAGGAACCTCTCAAGATCCTCTTGAGCCGGCTGGAGAAGAGGTGGAATAACTGCAATGATGCTACCTTGGACATTTTACCTGAAATGGATGTGATGCCGTAAGAAATAAGTACAGTGGAACCTTGTATAACAAACAGCTTGTATAACATAAAATTTGTACAACATAAAAAATTCCAGAGATATGGGAAATTTGCTTAACATAATCGCCTATGGGGAAAATCCGTACAACATAAAAATGGGATCACCCCGTTTTCAATGCATTCCTATGGGGATTTGTATAAAGGAAAATTTGCTTAACATAATTTCATTTGGAACGAATTAATTCCTTTATACAAGGTACCACTGTATAACTTATTATACTTGTAAGTTAATAACTTATTAACTAATTAATTCTTAACAATTAAGACATTCTTAATTCATTCTTTGCCCATTTGTTGTACACAATCTCATCTGAGTGTCAACCCCCCCACAAAAAACAAAACAAACAAAAAACACCCCCCCCCCCCCCCAAAAAAAAAAAAACTGTGATGCTTGCAGCAGCACTACAGAACAGGTTTGAATCTGTCTTAATTGTACCAGACTATGTATTGTCCCTCCTTACTGTAAGTCACCTTGGGTCCTTTTCCAAGGAGAAAGATGGGGTAAAATATTCTAAATAAATAAATAAATAAAATAGGTCTTAATTGTACTGCACTGTATATTGTCCCTCTTTACTGTAAACCGCCTTGGGTCCTTTTCCAAGGAGAAAGGTTGTTGAGTTTTTCAGACAGGCTAATCCTGCTGGGTTCCGCTGGACCTCAAATGCCCAATGAAAGTCCAACGAGAGAGAGATCCTGAAGAAAATACTGTGTTTATTAGGCCTAATAAAAGCAGTAGGTGGACACCGAGCCAGAGACAGAGCAAAGATGTCTGACCCCGAACACAAAGAAACCCCAAGTTTTATTAGTTCCCCTCTTCCCACCCCCCAGGTGGCGCCGCATTAGGGTGGACAAAGGGATGGAGCTTCAAGCAGTCCAATCAGGGTGGTCCACGGGTTGGCCAGAGGCGTTCCTGGGCGGTCTCTGGCAGGCTGGAGTCGGATGCCCACTCAGGTGTTAATGAGTCCAAAGTGTCTTTTGATTAGGCCATCATGATATGACAATAGGGAGGGGAAGCAAGGCATTGTCCTTAGGTCTGGGTAAACTGTGGAAATCAGGAAGTCAATAGAGGGTTGGGAAAGGCTGATCCAAAAGTCAATAGGGGACAGGAAAACCCGATGGGATAATCTGGAGGTGTCTGGATAGTCCTTTTGTGGGTGCAGAGGTGGGACAATGGAGAACCCCAGGCTGTGACAAACATCTGTGCCAGGAATTCTTGTGATCCAGGAAGCTCCGTTGTGTACGTGCCAGGGACTTTGCAGAAGATGGATTCCTTCCAGAAGGTGCAGCTTGCCTCATGATGCCGCCATGATGTCTTTGTGCCATAACCCCTTTGCCTCAGATTATAGTCAAAGAAGCCATAGGATAGAGCAGAGACACGTTTAAAGCACAGCCAGGGTAGATGGAGTGGGAGGAAGGAGGGAGAAGAGAGAGAGAGAGAGAGAAAGAGAGAGAGAGAAAGAGAGATGTGGGGGGGCGCTGGTAGTTGTGGGCTAAGAATCAGCTAGGCGGGAAACCCATGAACACAGTCCTTTTGGTGTGATGGAGTCCCTGGTCCCCAGGAGTGATTTCTTACAATCATTCCCTGGCAAGCCATGAGCATGATGAAAATAAATCATCAGGAAAGGGCAGGCAGGAGGGGCGGAAAGGAAAAGAGAGAGGGGGGGTGAGGTTGGCTGGGGCCAGAGAACTGGGCCAGTGTAGGCAAATGGATATGATGGAAGTAAGCTTCCTAGAGGGAGGGAGGGGGCTGGCTATGGCTAAAAGCCAGGGTTCATATAGATAGAGGGGCAATGGAGGTAGCTTTGAGAGTAAAAGGATGTCCCCGGGGATTGATCTGTGGCCGTCACTCCATGAGCCATGACCACAATAGGGATGGACTGCCAATTCAGGGGGATTCGACCTGAATTGTGTGTTTGGCTCTTTTGAATGTCCTGGAAATGAATTATTTCATCCTGGCCCAACAAGGAATGTTTTGGGAGGGGTCTCAGGGGACCCCAAAAGCATCTCTGAGAATTTAATCATGCCCAATTATGACTCAACAAGGTGGGGTAAAAATAAATAAATAAATATGTCTTAATTGTACTGGACTGGGCCGGTATTGGACTGGTTATCTCGAGGATAGATTACTGTAACATGCTCTACATGGGGCCTCCCTTGAACCTTATTCAGCGATTGCAGGGGGTGCAGAATGCAGTGGCCAGATTGGTGGTTGGTGCGGGATGATATAACCGCATCACCCCCATCCTGGCTCCCCTGCATTGGCTACCCGTTGCCTCCCAGATTAGTTCAAGGTACTGGTTTTGATTTACAGAACCCTCCATGGCTTGGGACCAGCTTATCTGACGGAGCGTATCCTCCCAAGATTTTCTTTGGCCAGGCCCACTAGGTCATCCCAGGTCCTCATGCTTAGAGTTCCTACCCCATGGGAAACTCATAAGACCTCTACACCGAACCATGCCTTCTCTGTGGCAGGACCCATTTGGTGGAACCAGCTTCCCAGCGATATTAGGACTGTGGAGCCCCTCTCAGCCTTTAGGAAGCGGTTAAAAACTCAGCTCTTCCAAACTGTTTTGGGTTATGTTTGGTGGTTTTATTATATTTCCTTTTCCCTTCTTTTTTGCTTCCATCATATATCCCATTTTTTTGTTTTTTTAAATTGATTTTAATGTCTTGTCAGATTGGATTTGTTTTGCTTTGTTTTTATAGTTGTTCTTTGATGGATTTTCTTGCTGTGAACCGCCCAGAGTTCCTTCGGAAAGTTGGGCGGGATATAAATATAAATAAATAAATAAATAAATAAATAAATAGTCCTTCTTAACTGTAAGCCGCCTTGGGTCCTTTTCCCAGGAGAAAGGCGGGGTAAACAAAAAAATCCTTTAGTTCTCCCACACACCCACCCACGAATAAAACATGTGTAGAAAGACTGGCCAAAAAGTTATCCCAGGTAGCCTGCCTGGAGGGGGAGAGGGTGGATACTGGTTACTGTAATCCCCCCATTAAAAAAAAGGGGGGGGGGACGTTTCCAACTTCGGGTCCCGCCGGCCAGCCTTTAGCCACGGTTGCTCTTTTGGCCCCTGCGGCTTGCCGTAGGACAACTCCCCCCCTCCTCCGCGTGACCCGGAAGGAGAGCGACGGCCGGAAGTGGGGAATTTGAAGCTGCTGCGGTTGCCTGAGCGGCGTTTGGGCAGGTCAGTAGGGGCGAGGGGCTCCCAGGGGTGGGGATGGGGGGTGGTGGGGGGCTCGCGTGGGGGCGGGGCTCCGGCTGTGGGGGTGGGGGTGGGGTGGGGTCGGGGGGGGAGTGGGGATGGGGACTCTCACCTCAGTCTCTCCCCCCCCCCTCGATCCCCTTCTCCCCCCTCCAGCAAGGGCTCTGAGGCTTCGCTGGACCCACCCACCCCACACGCTCCTTCCTTGGGGGGGTCGGATCTTAAATGCCCTTCTCCTTTATAGTTATACAGTGGTACCTTGTATAAAGGAATTAATTCGTTCCAAATGAAATTCTGTTACAGCAAATATTCCTTTATACAAATTTCCCATAGGAATGCATTGAAAACAGAGGGATCCCATTTTTATGTTGTACGGATTCTCCCCATAGGCGATTATGTTAAGGAAATTTCCCCTATCTCCGGAAATTTTTATGTTGTACAGATTTTATGTTATACAAACCCTTTGTCATACAAGGGTCCACTGTATTTCATTTCAAAGGGGCCTTGAAGGGCCTCGAAGGCTATGGAGTCCAACACCCCCCTCCCCTCCCCGTGCAAGGATCCAAATAAAAACAGACCGAGTAGAGGTGTCTCCCATTCTAAAGTTCAAAATAAACCATTTGAGTCAGACTGATTTTTGTTTTTTGCTTTTTGGTATCCAGGAGCCAGTTTATGTTGATGTTACCTAATTCAGCCTCAGATCACTATGCACTAACTGGTGTCTTCCAGACATCACTGTGGGAACCATATTTATGTGGATTCACTCACATGCTATATGACAGTGTTGGCGAACCTATGGCACGGATGCCAAAGGTGGCACTCAGAGCCCTTTTTGTGGGCACCCAACATCACCTCTTCACGTCCACCTGTATTCAGGTTAAATGGCTGTATTGCCACTTTGAAAAATTAGTGGTTTTTTCAGGAAGTTGAGTCATGGCTACTGGACTTCTTTTTTGAGAGATAGAAACGTTTCGCTGTTCATCCAAACAGCTTCATCAGTCTGAATACAGCTAGTGCGATGGAGGATTTGCACTAGCTGTATTCAGACCGATGAAGCTGTTTGGATGAACAGCGAAACGTTTCTATCTCTCAAAAA
>JAHTLZ010003553.1:0-12099 GCA_023846285.1 Phrynocephalus versicolor
CTTTATATCTGACATATACTGCTGTACAGCAGCTGTAATTATGTCGACGACCTGGGGTTCAATTCCAGATTACAAGATCAAGGTTGACTCAGCATCCATCCTGTTAAGATAGATAGATACTTTATTGTCATTGTACATAGTACAACAAAATTGAATACTATCCCTGGTGCAATTAAAAATATTAAAAGCATCTAAAAGTTGTAGAGAATTAAAAGCACTCATACATATCCATCACAACTCCCCAAGGTCACACTATTTGGTCACAGCATTTAAGATGGTTATGGCTCTTGAATAGAAACTTTTTAAATCTGTTTGTTCTTGCTTTTGTTACTCTGTATCTCTTGCCTGAAGGCAGTAGTACAAACAGACTACGTCCAGGATAAAATGAACTCCATAAGATATTTGCCTTTTTAAGGCAACAGGAACTTTACAGCACTTCCAGAAATGTGAGAGGGTGACCGATGATCTTCTGGGCTGTGGTTATGACCCTCTGGAGCGCTTTACTCTTTGTGGCTGTGCAGCTGGAGAACCCAACACAGATACAGTACGTAAGAATGCTCTCAATGGAGCATCGGTAAAGGACACCAGCAGTCTCTCACTCGTTTTTCTTTAAGAGTCTGAGGAAGTATATTCTCTGCTGGGCCTTCTTTGCCAGAGCAGTGGTGTTAGCGCTCCAGGTCAGGCCCTGCTCGATGGTAACACCCAGGAACATGAATTCAGCCACCCTCTCCATGCAGTCCTTGCCAATATACAGGAACACATGTTTATCCTACTGGTGACTTGTAGACACTATTACTTTCAAAGCCAAGGGACAAGACAAAGGCAGGTTTGACAAACACACACACATACACACACAGGGACATTTTCATGGAAAGTAGAGTGTAAAGTCAGACTAAAATCATTTCCAGATTTCACATGCCTTGATGGGTTCCCCTCCGCATGGCTTTTTTCATGGGAGCAAAACCTACTTTTACGGCTGAAGCTTTTCCCTGGCGTGAATTCTTTGGTGGGACACAAGAGGCCTACGGTGGCTGAAGGAGCTTCCACATTCCAGGCACTGGAAAGGTTTCTCTCTGGTATGGATTCTCTTATGGGAAGCAAGCTCCGAGTTCCCACGGAAGGACCTTCCACAGTCCGAGCACTCAAATGGCTTCGTGCCGGTGTGGATCCTCATGTGGGTAGCAAAATTTGTCCTCTGGCTGAAGCTCTTCTCACAGACCGGGCACCAAAAAGGTTTCTCTCCGGTGTGGATTCTCACATGGGAAGCCAGGGTTGTTCTGTGACTGAAGCTCTTCCCACACTCCGCGCATTTGAAGGGTTTCTCTCCAGTGTGGATTCTCATGTGGGAATCAAGATGTGCCTTCAAACTGAAAGTTTTCCCACATTCCAAGCATTGAAATGGTTTCTCTCCGGTATGGATCCTGAAATGGGAAGTGAGGTCTTTCCTCTGGGCAAAGGCGTTTCCACATTCCACGCATGTGAAGCGCTTCTCCCCAGTGTGGGTTCTCTTGTGGCAAGCAAGGTTTCTGCTGTGGCTGAAGCTCTTTCCACATTCCGCACATTTAAAGGGTTTCTCCCCAGTGTGGATTCTCGCATGGGAACCAAGGGTCGTTCTGTGACTGAAGCTCTTCCCACACTCCAAGCATTTAAAAGGCTTCTCCCCGGTGTGGAGTCTTTGGTGGGAATTAAGGGCACTTCTATCACCAAAGCTCCTTCCACATTCAGCACACTGAAACGGCTTCTCCCCCGTGTGGGTTCTCTGATGGCAAGCAAGGTGTATGCTCTGACTGAAGCTCCTCCCACATTCAGAACATTTAAAGGGTTTCTCTCCTGTGTGGATTCTCTGATGGGACACTAGGTTTGACTTGTGACTGAAGTGCTTCCCACATTCCAGGCACTGAAAGGGTCTCTCTCCTGTGTGCGTTTTCAGATGGGATGCCAGGGTTGTCTTCTGTCTGAAGCTCTTCCCACATTCCAAGCACTGAAAGGGTTTCTCTCCAGTGTGGATTTTTTTATGCGTAGAGAGGTTGGAGGCAAAACGGAAGCACTTCTCACATTCAGGACATTTAAATGGTTTCTCCTCAATGTGGATTCTCCCTTCATAATGAAGGACCTTGTTCTGACTGACAGCTTTCCTGCATTGCAAAGGCTTCTCTGGTTTGTGGAGCTCAAGAGAGAAGCTCAAATTGGTTCTACTACTAACACTTGTATGGTCTTCTAGGCAGTATTCCCACTGCTTATCTCTGTGTGCTTCCATGGATATGGCCCCCTCTTCTTCCTCAGCCCCCTCTTCTGCCATATCAGTAGCTGAAATGAAAAACAGGACTCAATCAACATATAAAAATTAGAGTCTCCATTGATGGAAGAAAAACTAACTAAATATAACAGGAACAGCAAGACATACCAAGGTTGCTGGGTTTGCTATGTTATTCAGATAGGCTATTGGGGGGGGATGGGGTGCACCTCACCAATAATGGTAGGAAATCTTTTGCCAAGAGGCTTGCAGATTTGATAAGGAGAGATTTAAACGGAGTTCTTAGAGGGTTGCATTTCTCTTAACCCAAATGTTGCAGTAGGAGCAGGAGTACTACAGCCTAACAATGCCAGGAAAAATAGGTTAAGCAAAGGGCTTGTAAGAAGGACACACAGCCTTAAATGTCTCTGCACCAATGCACAGAGTGTGGGAAACAAAGAGGAAGAGCTGAAACTCCTAATACAACCAAATAAATATTATATAATTGGCATCACTGAAACCTGGTGGGAGGTGACTTATGTTTGAAACGTAAGTATTGGAGGGTTTGGCTTGCTTCAAAGCAATATACCTAGTAAAAAATAGTAGTAGTTTTATAGTTTAAGGATGTTTATACTGATGAAGAAATCCAGGATACACAGCTGGGAAGTCAGGTTGAGAATATTTGGGTGAGAATCAAGGGGTAGAATAATGGGAGGGATGCCACTGTGGAAGTATATTATGGAGCCCCATTCTAGCCGGGGGAGTAGGATGATGCCTTCTGTGATCAGATGGCCACACAGTCAAAAGGGAGAAATGTAGTACTTATGGGAAATTTTAACTATCTCAACATGAGTTGGCAGTTTAACTCAGGTAAGAACATAAGGTCAAATTCCTTACTGGCCTTGCAGACAATTTCATGGTCCAGAAGGTGGAGAAGGCAACAAGAGGAACAGCTATTTTAGATTTAATCTTAACTAATATGGATGATCTTGTAAATGGGGTCAAAGTGGTGGGATCTTTAGGTAAAAGTGACCATGCTTTTTTGGGATCTGTAATGCAGTGGGAAGGAGAAGCTAAGTATAGCCAAACAATCATCCTGGACTTTGAGAAAGCCAATTTTTGTAAACTTAGGGAATTATTGGTTGTGATTCCAAGAACTGAGACACTGAAGGAGAAGGGATGGGAATTTCTTAAAAGTGAGATATTAGAGGTACAATAATATAATGGGAATAATGTCTAATGCAGGTATGTCCAAACTTCAGCCCTCCAGATGTTTTGGACCACAACTCCCACAGTCCTTTACCATTGGAAATATAGGCTTGGAATTCTGGGAGTTGTGCTCCAAAACATCAGGAAAGCTGAAGTTTAGACATGCCTGGTCTTAGGAAAAATCAATGGTTGACTAAAGAACTTTAAACTCAACTAAGTATAAAATATACGTACCAGAAATCGAAAAATGGGGAAAGCACCAAAGAGGAATATAAGCAAATAGCCAGTATATGCAGGGGGAAAGTAAAAAAAGCTAAAGCACAGAATGAACTTAGATTTGCCAGATATTAAAGATAGTAAAAGGGATTGTTTTATTTATGTCCGTAGCAAAAGGAAAAATAAGGAAATGATAGGATCTCTTAGTGGTGATGATAGTCAGTTACTAACAGGAGACAGAAAAAAAGGCAGTACAGTAGGACCCCCGTACAGTAGGACTCCCATATCCGCTGATTCACCATCCACAGATTCAATTATCCGTGGATGGTGATTGGTGGTGCAAGGGCTCGTAGAACCAGGGGCATAGGAGGAAGAGACCACGCAGTTCCAGAGTTCCCACCCACCCGGCCACCTGTAAGATCGGTGGTGGCAGCAATGAAGAGGTAGTGCAGCTCGAGAGTTCCCGCCTGCCCGCTCAACTGGAAGTTTGCCCGCCCACCTGGAAGTTCATCTGCCCGCCCGCCCACCCGCTCGCTTGCTTGCTTGCATGCTCGCCTGCCCATCTGCTCGCCTGGAAGTTCACCCACTCGCCTGCCTGCCCTCCCACTCACCTGTCCTGCTAGCAGTTCAGCCGCAATGAGAGTGGCGGTGGCAAACAAAAGCTCAGTGGTGGCAATGGAGGAGGAGGAGACAGCCCAGGGGGGCTTGGAGAGCCTGCCTGCCTACAAGGTCAGTGGAGGTGGCACAGAGCCATGGCAGGGTTCCGTTGTTCTTCCTGGGCTTTTTCTCCTGGCACCTTCGGATAAGAGCATTTGCTCTTATCCACGGATTTCATTATCTGTGGGGGGGGCAGGAACAAATCCCTCGCGGATACAGGGGTCCTACTGTACTCAACACCTTCTTTACCTCAGTTTTCTCCACAAAGAAATAAGTGTTCAGTTGGTACAAAGAGTAAATGAGGTAACATAGAATAGGTAGTGAGTTAGTACCAGAATATTTATTTATTTATCTATTATTTATTTATTTATTTATTTATTTATTTATTTATTTCTAGACCACTTAAATTTCCCCAAAGGGAATACCTGGACACCCTAAATGAATTTATCCAAGGCAAGATGAATTACACCCAAGGATGTAAAAAGAACTGAACTGGCAGAAGGAATTGCAGAACCATTGGCAATAATCTTTGAGAATTCCTGGTGAACAGGGGAAGTCTGCACAGATTGGAGGAGGGCAAATGTTCCCATCTTCAAAAAGAGTAAAAAAAAAAGAGAACCCAAGTAATTGCCACCCAGTCAGCTTGAGATATATTCCTGGAAAGATTCTAAGGCAGATTATTAAGCAGGCAGTCTGCAATTATTTAACAAACAATGCTGTAATTACGAGAATTACACGGGTTCCTCCAAAACAAGTCATGCCAGACTCATTTTATCTTTTTCTTTAATAGTTACAGGACTGGTGGATGAGAAGCTGTGGATGTTGTTTATCTTGATTTCAGTAAGGCCTTCTATAAGATTATCCATGATAGACTTGCAAAAAAATTAGTACAATGTGGGACAGGTAGTGCTACTGTTAGGTAGATCTGTAATTGGTTGAGTGGTCACATAAGAACATAAGAAGAGCCATGCTGGATCAGGCCAACGGCCCATCTAGTCCAGCTTCCTGTATCTCACAGTAGCCCCACCAGATACGTCCACACGAGACTAGATATCTGTCTCCTGATACCACTCCCCTGCATCTGGCCCTTGAAATACCCACATCCAAAGGGTGGTTAAAATGCCTTCTACTTAGCACATAGAGAGGTGACTAGTGGGGTGCCCCTGGGTTCTGTTCTGGGTGTGCTGCTGTTCATTATCTTTTTAATGACTTGAATGAAGGAAGAGAAAGTAGACTGATTAAATTTGCAGATGATACCAAATTCGGAGGGGTGTCTAATTCTCTTAAAAATAGAATGAAAATCCAAAATGACCTTGCTAGATCAGAGTGATGGGCCAAAGCTAATGGGATGAGATTCAACAGAGAGAAATGTAGGATCCTGGATCTAAGCAGGAAAAAAATGAATTGCATAGATATAGGATGGGAGATACCTGGCTGGAGAATAGTACCTTTGAAAGGCATCTGAGGGTCTGAGTGGACCCACATATACAATATGAGTCAGCAGTGTGATCCGGCCACCAAGAAGGCAAATGCAATTCTTGGAATAAGGTCTAGATCAGTGGTTCTCAACCTGTGGGTCCCCAGATGTTCCTGGACTTCAACTCCCAAAAAACCTCTTCCAGCACAGCGAGTGGTGGAGGCTTCTGGGAGCTGCAGCCCAGGAACATCTGGGGACCCACAGGTTGAGAACCACTGGTCTAGATCAAGGGAAGTGATAGTACCACTCAATTCTGCTCTGGTCAGACTCCACCTGGAGTGCAATGTCCAGCTATGTGCACCTCAATTTAAAAAGGATGTTGCCAACCTCAAACAGGTCCAGAGGAGGTCCACCAGGATGGTTCAAGGTCTGGAAGAAATGTCTTATGAGGAGTGGTTTAGGGAGCTGGGAATATTTAGCCTTACAAAAAAAGGCTGAGAGGGGATACGATAGCTGTGTTTAAATATTTGAAAGGATGTCATACGGAAGAGGGGACAGGTTTGTTTTCCATGGCTTCAGAGACTAGGACCTGGGGCAATGGTTTCAAACTACAGGAAAAGCAATTCAATTAAAACATTAGGAAGAACTTCATGGCAGTTAGAGCTGTTCGGCAGTGGAATATTCTGCCATGGAGGGTGGTGGAGTCTCCTTCTTTGGAGGTTTTTAAGCAGAGGCTGGATGGACATCTGTCGGAAATACTGTGATGGGGGTTCCTGCACAGCAGTGGGTTGGACTAGATTGCCCTTGAGGTCTCTTCCAACTTCTACGATTCTATCTTACAGCACCCTTTAGAAAATAGCTTACAGGCTTAACCAACAGGCAGGTACCCGGTGTGCATGTGACATAAACTCATTGGGACCATCCATAAATTCAGCTTCTCCTCCTATGGGGTGGGGGTGGGGGTATACACTTACCGAGTGAGACCAGAGTGACTAAATTCTCCTCCATGACTTCTCTGTGGAGCATCCTTTGGCCTGGATCCAGCAGAGCCCACTCTTCCTCCGTGAAATACACAGCAACGTCTTCAAAAGTCATGACTCCCTGAGAGGAGAGGGAAGTATTATATTAGCCTCACCAAGGCAGGAAGGCTTCTATCTCGGTTCATGTTTAGCCTTTCAAAAAGAAGACTGAGAGGGGATATGATAGCTATGTTTAAATATTTGAAAGGATGTCCTATTGAAGAGGGAACAGGTTTGTTTTGCATGGCTTCAGAGACTAGGACTCAGGGCAATGGTTTCAAACTACAGGAAAAGAGATTCCATTTGAACATTCGGAAGAACTTCATGACAGTTAGAGCTGTTCGGCAGTGGAATAAGCTGTCACAAAGGAGGGTGGTGGAGTCTCCTTCTTTGGAGGTTTTTAAGCAGAGGCTGGATGGCCATCTGTCGGAAATATTGTGAAGGGGAGTTCCTGCATGGCAGGGGGTTGGACTAGATGGCCCATGAGGTCTCTTCCAACTCTATGATTCTATGATTCTATGATTCACTATGACAGGGGAGAGACGTACGCAAACTATGCAGCGATGGCAACCCACCATGGACAATATGTACATCTTAGACCAAAAGCTGACCAAATGGAAGAGATACCTTCAGGCTCAGGTTGATATCCAAAGGAGAGACATGCCCAGCACCTCTCCACTGCTCAGCACCAATGAGCTCAGGGTGCATAGAAGCTATTTCCCCACCTCCGGAAAGAGGACAGGAGCAAGGGTGGGTTCCCAGCATCATGGCAAAGCCTGAAATGGGAGATGGGAAAGGAACCAAGTTATTTTAGCATTCTTATATCTTGTATCCTGTACAGCAGAAAAAGAGCTGTATTCTGGTTTGACTCACAAATACAGGGACCCTCGTATAACAAACAGTGTGTATAACATAAAATCTGTACAACATAGAAAATTCCAGAGATAGGGGAAATCTGCTTAACAGAATCACCTATAGAATGAATCTGTACAACATAAAAATGGCCGCGATTAGGGATTACAGTAGGACCCCAGTATCTGCTGGGGATTGGTTCCAAGCCTTCCCGTGGATAATGAAAACCGTGGATAAGGGAGAACGCCAAAACTGCTGTTTTGTGATAGCAACTTGCTTTACAGCTGCTGTTTTGCAACAGTAGCTTGCTTTACAGCTGCTGAATTATTTATTTTTCCTCTGCCAACCGTGGATAACTGAATCAGTGGATGATACGGGGGGGGTCTTACTGTAATCTGTTTTCAACGCACTCCTATGGGAACTTTGTATAAAGGAAAATTTGCTTAACAGAATGTCTTTTGGAAGAAATTAATTCCCTTTATACAAGGTACCACTGGACTTCCGTATATTTTAGCTGGGCTTTTTGCTGTGCTTTACATTGAGGTCTGGAGAGGTAAAATCTACCACATGTGGGATGAATCCCTGCCCTTCCTGGCAAAAGGGGAACAGGCCAAGGGAGTAACGGGGAGTGATGAAGGCCTCCATAGGCAAGGTGTTAGCATGCCTCAAAGAGACAACAGTAAGTTCTTAGTTTTTAAAAAAATGCTATATTGGATTATTGACCCATCTCCAATATTCCGATTCTGGGCCAAGCATTCCAAATGGACGGTGGCATCTCAGCTCCAAGAATTCACGGACAAAGTGGATCTCAAGAGCCCACTCTGCTTCTCCTGTTCCGGCCCCCATGATAGCATGTCTTAGTTACGTCACTGTAATCTTTGAACTGCAGAGCTGAAAAAAGACCTTTTAGGTCATTGACTGCACCCCTGTCCAGAAACCTCAACATGGTACAGGCCAGAATGTGGAGGAGCCCCGGTTACAGGGAGCGTAGTATCACTCCCTGGCTCATAACAGTTGCACTGGCTACCAGGCTGTTTCCTGGTGCAATATACTGTAAAAGTGGCTGGTTATGACCTAGAAAGCAACATACAGTAGGACCCCAGTATCCACTGATTCATTATCCACTGATTCAGTTATCCACGGCTGGCAGAGAGAAAAGTTAAATAAATAATTCTGCATCTATCAAGCAAGCTAGTATCACAAACAGCAGCTGTAAAGAAAGGTACTGTCATAAAACAGCAGCCGCAAAGCAAGATACTGTCACAAACGGCAACCATAAAGCAAGCTACTGTCACAAAACAGCAGCTGTAAAGCAAGCTACTGTCACAAAACAGCAGTTCTGGGGATTTTTTGGCGTTCTCCCTTATCTACGGTTTTCATTATCCACGGGAAGGCCTGGAACCAATCCCCAGCGGATACTGGGGTCCTACTGTAAAGCTTGGCTCTGGCTATTTGATGGATCACTTTTTTCCTGGGTGAGCCTTCTTGTCTTTTAGTATCTTCTGGGTGAACTCCTTCTCTCAGTTCCACCTTAATTCCTTGGCGGGTTTGGTGAAGAACCAAGACAGGCTGTCCCTGGGGCTTTTGAATGGAGATTCCTGGTTTAGCAAAGCATGGTTTTATGCAGAATCTTAAACTGTATTTACTGAATTTAAATAAATTTTTAAAATATGGCTTTTAAAAACATGTTCAATGTCCTGGCTAGACTACTGTAATGCTCTCTTATGTGGGACTACTGATCTCAGGGTACTTCAACAGGTCCAAAATGCAGCAGCTAGATTGATGACTGGGGTTGGGCTACAGAGATCACATTAAAGCCCTATTAGCAAAGTGTTCTGCTTATAGACCGCCCCATACCACTACAAGTAGTCTCTGGGCGGTTTACAATTTTTAATTACAGTGTGCAGGCTACACATTGCCCCCCAGCAAGCCGGGCACTCATTTTACCGACCTCGGAAGGATGGAAGGCTGAGTGAACCTTGAGCCTGCTACCAGGGATTGAACCCAGGTCATGAGCACAGTTTTACCTGCAGGACAGGCATTTAACCACTGCGCCACGAGGCGCAGCTCCATTGGCTACCAATCAGCTATTGGGCACAATTCAAAGTGCTGACCTTAACCTACAAAGCACTGTGGGACTTGAGTCCTAGCTACCTCAAAGACTGATTGTCACATGATGAACCATCTTTGGTTTTAAGGTCATCAGGAGGGGCCTTTCTCTCCATCCCGCCACATCAAAGGGCCTTCTCGGCTGCTGCACCCGGACTCTGGAACTCCCTCCCACAAGAGGCCAGGATGCCCCATCTCTGATGTCTTTCTGGAAACAGGCAAAGACCTTTCCCTTCAGACAAGCTTTCACTGAATGATGGACTGTCTGTTATGTGTCTTTTATATGAATCTATATGATCACACAGACTATGTGTTGGTAACCACTGATAACCTTGTGTGATTGCATTGACACTATGTTTTCAATGTTAGTTTCCATCACTCATAACTTTTACATGGAATTTCACTCTCATTTTAATTGCTCACATTCTCTTGTACTGTAGCTTTAATGTCATGTTGCCTTTTAATGCTGTTTAAGATGTCCCTCAATACCCTGTTCTCAATACTTGAACATCTCTTAATTGTACTGGACTGTATATTACTTCTCATTACTGTAAACTGGATTGGGTCCTTTTCCAAGGAGAAAGGCAGGGTAAAATATACTCTAAAATAAATAAATAAACTTCAGATTTAACATTTAATATAGTGGTCTTTCCTCCCTTCTCTGGCCTTGGCCTCTGCCTCTCCTCCTCTTTTGCTCTTCTCCCAGCTTTGTTCCAGTTCCCCCCTCCCTTTTATATCCCCCTTCCCCTCCTCCCAGCTTATTCTCCATTTCTCATAATTCCAACTGGGGTTCTTCCTTTCCTTTGGTTTCTAGTCTTCCCTCCTTCTCCCCTTCGGTTCCCTTCCAAGGCAGAGGGGGCGGCACTCAGCAGGGGCTTGTTGGTCTTCCCCCTTTCCCCTCCCTCAACATTTGGATATCAGTGCCTGGTGTGGAATACTTTGGTACCTCCACTTTCAAATTTAATCCGTTCCGAATGCATGCTCTTAAGTTGAACTACTCTTAAGTTGAGGTACCTATCTAAAAAATTGAAAAAATAAGTTAAAAATTTTAGACCGTATCTAAAATTTGCATGGCGGCAGTTAAAACACCAACAGTTTTCCACTCTTAAGTCAAGCTGCTCTTAAGTTGGGGCACCACTGTATATACATTTTATACGGCTTTTGTGATGTTTTTGGACGGCATTTTAAAGGCAGCCTATCAACAACATAACTAAACCAATCCTTGCATAAAGGCAGGGGGCTCCCCTTTCCTTCCGAGCACTTCTTCATTTATTTTTCAAATATTTTTCTCCTGCCTCTCTCCTTAAATGAGAGCGTGATTCAAAAATGAGAGAGAGAGTGATCTTGTAAAAAAAAAAAGCCACGGGTCTTATGTTTGCAAGAGCAGAGCAGGAGTATTTAAGACAGGAGGTTCTAGAAATGGCTTACACAGTAAGGTTGCCATTGGTCGAGGGTGGCTTGGCAGCAGAGAAGGAAAGATCTGAATGCAACCCAGCTTAGAAAAGAGATCCTGGAGGAGGAGGAGGAGGGTCTTTTGGAGGGGGGGGGGAGATCCCTAGAGGAGGCTCACCTGCCCCAAATCTTGGAGGCAGGGAAGGAAGGGGCGCCTGGATCTTCCAGGGACACCCCACAACCACCACCAGCCAAAAGTGCCCCTTCTGCCTGTTTTTAATCTCACAACCCCCCCCCCACACACAATCTCTTCTGTTGAAATGTCTGTGAAGATTCTCAGTCCTCCAGGAGAGTTTTTATCTGGAAGTTGAGTCATGGCTACGGTCGAAATCACCGCAACCCAACAGCCGCCCCACCGCCCAGCGCTCACCTGCTTCTTGGTCAACAACCCCCAAAGTGGCGCCACGAGCCTCTTCCCGGAACTCTTGAGAGGGGGCGGCAGCCAAGGAAAAGGACACGAGGCCCTTTCTGGGTGGAACAGGAAGTACAGTCCTCCCTCCCTCCTCCAGAGACGCTCTAGGACTCTCCCGTTCTATCATTTTAACCCCTTGTATGCAAAACGAGGAGAGTTGAGCTTCGTAGCCATCACAAAACACAAATGCAAAAAAATAGGCTACAGGCGATTTGGAATTTGTGTTTTGTGATGGCTCAACCCCACCCCCCTTTTTGCTTTGATGGCATTGTGAAGATACCAAGAAGGAGCCAGCCATCCCCTTGTACCTTCAAGACCCTGCTTTTTAGAGAGGCATTTGGCAACCATTAGAATGCTTTTTTGGTGATACATTAGCCACCCTCTTTGCTGCTTACTTAATTATTGTTGTTATTTGATTTTTATTATTGAATTCTAATTGCTGCAAACCGCCTGGAGTTCCTTCAGAAGATGGGCGGTACATACATACATACATACATACATACATACATACATACATACATAC
>JAHTLZ010003554.1:0-12106 GCA_023846285.1 Phrynocephalus versicolor
CTTTATATCTGACATATACTGCTGTACAGCAGCTGTAATTATGTCGATGACCTGGGGTTCAATTCCAGATTACAAGATCAAGGTTGACTCAGCATCCATCCTGTTAAGATAGATAGATACTTTATTGTCATTGTACATAGTACAACAAAATTGAATACTATCCCTGGTGCAATTAAAAATATTAAAAGCATCTAAAAGTTGTAGAGAATTAAAAGCACTCATACATATCCATCACAACTCCCCAAGGTCACACTATTTGGTCACAGCATTTAAGATGGTTATGGCTCTTGAATAGAAACTTTTTAAATCTGTTTGTTCTTGCTTTTGTTACTCTGTATCTCTTGCCTGAAGGCAGTAGTACAAACAGACTACGTCCAGGATAAAATGAACTCCATAAGATATTTGCCTTTTTAAGGCAACGGGAACTTTATAGCACTTCCAGAAATGTGAGAGGGTGACCGATGATCTTCTGGGCTGTGGTTATGACCCTCTGGAGCGCTTTACTCTCTGTGGCTGTGCAGCTGGAGAAGCCAACACAGATACAGGACGTAAGAATGCTCTCAATGGAGCATCGGTAAAGGACACCAGCAGTCTCTCACTCTTGTTTTTCTTTAAGAGTCTGAGGAAGTATATTCTCTGCTGGGCCTTCTTTGCCAGAGCAGTGGTGTTAGCGCTCCAGGTCAGGCCCTGCTCGATGGTAACACTCAGGAACTTGAATTCAGCCACCCTCTCCATGCAGTCCTTGCCAATATACAGGAACACATGTTTATCCTACTGGTGACTTGTAGACACTATTACTTTCAAAGCCAAGGGACAAGACAAAGGCAGGTTTGACAAACACACACACACACACACACACACACAGGGACATTTTCATGGAAAGTAGAGTGTGCAGTCAGACTAAAATCATTTCCAGATTTCACATGCCTTGATGGGTTCCCCTCCGCATGGCTTTTTTCATGGGAGCAAAACCTACTTTTACAGCTGAAGCTTTTCCCTGGCGTGAATTCTTTGGTGGGACACAAGAGGCCTACGGTGGCTGAAGGAGCTTCCACATTCCAGGCACTGGAAAGGTTTCTCTCTGGTATGGATTCTCTTATGGGAAGCAAGCTCCGAGTTCCCACGGAAGGACCTTCCACAGTCCGAGCACTCAAATGGCTTCGTGCCGGTGTGGATCCTCATGTGGGTAGCAAAATTTGTGCTCTGGCTGAAGCTCTTCTCACAGACCGGGCACCAAAAAGGTTTCTCTCCGGTGTGGATTCTCACATGGGAAGCCAGGGTTGTTCTGTGACTGAAGCTCTTCCCACACTCCACGCATTTGAAGGGTTTCTCTCCAGTGTGGATTCTCATGTGGGAATCAAGATGTGCCTTCAAACTGAAGGTTTTCCCACATTCCAAGCACTGAAATGGTTTCTCTCCGGTATGGATCCTGAAATGGGAAGTGAGGTCTTTCCTCTGGGCAAAGGCGTTTCCACATTCCACGCATGTGAAGCGTTTCTCCCCAGTGTGGGTTCTCTTGTGGCAAGCAAGGTTTCTGCTGTGGCTGAAGCTCTTTCCACATTCCACACATTTAAAGGGTTTCTCCCCAGTGTGGATTCTCGCATGGGAACCAAGGGTCGTTCTGTGACTGAAGCTCTTCCCACACTCCAAGCATTTAAAAGGCTTCTCCCCGGTGTGGAGTCTTTGGTGGGAATTAAGGGCACTTCTATCACCAAAGCTCCTTCCACATTCAGCACACTGAAACGGCTTCTCCCCCGTGTGGGTTCTCTGATGGCAAGCAAGGTGTATGCTCTGACTGAAGCTCCTCCCACATTCAGAACATTTAAAGGGTTTCTCTCCTGTGTGGATTCTCTGATGGGACACTAGGTTTGACTTGTGACTGAAGTGCTTCCCACATTCCAGGCACTGAAAGGGTCTCTCTCCTGTGTGCGTTTTCAGATGGGATGCCAGGGTTGTCTTCTGTCTGAAGCTCTTCCCACATTCCAAGCACTGAAAGGGTTTCTCTCCTGTGTGGATTTTTTTATGCGTAGAGAGGTTGGAGGCAAAACGGAAGCACTTCTCACATTCAGGACATTTAAATGGTTTCTCCTCAATGTGGATTCTCCCTTCATAATGAAGGACCTTGTTCTGACTGACAGCTTTCCTGCATTGCAAAGGCTTCTCTGGTTTGTGGAGCTCAAGAGAGAAGCTCAAATTGGTTCTAGTACTAACACTTGTATGGTCTTCTAGGCAGTATTCCCACTGCTTATCTCTGTGTGCTTCCATAGATATGGCCCCCTCTTCTTCCTCAGCCCCCTCTTCTGCCATATCAGTAGCTGAAATGAAAAACAGGATTCAATCAACATATAAAAATTAGAGTCTCCATTGATGGAAGAAAAACTAACTAAATATAACAGGAACAGCAAGACATACCAAGGTTGCTGGGTTTGCTATGTTATTCAGATGGGCTATTGGGGGGGGATGGGGTGCACCTCACCAATAATGGTAGGAAATCTTTTGCCAAGAGGCTTGCAGATTTGATAAGGAGAGATTTAAACTGAGTTCTTAGAGGGTTGCATTTCTCTTAACCCAAATGTTGCAGTAGGAGCAGGAGTACTACAGCCTAACAATGCCAGGAAAAATAGGTTAAGCAAAGTGCTTGTAAGAAGGACACACAGCCTTAAATGTCTCTGCACCAATGCACAGAGTGTGGGAAACAAAGAGGAAGAGCTGAAACTCCTAATACAACCAAATAAATATTATATAATTGGCATCACTGAAACCTGGTGGGAGGTGACTTATGTTTGAAACGTAAGTATTGGAGGGTTTGGCTTGCTTCAAAGCAATATACCTAGTAAAAATAGTAGTAGTTTTATAGTTTAAGGATGTTTATACTGATGAAGAAATCCAGGATACACAGCTGGGAAGTCAGGTTGAGAATATTTGGGTGAGAATCAAGGGGTAGAATAATGGGAGGGATGCCACTGTGGAAGTATATTATGGAGCCCCATTCTAGCCGGGGGAGTAGGATGATGCCTTCTGTGATCAGATGGCCACACAGTCAAAAGGGAGAAATGTAGTACTTATGGGAAATTTTAACTATCTCAACATGAGTTGGCAGTTTAACTCAGGTAAGAACATAAGGTCAAATTCCTTACTGGCCTTGCAGACAATTTCATGGTCCAGAAGGTGGAGAAGGCAACAAGAGGAACAGCTATTTTAGATTTAATCTTAACTAATATGGATGATCTTGTAAATGGGGTCAAAGTGGTGGGATCTTTAGGTAAAAGTGACCATGCTTTTTGGGATCTGTAATGCAGTGGGAAGGAGAAGCTAAGTATAGCCAAACAATCATCCTGGACTTTGAGAAAGCCAATTTTTGTAAACTTAGGGAATTATTGGTTGTGATTCCAAGAACTGAGACACTGAAGGAGAAGGGATGGGAATTTCTTAAAAGTGAGATATTAGAGGTACAATAATATAATGGGAATAATGTCTAATGCAGGTATGTCCAAACTTCAGCCCTCCAGATGTTTTGGACCACAACTCCCACAGTCCTTTACCATTGGAAATATAGGCTTGGAATTCTGGGAGTTGTGCTCCAAAACATCAGGAAAGCTGAAGTTTAGACATGCCTGGTCTTAGGAAAAATCAATGGTTGACTAAAGAACTTTAAACTCAACTAAGTATAAAATATACGTACCAGAAATCGAAAAATGGGGAAAGCACCAAAGAGGAATATAAGCAAATAGCCAGTATATGCAGGGGGAAAGTAAAAAAAGCTAAAGCACAGAATGAACTTAGATTTGCCAGATATTAAAGATAGTAAAAGGGATTGTTTTATTTATGTCCGTAGCAAAAGGAAAAATAAGGAAATGATAGGATCTCTTAGTGGTGATGATAGTCAGTTACTAACAGGAGACAGAAAAAAAAGGCAGTACAGTAGGACCCCCGTACAGTAGGACTCCCATATCCGCTGATTCACCATCCGCAGATTCAATTATCCGTGGATGGTGATTGGCGGTGCAAGGGCTCGCAGAACCAGGGGCATAGGAGGAAGAGACCACGCAGTTCCAGAGTTCCCACCCACCCGGCCACCTGTAAGATCGGTGGTGGCAGCAATGAAGAGGTCGTGCAGCTCGAGAGTTCCCGCCTGCCCGCTCAACTGGAAGTTTGCCCGCCCACCTGGAAGTTCATCTGCCCGCCCGCCCACCCGCTCGCTTGCTTGCATGCTTGCCTGCCCATCTGCTTGACTGGAAGTTCACCCACTCGCCTGCCTGCCCTCCCACTCACCTGTCCTGCTAGCAGTTCAGCCGCAATGAGAGTGGCGGTGGCAAACAAAAGCTCAGTGGTGGCAATGGAGGAGGAGGAAACAGACCAGGGGGGCTTGGAGAGCCTGCCTGCCTACAAGGTCAGTGGAGGTGGCACAGAGCCATGGCAGGGTTCCGTTGCTCTTCCTGTGCTTTTTCTCCTGGCACCTTCGGATAAGAGCATTTGCTCTTATCCACGGATTTCATTATCTGCGGGGGGGGGAGGAACAAATCCCTCGTGGATACAGGGGTCCTACTGTACTCAACACCTTCTTTACCTCAGTTTTCTCCACAAAGAAAAAAAAGTGTTCAGTTGGTACAAAGAGTAGATGAGGTAACATAGAATAGGTAGTGAGGTAGTAACAGAATATTTATTTATTTATTTATTTATTTATTTATTTATTTATTTATTTATTTATTTCTAGACCACTTCAATTTCCCCAAAGGGAATACCTGGACACCCTAAATGAATTTATCCAAGGCAAGATGAATTACACCCAAGGATGTAAAAAGAACTGGCAGAAGTAATTGCAGAACCATTGGCAATAATCTTTGAGAATTCCTGGTGAACAGGGGAAGTCTGCACAGATTGGAGGAGGGCAAATGTCCCCATCTTCAAAAAGAGTAAAAAAAAAGAGAACCCAAGTAATTGCCACCCAGTCAGCTTGAGATATATTCCTGGAAAGATTCTAAGACAGATTATTAAGCAGGCAGTCTGCAATTATTTAACAAACAATGCTGTAATTACGAGAATTACACGGGTTCCTCCAAAACAAGTCATGCCAGACTCATTTTATCTCTTTCTTTAATAGTTACAGGACTGGTGGATGAGAAGCTGTGGATGTTGTTTATCTTGATTTCAGTAAGGCCTTCTACAAGATTATCCATGATAGACTTGCAAAAAAAATTAGTACAATGTGGGACAGGTAGTGCTACTGTTAGGTAGATCTGTAATTGGTTGAGTGGTCACATAAGAACATAAGAACATAAGAAGAGCCATGCTGGATCAGGCCAACGGCCCATCTAGTCCAGCTTCCTGTATCTCACAGTAGCCCCACCAGATACATCCACACGAGACTAGATATCTGTCTCCTGATACCACTCCCCTGCATCTGGCCCTTGAAATACCCACATCCAAAGGGTGGTTAAAAATGCCTTCTACTTAGCACATAGAGAGGTGACTAGTGGGGTGCCCCTGGGTTCTGTCCTGGGTGTGCTGCTGTTCATTATCTTTTTAATGACTTGAATGAAGGAAGAGAAAGTAGACATTACATTTGCAGATGATACCAAATTCGGAGGGGTGTCTAATTCTCTTAAAAATAGAATGAAAATCCAAAATGACCTTGCTAGATCAGAGTGATGGGCCAAAGCTAATGGGATGAGATTCAACAGAGAGAAATGTAGGATCCTGGATCTAAGCAGGAAAAAAAATGAATTGCATAGATATAGGATGGGAGATACCTGGCTGGAGAATAGTACCTTTGAAAGGCATCTGAGGGTCTGAGTGGACCCACATATTGAATATGAGTCAGCAGTGTGATCCGGCCACCAAGAAGGCAAATGCAATTCTTGGAATAAGGTCTAGATCAGTGGTTCTCAACCTGTGGGTCCCTAGATGTTCCTGGACTTCAACTCCCAAAAAACCTCTTCCAGCACAGTGAGTGGTGGAGGCTTCTGGGAGCTGCAGCCCAGGAACATCTGGGGACCCACAGGTTGAGAACCACTGGTCTAGATCAAGGGAAGTGATAGTACCACTCAATTCTGCTCTGGTCAGACTCCACCTGGAGTACAATGTCCAGCTATGTGCACCTCAATTTAAAAAGGATGTTGCCAACCTCAAACAGGTCCAGAGGAGGTCCACCAGGATGGTTCAAGGTCTGGAAGAAATGTCTTATGAGGAGTGGTTTAGGGAGCTGGGAATATTTAGCCTTACAAAAAGAAGGCTGAGAGGGGATACGATAGCTGTGTTTAAATATTTGAAAGGATGTCATACGGAAGAGGGGACAGGTTTGTTTTCCATGGCTTCAGAGACTAGGACCTGGGGCAATGGTTTCAAACTACAGGAAAAGCAATTCAATTAAAACATTAGGAAGAACTTCATGGCAGTTAGAGCTGTTCGGCAGTGGAATATTCTGCCATGGAGGGTGGTGGAGTCTCCTTCTTTGGAGGTTTTTAAGCAGAGGCTGGATGGACATCTGTCGGAAATACTGTGATGGGGGTTCCTGCACAGCAGTGGGTTGGACTAGATTGCCCTTGAGGTCTCTTCCAACTTCTACGATTCTATCTTACAGCACCCTTTAGAAAATAGCTTACAGGCTTAACCAACAGGCAGGTACCCGGTGTGCATGTGACATAAACTCATTGGGACCATCCATAAATTCAGCTTCTCCTCCTATGGGGTGGGGGTGGGGGTATACACTTACCGAGTGAGACCAGAGTGACTAAATTCTCCTCCATGACTTCTCTGTGGAGCATCCTTTGGCCTGGATCCAGCAGAGCCCACTCTTCCTCCGTGAAATACACAGCAACGTCTTCAAAAGTCATGACTCCCTGAGAGGAGAGGGAAGTATTATATTAGCCTCACCAAGGCAGGAAGGCTTCTATCTCGGTTCATGTTTAGCCTTTCAAAAAGAAGACTGAGAGGGGATATGATAGCTATGTTTAAATATTTGAAAGGATGTCCTATTGAAGAGGGAACAGGTTTGTTTTGCATGGCTTCAGAGACTAGGACTCAGGGCAATGGTTTCAAACTACAGGAAAAGAGATTCCATTTGAACATTCGGAAGAACTTCATGACAGTTAGAGCTGTTCGGCAGTGGAATAAGCTGTCACAAAGGAGGGTGGTGGAGTCTCCTTCTTTGGAGGTTTTTAAGCAGAGGCTGGATGGCCATCTGTCGGAAATATTGTGAAGGGGAGTTCCTGCATGGCAGGGGGTTGGACTAGATGGCCCATGAGGTCTCTTCCAACTCTATGATTCTATGATTCTATGATTCACTATGACAGGGGAGAGACGTACGCAAACTATGCAGCGATGGCAACCCACCATGGACAATATGTACATCTTAGACCAAAAGCTGACCAAATGGAAGAGATACCTTCAGGCTCAGGTTGATATCCAAAGGAGAGACATGCCCAGCACCTCTCCACTGCTCAGCACCAATGAGCTCAGGGTGCATAGAAGCTATTTCCCCACCTCCGGAAAGAGGACAGGAGCAAGGGTGGGTTCCCAGCATCATGGCAAAGCCTGAAATGGGAGATGGGAAAGGAACCAAGTTATTTTAGCATTCTTATATCTTGTATCCTGTACAGCAGAAAAAGAGCTGTATTCTGGTTTGACTCACAAATACAGGGACCCTCGTATAACAAACAGTGTGTATAACATAAAATCTGTACAACATAGAAAATTCCAGAGATAGGGGAAATCTGCTTAACAGAATCACCTATAGAATGAATCTGTACAACATAAAAATGGCCGCGATTAGGGATTACAGTAGGACCCCAGTATCTGCTGGGGATTGGTTCCAAGCCTTCCCGTGGATAATGAAAACCGTGGATAAGGGAGAACGCCAAAACTGCTGTTTTGTGATAGCAACTTGCTTTACAGCTGCTGTTTTGCAACAGTAGCTTGCTTTACAGCTGCTGAATTATTTATTTTTCCTCTGCCAACCGTGGATAACTGAATCAGTGGATGATACGGGGGGGGTCTTACTGTAATCTGTTTTCAACGCACTCCTATGGGAACTTTGTATAAAGGAAAATTTGCTTAACAGAATGTCTTTTGGAAGAAATTAATTCCCTTTATACAAGGTACCACTGGACTTCCGTATATTTTAGCTGGGCTTTTTGCTGTGCTTTACATTGAGGTCTGGAGAGGTAAAATCTACCACATGTGGGATGAATCCCTGCCCTTCCTGGCAAAAGGGGAACAGGCCAAGGGAGTAACGGGGAGTGATGAAGGCCTCCATAGGCAAGGTGTTAGCATGCCTCAAAGAGACAACAGTAAGTTCTTAGTTTTTAAAAAAATGCTATATTGGATTATTGACCCATCTCCAATATTCCGATTCTGGGCCAAGCATTCCAAATGGACGGTGGCATCTCAGCTCCAAGAATTCACGGACAAAGTGGATCTCAAGAGCCCACTCTGCTTCTCCTGTTCCGGCCCCCATGATAGCATGTCTTAGTTACGTCACTGTAATCTTTGAACTGCAGAGCTGAAAAAAGACCTTTTAGGTCATTGACTGCACCCCTGTCCAGAAACCTCAACATGGTACAGGCCAGAATGTGGAGGAGCCCCGGTTACAGGGAGCGTAGTATCACTCCCTGGCTCATAACAGTTGCACTGGCTACCAGGCTGTTTCCTGGTGCAATATACTGTAAAAGTGGCTGGTTATGACCTAGAAAGCAACATACAGTAGGACCCCAGTATCCACTGATTCATTATCCACTGATTCAGTTATCCACGGCTGGCAGAGAGAAAAGTTAAATAAATAATTCTGCATCTATCAAGCAAGCTAGTATCACAAACAGCAGCTGTAAAGAAAGGTACTGTCATAAAACAGCAGCCGCAAAGCAAGATACTGTCACAAACGGCAACCATAAAGCAAGCTACTGTCACAAAACAGCAGCTGTAAAGCAAGCTACTGTCACAAAACAGCAGTTCTGGGGATTTTTTGGCGTTCTCCCTTATCTACGGTTTTCATTATCCACGGGAAGGCCTGGAACCAATCCCCAGCGGATACTGGGGTCCTACTGTAAAGCTTGGCTCTGGCTATTTGATGGATCACTTTTTTCCTGGGTGAGCCTTCTTGTCTTTTAGTATCTTCTGGGTGAACTCCTTCTCTCAGTTCCACCTTAATTCCTTGGCGGGTTTGGTGAAGAACCAAGACAGGCTGTCCCTGGGGCTTTTGAATGGAGATTCCTGGTTTAGCAAAGCATGGTTTTATGCAGAATCTTAAACTGTATTTACTGAATTTAAATAAATTTTTAAAATATGGCTTTTAAAAACATGTTCAATGTCCTGGCTAGACTACTGTAATGCTCTCTTATGTGGGACTACTGATCTCAGGGTACTTCAACAGGTCCAAAATGCAGCAGCTAGATTGATGACTGGGGTTGGGCTACAGAGATCACATTAAAGCCCTATTAGCAAAGTGTTCTGCTTATAGACCGCCCCATACCACTACAAGTAGTCTCTGGGCGGTTTACAATTTTTAATTACAGTGTGCAGGCTACACATTGCCCCCCAGCAAGCCGGGCACTCATTTTACCGACCTCGGAAGGATGGAAGGCTGAGTGAACCTTGAGCCTGCTACCAGGGATTGAACCCAGGTCATGAGCACAGTTTTACCTGCAGGACAGGCATTTAACCACTGCGCCACGAGGCGCAGCTCCATTGGCTACCAATCAGCTATTGGGCACAATTCAAAGTGCTGACCTTAACCTACAAAGCACTGTGGGACTTGAGTCCTAGCTACCTCAAAGACTGATTGTCACATGATGAACCATCTTTGGTTTTAAGGTCATCAGGAGGGGCCTTTCTCTCCATCCCGCCACATCAAAGGGCCTTCTCGGCTGCTGCACCCGGACTCTGGAACTCCCTCCCACAAGAGGCCAGGATGCCCCATCTCTGATGTCTTTCTGGAAACAGGCAAAGACCTTTCCCTTCAGACAAGCTTTCACTGAATGATGGACTGTCTGTTATGTGTCTTTTATATGAATCTATATGATCACACAGACTATGTGTTGGTAACCACTGATAACCTTGTGTGATTGCATTGACACTATGTTTTCAATGTTAGTTTCCATCACTCATAACTTTTACATGGAATTTCACTCTCATTTTAATTGCTCACATTCTCTTGTACTGTAGCTTTAATGTCATGTTGCCTTTTAATGCTGTTTAAGATGTCCCTCAATACCCTGTTCTCAATACTTGAACATCTCTTAATTGTACTGGACTGTATATTACTTCTCATTACTGTAAACTGGATTGGGTCCTTTTCCAAGGAGAAAGGCAGGGTAAAATATACTCTAAAATAAATAAATAAACTTCAGATTTAACATTTAATATAGTGGTCTTTCCTCCCTTCTCTGGCCTTGGCCTCTGCCTCTCCTCCTCTTTTGCTCTTCTCCCAGCTTTGTTCCAGTTCCCCCCTCCCTTTTATATCCCCCTTCCCCTCCTCCCAGCTTATTCTCCATTTCTCATAATTCCAACTGGGGTTCTTCCTTTCCTTTGGTTTCTAGTCTTCCCTCCTTCTCCCCTTCGGTTCCCTTCCAAGGCAGAGGGGGCGGCACTCAGCAGGGGCTTGTTGGTCTTCCCCCTTTCCCCTCCCTCAACATTTGGATATCAGTGCCTGGTGTGGAATACTTTGGTACCTCCACTTTCAAATTTAATCCGTTCCGAATGCATGCTCTTAAGTTGAACTACTCTTAAGTTGAGGTACCTATCTAAAAAATTGAAAAAATAAGTTAAAAATTTTAGACCGTATCTAAAATTTGCATGGCGGCAGTTAAAACACCAACAGTTTTCCACTCTTAAGTCAAGCTGCTCTTAAGTTGGGGCACCACTGTATATACATTTTATACGGCTTTTGTGATGTTTTTGGACGGCATTTTAAAGGCAGCCTATCAACAACATAACTAAACCAATCCTTGCATAAAGGCAGGGGGCTCCCCTTTCCTTCCGAGCACTTCTTCATTTATTTTTCAAATATTTTTCTCCTGCCTCTCTCCTTAAATGAGAGCGTGATTCAAAAATGAGAGAGAGAGTGATCTTGTAAAAAAAAAAAGCCACGGGTCTTATGTTTGCAAGAGCAGAGCAGGAGTATTTAAGACAGGAGGTTCTAGAAATGGCTTACACAGTAAGGTTGCCATTGGTCGAGGGTGGCTTGGCAGCAGAGAAGGAAAGATCTGAATGCAACCCAGCTTAGAAAAGAGATCCTGGAGGAGGAGGAGGAGGGTCTTTTGGAGGGGGGGGGGAGATCCCTAGAGGAGGCTCACCTGCCCCAAATCTTGGAGGCAGGGAAGGAAGGGGCGCCTGGATCTTCCAGGGACACCCCACAACCACCACCAGCCAAAAGTGCCCCTTCTGCCTGTTTTTAATCTCACAACCCCCCCCCCACACACAATCTCTTCTGTTGAAATGTCTGTGAAGATTCTCAGTCCTCCAGGAGAGTTTTTATCTGGAAGTTGAGTCATGGCTATGGTCGAAATCACCGCAACCCAACAGCCGCCCCACCGCCCAGCGCTCACCTGCTTCTTGGTCAACAACCCCCAAAGTGGCGCCACCAGCCTCTCCCCGGAACTCTTGAGAGGGGGCGGCAGCCAAGGAAAAGGACACGAGGCCCTTTCTGGGTGGAACAGGAAGTACAGTCCTCCCTCCCTCCTCCAGAGACGCTCTAGGACTCTCCCGTTCTATCATTTTAACCCCTTGTATGCAAAACGAGGGGGAGTTGAGTTTCGTAGCCATTACAAAACACAAATGCAAAAAAATAGGCTATAGGCGATTTGGAATTTGTGTTTTGTGATGGCTCAACCCCACCCCCCTTTTTGCTTTGATGGCATTGTGAAGATACCAAGAAGGAGCCAGCCGTCCCCTTGTACCTTCAAGACCCTGCTTTTTAGAGAGGCATTTGGCAACCATTAGAATTTTTTTTTGGTGATACATTAGCCACCCTCTTTGCTGATTACTTAATTATTGTTGTTATTTGATTTTTATTATTGAATTCTAATTGCTGCAAACCGCCTGGAGTTCCTTCAGAAGATTGGCGGTACATACATACATACATACATACATACATACATACATACATACATAC
>JAHTLZ010003555.1:0-12822 GCA_023846285.1 Phrynocephalus versicolor
TCAACATTTCAGCTCCCGCAACCTGAATATTTTGTATGGGCTGTCTCATTTTTCAAATTGCCCTGTAGATTCTGATGTGTTGTGACAGCACAACATCACTGCACTCTCATGCAGTGATTATAACTGTGCCCATCCTATTTCTTAAAGCATTACCGTTTTTAAGATACTGTACATGCATGCGGGGGGGGGGAGTCATGTGGAAATATGCTTCTATAAATATGAAAGCAAAAAGTACATTTACAATGAGATATTACCTAAGACAGAATTTAACTAATTCTTCCAGTATTTCTAGATGTTGCCAGATCAATTAATGTATCTTCTGTAGTTTGATCTCAAATCATCTTTCCTATGCTCTAAATCTAGAAAAGAACCAGTTACTTACCTGTAAAGGTGGTTCTTCGAGTGGACCTTCGTGAAGCCACACAGATGGGTTTCCCAGGCGCCCCTGCGCCAGAGGTCGGAACTTCCCTAGCAATAGGAAAGTTCGTTAGTCTCCCCCCCCCCTGCACCCAGCGCATGTGCAAGGGTGTTCCCGCCTAAACGCCTCAGTTCCTCTTGACCGCCAGGATGACAGGTAATGGATGTACCAGTCAGGGCGTGACGGTCCGAGGGGAGGCGGGCGGGTGCTGTGTGGCTTCACGAAGGTCCACTTGAAGAACCACCTTTACAGGTAAGTAACTGGTTCTTCTCCATCGTGGCCTTCGTGAAGCCGCACAGATGGGTGATTGCAAGCAGTACTCACTGGCAGGAGGGTAGTCACGCCGTCACAAAGGAAAGCACTGCCCTCCCGAAGGAAGTGGCCGACCTCACGCGGGCATCCACCCTGTAGTGGGTCACGAAGGTGTCCGGTGTCGACCAGGTGGCTGCTTGGCAAATACTGTCCAGGGGTACATCCTTGAGGAAAGCCGTGGAGGAGGCCATAGCTCTCGTGGAGTGAGCCCGAATACCCAAGGGTAAGGGTACCCTGGCCAGCTCATAGGAGAATTTAATAGTCTGCACAATCCAGCGGGCAAACCGTTGGGGAGAAACAGGGTCACCCAGAACCGCCTGACCATGGCACACAAACATTTTATTAGTCTTTCTAATGGACTCGGTCCTAGAAACATAAAAAGCCAGGGCCCTCCGGACATCCAGAGTGTGCATGTCTTTTTCAATCCTAGTGGAAGTATTTGGGGAAAATTTGGCAGAATAACAGGTTGAGAAACATGGAAGGATGAAACAACTTTAGGCAGGAAAGTGACATCAGGATAAGCCACTACTCTGTCATGGTGGAAACGCAGATATGGAGGGTCACACCTGAGAGCACAAAGCTCACTGGATCTCCTGGCAGAAGTGATGGCCACCAAGAAGGCAGTTTTTAACGTGAGGAGTCTGAGGTCTATAGACACCATCGGTGTTGGATAAATCAATCCATCATGCTTGATTTCACTGCAGATGGGAGGGTGATGCATGTCACAACCTAACTGATCTGTTTGCATGTTGACCAATTAGAGAGTTTTATTTTTCCCGGGTTTTTCTACTAACCACACCCTTCTATTTCCTGCTTCTTCCCACATGGAAAGAGTTGGCTAAAGGCCGGCCACCATTTTTGCGTTTTTTGAACTCACAGAGAGAGGATGTGACTCTTTGTTGTGTTCCTTTCTACCTCAGCACGTGGGCAGAAAGGACACAGCCCAAACCATTTTTTGGGAATGATACTTTTATACTTTATTCTTCCAACCTGCATATTAATCTGAGCTGTATTTTGTGCCTGCTAGAGAAACTATGTAAGTAAACTTTTTTCCCTTTATATTCTTCAACAAAACAAGCTTCTCATGTGTGTTTATTGCTAAAAGGGCTACTGCTTGCTGGAGGGTAGAGAGGTGGGATCTTCTGGTTGATCAATTTGTAAGCTAAACCACACTTCTGCTGCATATTAAGAGGAGATTCAAACGAATTTCCCAAGCTCTGCCAACAATCAGTTCAAAGGGGGGGGGGGTTGTAAGGCCCGAAGGACCAAGGACAGGGACCATTGGGGGGGGATGGGTTTCCTGTCAGGAAAGGTATGTTTAAGGCCCTTTAGAAACCGCTTTAATCTAGGGTGCCTGAAGAAGGCAGCCGCCTCTGAAAATTGAGATTGGTAAGCCACTATAGCTGAAAGGTGGACTCTTAGAGAAGCAGAAGTGAGCCCTGAGCATTTTAAGTGTAATAAGTATTGCAAAACCCAAGTCAGTGATGGGTTGATAGGGTCAAAGCCCTTATTCACCGTGAAGAAGGAGAACCTCTTCCACTTATAAGCGTAAAGCTTTTTAGTGGAAGGTTTGCGGCATGAGTCCAGAATGAAGTCAATCAAGGTCGAATCCTCCAAGCTGTGAGCTGGAGGCGATTCAGGTCTGGGTGAAGAACCTGACCTTTGTCCGTTGACAGTAGCTCTGGAAACTGGGCTAGCCGGATGTAGTCGGACGACATGCGGAGGAGGAACGCAAACCAAGGCTGTCGAGGCCACCCAGGAGCTACCAGAATGATGTCCGCGCCCTCCTGTTGAGTCTTTATGATAACTCTGTGAATCAGAGGAACAGGAGGGAAGGCATATAGGAGGTCTGACGTCCATGGGAGGAGGAGAGGATCTCCCAACGAGTTTCGTCCTATGCCTGCCTTGGAGCAATACTCCTGACACTTGGAGTTGTTCTTGGTGGTGAATAAGTCCACACGAGGGGAGCCCCACTTGTTGCAGCGAAAGTTGAAAGTCCTGGGGTGAAGTTCCCACTCGTGATTCGCATGAAGACGTCAACTGAGATGGTCTGCATCGGAATTCTCTTCTACCAGTAAGTGCACCGCAATCGGGTGGATGTTGTTGGAGATGCACCAATTCCAGAAGCGGATTGTGAGCTGCAGAAGACGCTGCGAGTGGGTTCCGCCCTGTTTGTTGATGTAGTACATGGCAGTTGTGTTGTCGGTCACTGCCAGTACTACATTGCCAGAGAGGTGTCGGATGAACGCACAGAACGCCTTGAAAATTGCCAGCAGCTCCAATTCGTTGATGTGGAGCAGTTGCTCCTGAGGAGACCAGATATTGTGTATGGAGTGGGAGAGACAGACAGCTCCCCACCCGGTGTTGCTGGTGTCCGTAGTCACCTGAATAGTGGGGAAGGGATTCCTGAACGGGCGACCTAAGAGAATGTTGGGTCGCGTTGACCACCAGCGAAGAAGATGAGGTAAGTCCGGAGGTATTTGGAGGAGCTTCTCGGGGGAATCCCGCAGAGGATAGAAATGGCGAAGGAGCCAGGCCTGGAGAGGTCTGAGTCGAAGCCTCGCGTGTGTCAGGACTGAGGTCATAGATGCCATGAAACCTAACAGTCTTTGTACCGCTACTGCTGGCAAGAGCTGATGTGGTTGAAATTGATGAAGCAGTCGTAGCATGTCCACAATTCTGGTCCTTGGGGGGAAAGCCAGAGCCCTTGTGGAGTCTAGAATGGCTCCGATGAAGGTCACTACCTGAGATGGTTCGAGCTGCGACTTGTCGTAATTCACCTGAAGACCTAAGGTTTCTAGAGTCTCTAAGACCGTGGCAATGTCCTGCCGGGCCTTGTCCCGAGATTCCACTACGATCAACCAATCGTCCAAGTAGGGAAAAACCACTACTCCTAGTGTGTGAAGGTAAGCTGCCACTGGTGCCATGCACTTGGTGAAGACTCGTGGTGCTGTGGCCAGACCAAATGACAGGGCCGAATATTGGTAAGTGTCCTCCCCTACGGCGAAGCGGAGCAGGTGTCGATGCGCTGGATGAATTGATATGTGAAAGTAGGCGTCTTTGAGGTCGACTAGACCAAACCAGTCCCCTCTTCGCAGGAGAGGAATTATTTTCTCCAAGGTGACCATGCGGATTTTTTTGTAGACCAAGAATTTGTTCAAGAACCGAAGGTCCAGAATAGGCCAAAGTCCTCTGTCTTTCTTTGGCACTGTGAAGTAACGGGAGAAGAGGCCCAGCCGAGAGGAGTGTCTTGGGACTTTTTTGATGGTGTGCTTTTGAGAAGAGAAGAAATCTTCTCCAACAGGCAAGGAGATGATGAAGTTTGAACTAGATTTTCCAACGGGGGGAAAGAACTTAATTCTAACAGGTAACCTTTTTGGATTACAGAGAGTACCCATTGGTCGGACGTGATGTGTTGCCAAGCCGGGAGAAACGAACTGAGACGGATGGAGTGGTGGTCAGTAGTGGTCTCTGGATCGTCTATCCCTGGACTTTGAGGTCCCGGTGGAAGGCTTGGGCTTCTTGGTCTTGGAGAAGCTGGATAAAGCAGAAGACCTTGCTGGTCTATCTCGTTGCTGGTGTTTGGAGGAAGACTATGCCGAGGGGGGGGGCAGAAACGTCTTCTGGGATGAAAACGAAAGGAAGACTTCTGGCGGGATGGTATGACATTCAGCTTTTTGGCAGTGTCCTGCTTCTTATGGCGGTCTTCCATGAGGTCATCTGTTGCTGTATTGAATAGCCCGGAACCGTCAAAGGGGAGAAATTCAATTTGTGCCTTGTGATCGTCCGAGAGCCCTGTTGTTCGCAACCAAGCATGCCTGCGCAGAGTAATGGAGGAATTCAGCACTCGAGATGCAGCGTCAAAGGAGTGCTTGGAGGCCCGCATTTGTTGTGCCACAAGGGCCATAGATTCCTCATAGAGTGCAGAGGCCTCTGCACGCTTTTCCTCCGGGATCAATTCCAAAAACGGATGCAGGTGGGACAGGAGATCCCGCTGATAAGCACCCATGGCTCCTTGATAATTGGCAATTTTATGTTGTAGGACAGCAAAGGAGTACAGGTGCCTGCCAACTGTATCGAGCTTCCAACCCTCCTTGGACGGGGGGATGGGAGTTTGCTTGGAGCGCGACTGGACTTGTGAAGAAGCCACCACGACAGAGTTGGGAGTCTGGTGTTTGTTGAGATAAGGTGCTTTATCATCATAAACCCGATAGAGTGCTTCCAGCTTGCGGGGGACAGATGTGGTCGATAAAGCTTGGAAAGAGTCCTCAATCATTGTAAGAAAAGACGGGATGAGAGTAAGATGAACTGGAGAAGTTTCATCATTGGCAATCCTTCCAAAAATATGGCACACCCTCTTGGGTTGAGACTGATGGATGGGTAACTCGATCGTCTTAGACATCCTTACAAGGAAGTTAGCGTAATTCCTCATCGAATTCGAAGAGGAAGGGGGAGATTTCTCATCTACCTCAGAGTCTGGAGAGGTAACTAGTTGGAGAGACATCGAATCCGAAGCAACAGATTCATCAGATTCCACCTCCGAATCCATGTCGTCCTCACGGTTCGAACCCGAGGAGGATGGTACCAGAGCTATGTTATCGGATTCGGCCTGGTCAGCAGATTGTATTGACCACTGTTTCCCATCGAATCGGAGGGAAAACGCTGGAATGGGTGGAACCAGCAAAGGAACTTGTGTATGATGTTCCTTGTGCTTCATTTTCTTTGGAGGCGCAACCGAATCCGTCGACTCCGGAGTCCGCTTGGGTGGAGTCAGAGCCAGTGCAACTGCTACTGGCACGGATTCGGGCTGTGAAGGTTGAGTCAGAGGTTTGGAACCGACCGACGGCACTGGGACGGAAGGTTGCAGCTGAACATGCTTGCTGCGTTCCAGCTTTTCCGGCTTGGCAGGTAACAAACCTGAAGGCAACTTTGGCGGCAACGAGGCGGCAATTCAGTTTCCCGGACGAGGACCGGGGAAGAAGCCGCTCTAGAGGCCAAAGAGGGAGATCGAACCGGCAGTTCCAGGGACCTACTGGTCCTCTCAGATCCGGACAGACGGGTCTCGGATTCGACAATTGGAGTGGAACCCACCAACGTGATGTTGGGCGGTGGGGTAATGTCATCTTCGGATGACAACTCCGATGGGTCCGATGGCAACAACTGCTGGTATCTCAAAGGGGGAGCTCGAAGAGGAGCAGCGGGGGCCGAACCCGAAAACTCCGTTTCGACGGTGAGCGAAGGCGAGGCAAGGACAGACGAGCCCGCTGCCACAGTCAAAATCGACTTGGAGCCAGATGCCGATTTGGAAGCCTTTGAGTGTTTAGAAGGCTTTGAAGGAGCTGCTCGGGATGAGCTGGGAGACGGTTTTGACTTTGCCAAAGCCACAGCCTGAAGGACGGGGATGGTCTTGGACTTTTCCTTAGGCTTCTCCACCCATCCCGGGGCCCCGGACTTACGGGTGGGTTCCGGAGATTGTTGTTCCATGGATTGCGGTCGAAGAGATCGCTCAAGGAGATAACTGGCCAGGCGGTTGTGGCAGTTCTTTAAGGCCTGCGAACTGAACCCCCTACAGATTGAGCAGGAATCAGTTCGGCGGTGTTCTTCCAGACAGAACAAGCAAAGTTCGTGTCCGTCGGAGTGGGGGATTTTGGCGTGGCAATTTGAACAGCATTTGAACGGAGGAGCAAAAGACATCGGTCGTGGACAGTCCGTGGTCAAAATTACCGAAGAAATCTAATCGAAAGAGAAACTAGCACAAAGGCGTGGAGACTAAGAAAAATGAACCTCTAGCCGAGGCGGTTAAGAGGAACTGAGGCGTTTAGGCGGGAACACCCTTGCACATGCGCTGGGTGCGGGGGGTGGAGACTAACGAACTTTCCTATTGCTAGGGAAGTTCTGACCTCTGGCGCAGGGGCGCCTGGGAAACCCATCTGTGTGGCTTCACGAAGGCCACAATGGAGAACACATATTTACCACTCCATTCCAACTTTATTTTAATATAATGGGGTATTTTGGCTTAATTTGCTAGCTGGCTTCTAAGTCTAAGGACAAACTCAATACATAAATGTTTGTAAAAACTGCAATTACTTTCCCATATATTCTAATCGCCTGTAGAAATTTCCAGTCTATAGAGAATGTATGGCTTACCTCGCAAAATATCCAATAAAGTTCCTTCCGTAGTGAACATATGTAATCCATGATGCATAGTGAACTTCACAAACCATTCCTCTACTGGAGCAATATCTGTTTCAACAGCACAAACCAAAGGGTCTTTCTTTCATTCATGCGAACATACAAGTGTTAAATTTACACATGTTTTTTAAAAGCAAGCCACTACAATATGTTGTTTATTCAGTGAACCTTTCAACCTTATCTTTGCTCTCCAGTAGCAAGTAGATACTTGTAATATGATCTCAAGTGCCCTTTTCTTTTCAAAATCCAGTTTGAATATCAGCCATTCCCCCGCTTCATGTAATGGTATTCCATATTTAGGTCGCTCATCCTAGAAAATCCTTCCTCCCATCTCCACAAAATGTACAGTACTCAACAGTGAAACCTGGAGGAGGGCTTTCCTTGCAGATCTTAATGCCACCAGCTTTTCTTCATAACAAATTCCTAAATAAAAACCCTACTGAGAAATATGTAGATTTTGGAATACTGAAAAAAACCCTGTTTATTTCAAAGAATTATTTATTTTCAGTAGAGAAGTTATAACTTCTTTATATAAAACAAAGGACAAGTAAGTATATCATGTGGTATAAATATAATTGTTAAAGTTTTTATAGCTATGGCTATATAGGTAATAATAATGGATAGTGCTGCTATGTGCTAGATTGCTATAATGACAATATGAACATGAAAAGAATGTTGAAAGTCAGCATCAGGACTAGACTCTGGCTGGACTATCTAGACGTCACATAATACAAAATAGAAAGATCAAAGAATAATCAAGTAAAATGGGGCTACTTGAATACAGGACAAATTTTCTGTGATTGTGGAGAAATTCAATCAATACAGCACTTTGTGCAATTTATGTCCCATCATGCATACAAAAGATGATCTAGCAAATGGCAGAGATAACTCTATTGATGTAGCCTGTTTCTGGTCAAAACAGCCTAATTATCTTTAGCATATTAATTTGTTTTTAATTGTATGTATATTTCATATACTGTTATGTCCTTAATATTAAATTGTGCAACACTGTGATATGAATCAATAAAGGTAAGAAGCAATCCAAAACCTAAGGAGAACAGATGAACAGGCAATCCATGATATCCTCTCACCTGTATTATAAGTAATGTTTGCTCGGGGGATATCAATTGACCATGAATCTACATCTTCTCCCTTGTTTTGAAGAAAGGATAGCAAGAAAAATGTTAAGAATTGAAACTACACAGATATTTTACATGAATGAATATGCAGTTCTATTTTTCTAATTTCTAATTAACCATGTGGTATAATTAAACAAATGCTTGATTTTGGGCATAGTTTGTATTTAGATTTCTCAATACCCATTACATTTACTGGATCACCTTGGGGAAGCCATTCTTTCGGTGTGATTTGCCACATATCGAAGGCATGAAAGGTCTTTGCATATGCAATCCTCACCTTCATAGAAGGAGAATAAAATAAAAATGTGATACATGAGGCATTTGTAGATAGTGACTCCTTATTTGCTGTAGGAAGAATATTTATTTATTGCACTCATAATTTGTCAGAAGTTAATTATCAGTATCCGTTTTTGAGGGAACAATTTATATAATTTCACAGGTAATAAGGGGGAAGACAACCCCCATAAACAATCCTAAACTTACTTATTTTGACAGCTTTTCCAAAGGAGATTTGGACTATACACTAGGGATAATTTCTTAGGGGTCTATAAGGCAACTGAATGCAATCTCCTGCTCAGTTTAGGAATCTAAATCAAAGGAGACCTGACAGATGTTTGTCCAATTTCTCTTGAATGCCTCCATTGCTGGAATGCTCACCATCTCCTGAGGTAACTAGTTCAACTGTTTTACTGCTCTAATAGTTCCTGGGGCAGGATTCCAAGGAACAAGAAGAAAACTGGAGGAGTAATACCTCCTTAAAAAACCTTGGTCCAGCTGGCTCGGCTGGTAGTACCTTGTAAGGGCCCCCATCTGGGGTTACAGGAGAGGACGGTCAACAGTTTTGAAGGCGGAAGAGGGCTCTCATCGCCCCAACGGCAGAAAAAGCGGAAGAACCACCTCTAGGAGAAGGAAACTCTTTCAAACCTCTACTGCCTTGTGGCTATATCCATCATTAGAAAAGGCCCTGCTCCGACGCGCGCATGCGCGGCGGGGCTTCTTTGCCCCCCCGCGCCGGAAGACAGCGCGAGAAGAGAGCAGCGGCTCTCGCGAGGCCGGGGGAAGCGCGAGAACATGCCGCCTATAAGAGGCGGCGCCGCCATTTCCCCGGCCTCTTCTTCTTGGCGACGCGGCGCGGACAGGAGCCCAGCGGCGGAGCGGCGGAGAAGAGACCGGAGCGACGGCGGCGGCGAGAGCAACAGCAGCAGTTGCGGCGAGACCGGCGGCGGTGGTCGCGGCGGAGGCCTGCTGAGCGGCGGAGCAAGGCGGACCGGCCAGCGAGCACCGGCGGCGGCGGCAGGACCAGCGGCGGCGGCGCAAGGCTGAGTGGCCGGCCAGCACCAGCGGCGGCAGCAAGACAGGAGGCGGCGGCGGAAGGCGGGCGGCCGGCAGGCCCAGCGCCGGCAGCGAGAACTGCGGCGGCGGCGTGGAGAGGAGGCGGCGAGCGCAGAGAGGCGGCGAGGAGGCGACGGCGTAGGAGGCCCGCCCAGCGCACGCAGCCGGGCGGAGAGCAACGGCCGGGCGGCGCCCGCGGCCCTCCACTTTGTTGAGCCGGGTCGGCGAGCAGCCCCGAGCGGCGGGCGCCTGAAGCAGAGCGGGGAATTTTGGCGGGGCTTGTCTCCCCGCCCAGGTTTGGAGCGGCAGCGCGGGGGGGGGAGCCCCAGCGACCAGGGAGGGGCCGACTCGGAGGGTCTAGAGAGGGCGGCGGTTCACGGGCCGGCAGTCCAAGGGGTAGCGCGGGCGAAGGGGGAAAGTTGGAGCGGTTAGCGGGCCCAGGCGCATTCCAGGTGCAGGGAACAACAAGCATGGCACCCAAGTCCCAGAGGGGGAAGGGGAAACGCCCCGCCAAACGGGCCCAGCAGGCCACGGATGAGTCGAGTGGGGCCGTGCCCCGACTCCTGGGGGAGGAGCCCGAGCGAGGGGCGACCCAGGAGACGGAAGACGGGGGCGACTTCGAGGCAGCCCAACTAGCCTTGCTAGAGAACTGCATGGCTAGGCTGGAGGCCCTCGAGAGCCAGCGCGGGGGTGGTGGTGAAAGGAGACCAGGCCCCCAGCCAGAGCATGGGGACCCCCAGCAGGAAGCGAGGGCACAGAAGAGAGCGAGGATTATGGAGGTCCTGAACAATATGTCCTCCAGGCTCGCTGCGCTGGAAGAGAGTGGGGGCCAACAAGAGACGACCGGGGGACAAGCGGTGGAGGCGGACACTGTACAGACTCAGACGGGCCGGCCGGGGCAGCTGCGAGGAGCTCAGGAAGCGGCATCAGGACCGGATCACAGGCCCGGGACCCCGGATGAGGCGGTGGCGGGCTGCAGCACAGGTGAGCTCCCCTGAATGGTGGCCGGGGACGGGGGCGCGGCGGGGCCTGGTGGGGCCCCAAGTGGTGCAAGGGACAACAGGGTGGATATGGGCCCTTGGCCATGGGATACGACACCCGGGGGTGGTCACCTCGCTCCATGGCCACCTCAGGCCCCCCAGGCACCCCTGACTTCAACGCCACCTGCGCCACCTGCAGCATTTTGGCCAATGGCCTCAATGCCGCCCCCGACACTGGGCGAGCCGAGGCAGGCGGGGCACCCCCCACCTTACACAGCGTGGCCTTCCCCTGGGGGGCCGGTAGTCCAGCAATTGATGGTGGGCTGCTCGGGGGGGGGGCACCCAGAATTCGGGGACAGCGGGGGGCTGGGCGGCGCCCAATCCCTGGGCCGGGTCAGGGCATGGCACCGGTGGTGCAGTAACGGGGGCATGGCCTACCCCTGGAGTAGTGGGCGGGTATCCAGGTAGCATACCGGCTCACGCTATCCCTTATGGTGACCAGGCTTTACCCCTTGGGGGGCATTTAACGGCAGCAACACGGGATAAGATCATCAGAGGGGAATTTGTGGACCTGTTTAGCTTACTGAATACAGAGGTTGAACACAAGGAAGGGGATAAAGAGGACGAGAAGGACAGGATGCAGGTGGGACAGGAGATCCCGCTGATAAGCACCCATGGCTCCTTGATAATTGGCAATTTTATGTTGTAGGACAGCAAAGGAGTACAGGTGCCTGCCAACTGTATTGAGCTTCCAACCCTCCTTGGACGGGGGGATGGGAGTTTGCTTGGAGCGCGACTGGACTTGTGAAGAAGCCACCACGACAGAGTTGGGAGTCTGGTGTTTGTTGAGATAAGGTGCTTTATCATCATAAACCCGATAGAGTGCTTCCAGAACCCGCCGAGCATACGGAACAGCAGTGAAGGACTTCGAGCATTTCAGGGCACAGCAGGGGTGGGGGGTGGTATGGCCGGCCCGAGTTGACCAGCTCCAGTGTTATGTGGTACACATGTACAGGAAAGGCCTTGCCCCTGGGTCCATGCAGGGCAAGCTAGCGGGGCTGGCATACCATGCCAAGACGTTGGGGCAGGGACACCACGGGTGATTTCAGAGTTAGGAAGATGGTGGAAGGGTATGGTAAGGAGAGGGGACCTCAAAGGGACAGCCGATCGCCCATTTCCCCCGAGATCCTTGCCCGTGTGATGGACCAGCTGGGCAAGGTATGTTTGGACAACTACGAAGTGGCGTTATTCAGGGCAGCAGCCTCAATAGCTTTCTTTGCAGAGCTCAGAGTGGGAGAGCTGGTGGCGGCAAGCAAGGGAGATGTATCGGCAACAGCCCTCCAGTTAGCGGATGTGAGCACGCTGGGCAACAGCCTTAAATTGCGGATTAGGAAGTCCAAAACGGACCAGATGGGAAAAGGGGCTGAGGTCGTCCTAGGGCCCTACGGTCAGAAGAGCGTATGCCCGGTAGCGCTGATGGAGCAATTCCTTAATTGCAGGGGCAAGGGGGAGGGGTATTTGTTCTGCCACAGGGACGGAACCCCCCTAACCAGGTATCAGTTTTGGAAGGTAACGTCCAGCGCCCTGGAGGGGGCAGGGGGGAAGGGCATCAGGTTTGCTACTCACTCCTTCCGCATCGGTGCCGCATCTACGGCGGCGGCCCTGGGATACACCCCCGAAGGTATTAAGAAGATTGGACGGTGGAAATCGGAACGGTTCAGGACGTACATACGCAAGTTACCTGTGTGCCCTAACCCGAATGCTTGATTATCGTTGCAGGCGGTGTGAAAGGTGGGGGAAGGTTGAGAGTGATGATCCTCGGCCACAGTTTCATATTTTGGGCGGCGAGGCATGCAAACAGGTCACCTCTGGGAAGCAACCTTGGCTTGGGCGCAACGGCACAGATTGAATGGCACGGAAGGCGGGGGATGCGGTGGGCGGAGATAGTACCCGAAGCTTACAGGCTGGCGGAAGGGAAACCACCCGACATATTGGTGATTCACGCAGGGGGGAACGACATTGGGAAGCAAACGGGCAAGTCACTGGTTTTGGAGATCGTCAGAGATCTCGAGCAACTAAGAGGCGCCTTCCCTGCCACGAAGATCGTATGGTCAACGATTGTCCCAAGGTTAATCTGGGCCCCCGGAGGTGCATGCGTGGGCTTGAGTCGGGCCAGGCGGAGTGTGAACCGGGAGGTGTCCCACTACTTGGAGCAGTGTGGTGGAGCGGTGATCGGGCACCCGGGCATTGGCGTAAAAGACGCGGCATTATTTCGGCAGGACGGAGTGCACCTCAACAGTGAAGGGCTGGACATCTTTGTTGAGGACTTAAGGAGGGGGCTGCGGATCGACGTTAGCAGCCTTCTGGGTGGGCTCGGTGCATAGCAAGCTTGCACCGGCCATGGCGGGTAGTGCGGATGGGTTGGCAGGAGGTGAGAATTTATCATACC
>JAHTLZ010000057.1:0-14599 GCA_023846285.1 Phrynocephalus versicolor
CAGAGGACTCCCCACTGGGGACTGTGGTGGCCCTCATCAGTGTCTCAGACAAGGACTCCGAGGCCAATGGGCAAGTGAGCTGCTCTTTGTGGCCTCCTGGTCTCCCCTTCAAACTAATGTCCACCTTCAAAAATTACTACTCCTTAGTAGTAGCCGAGCTTCTGGATCGGGAGCGGGTGGCTGAATATGGGTTGATGGTGCTGGCCCAGGACCATGGAGACCCATCATTGTCAGCCAGCAGCAGTGTGGTAGTGCCAGTGAGTGACATCAATGATAACGCACCCACCTTCCCGCAGCCCTCCTACACGGTCTTTGTGAAGGAGAACAACCCACCTGGAGCTCACATCTTCACAGTGTCTGCCTCCGACCCAGATGTGGCTGAGAACAGCCTGATCAGTTACTGGTTGGACGAGAAGCTCTGGCCACTCTCCAGCTTCATCTCGGTGCACTCAGAGAGTGGGAAGCTCTATGCTTTGCAGCCCTTGGACTATGAGGACATGAAGCTTCTGGAGTTCCAGGTGAGAGCCAAGGATGCTGGCTTGCCTTCCTTGTGTGGCAATGTGACCATTCAAGTCTTCGTGGTGGACGAGAACGACAATGCACCGGCGGTGTCTTGGCAGATGGAGGAGAAGCCTGTTCTTCTTGTGGTCCCTGTGTCTGCTGGGCACATGGTGAACAAGATCCATGCTCTGGATGCTGACTCTGGATACAACGCATGGCTCCGATATGAACTCCATGAGGGCCCTAACGGTCCGTGGCGCGTGAGTCCATATAGTGGAGAGATCAGTACCATCCGCCTTCTGGATGAGGCAGAGGGCAGCAGAAGTTATAACCTGGTGGTTGTGGTGAAGGACCATGGCAAGCCTCAGCTTTCAGCCACAGCCACTGTGAGTGTGTCCCTGGTGACGAGTGCCCAGGCCGTCCACACTGATACCCGCCTTCCTAGGACAGGTGAGAGTTCCAAGCCCTTGGGGGACACGGTCAATGTCTACCTGATCATTGCCATCTGCTCCGTGTCCAGCCTGTTCCTGCTGGCCGTTGTCTCATATGTGGCCCTGCGATGCCAGTGCCCATCAAAGGAGCCCATGGTGTATGGTCCTGGCACGGCCACCTTGGTGTGTGCCAGTGAAGTGGGCAGCTGGTCCTATTCCAACCGTCACAGCCACATCCTAGCAGGAGTGCCGGGAGAGTCTGGTGCCAAGAGTGATCTCATGGTCTTCAGCCCCAACATCCCTTTTTCTAATGAGAATGGGAAACAACAGGATCTGCTATGTGCAACGGTTAGTATTACTGAGGGTATGTTTTTCTTTCCAGCTTTATATATATTACATAAATGGGAAAATCATCTGAGTTATTTGGCACTAAATCTGCACTGTAATCATCTACCGTAATTTCAGTAAGTATCCATTGCAAGCTATTAGTCAACAAAAAGCTGATGTATGAAACGTAGTATGTATTGCTACATTGTCAGTTCAGATTTACTGATGCTTTTTTCTTGAATAATTCTAATGAATATGACAGAGTGTATTTTTTACCACAAATTTGTATCTAAATGTCATGTGTTCATCCAATAATCCTTGGAATTAACGTAAGCTGTCTATTGGAGAACCCAAACCCTTCCACTGGAATGTAATGACCATGATTTCTGATGAAGAGGAAAAGGATGCACTAAAATAGGATTGAGTCTGTGGGCCCAGTCTTAACTATTCAAGATGGCTGATGGCTGGTCAAGCTGAGCCTATGCAGAATCCAAAGCCCTCCCAGCCTATGGATGTTGACTGTTCTTCTGGTTGATCTTATCCAGGCAGCAGTTGTATCAGTGGATCCAGTCATTGTGCAGATCTGAGATCAGAGAGCTTATTTTCCCCCCTTAGTAGACACGCAGATGCATTTGCTTAAGGGCAGTTTTGCTGAGACAAGGGTCTTTTGCCCATTCCTGACCTGCTACAGCCATCGTATCTTGGAGCTTGGATTGCCTTGTGTTTTTCAAGCACTTGAAAATACTCATAACACCCCATCCATTTGTAATAACAGGAACTATTGGTATAAGATGACAAGGATGGAGATCACGGTTGAAAGTTACAGTAGTTCAAATTTTCTCTTTATATTTTCTTTTCAGTGGTAGAAAAAGCATTTCTAGGTAGATCATACAGTTTATTTAAGATGATGTTTTTAATTAAAGCACCAAAACATCCAGAGAACCCCAGTGGGGCATGTGCCTCTAGAAGACCTACATAAAGATCATCTGAGGGGGTATTCTTGCAGACCTTGCCTGTAAAAGATGCACACAGGTTCATTTACTACATTTTGCAGGAGTCACAGCCATGTGTATGCAGAGCATAAGCACACTTTGTGCATGTGTGTGGTTTTTGTCAATAGGGCAGAGAAGGTATGTGGGTGAAGGGGACCTTCACGTCAAAGGGGACCTGCCTGAATAACAGGGCAATTATTTGTTTCTACCTGTGCATTTCATCTGTGTTTATTATATATTTTATACTATGAATGTCAACACACCATTTATATGCACATCAAATGAATAATGATGTGTGATACTGTATAAAAGTTGCCTCTACAAATGAGAGGTCTATCAAACATGGTCTGTCAGGAAATGCCGAATAGGCCCTATACTAATATGAATGTGCCAATCCTTCTCAGGGTTTTCTAGGTGGAGAATCCTCAGAAGTGATTTACTATTCCCTTCCTCTGGGACTATTCGGCTTTCCCAGTGCCACACAGGTTGGTTATACTTGCAGGAGGCACAGTGGGGAACTGAACTCTCAGCCTCTGGCTTCTCACCAAGCTACCCGGCGAGTTTTTAAGTCACTACCAGGTGCGAAATGCCACATCGAGTCACACAATTTGGAGCATGTATCTACTGACCAACCGCTGTCGCTTTATTTTGGGACTATGTATAACATGATTGCTATCAAGTCTCACTTCTATGTCTGAGGAAGAGGACTTGATCCATCAAATCTCACTTTAACTTATAGCAGTTAGTCTTTAAGAGGTTACAACATTTTTATCTTCTTTAGTTGTGTGTGTTTGTTTTGTTTCTTGTCTGAAAGACAGGCATGGCTTCTGTTGAATTTCAAGACATATCAGACATCTACACTGTGAGTTAGCTAGCTTACTCACATCAACCTTGTGAACAATGAGTTGCTTGTATTCACTCACTGTCTGGTACAGTATAGGAAGACATGTTCAAGAGGTAAAGTCTGAAAGTGAGAAGGCTCTAATCAAAGTGGCATGGTGTGGGTCCTGACCACAACATGTCCATCCCCTGATGTCTATCAGTTCTTACCTGCTCCAACTGAATGTCTTCCTTCACAACATTATGAATGACACGCAGATATGGGTGGTATTGGAGGGTGGGACTTAAACCTGCGTGCCTGTCCCCACCACAATTAGAGCCCTATCCAATTTCAAACTCTAATGCCTAGAAATTTCTCTTTCTTAGAATTTAATGTAGCTAGAAGAATTAAGAACAACAACATTGTGTTGCTCCATTGATTGTTTTGGGACTTTCTTTAGGAAAGAAAAGTGCCTTATAAATATAAAATTAAATGAAATAATAAGAACATTGAAATAGTTATGCTAAAATAATTATGAATTATAATTTTACATACTTAATATGAAATATTTTGAATATCATAGTGATAGACAATCATTTGATACATATGGGATGTAACTACAATAGATAAGCTACTTTCTCATCGTGACATGCCATCTTGTTAAGAGTGAACACACCACCTCATCCTACAACAACAATGAACTCCCATTTTTTAAAAAGACTTCCCAATACAAATATTTGGCTGACATCTTTAATGCAGGTAAAGGGCAACATTTGAGAAAGTGAAGATGGAGTCTTTCACCAATTTTTGTGTGAATATGCTGCCAGGGATCTACAGAAGAGAAGAGTGCTTGAGCTTTCAAAAATTTGCTTTCAAATTTATCACTGTGCTGGAAAGCTTAGAAAGACATGAGTGTCTACATCCCAGAAATGCTGGTATTGTACTCACAGTATGATATGGTCTGAAACAAATGATACAAAGACTTCTATAGGAGATATCTCTGAGAAAGACTGGCTTGGTGAAGATCTTGCTCTAACATGTATTTAATAATCTTTATGAATGCATAATTGCATGTTTAGAAAATCTCATACATACATACATACATACATACATACATACATACATACATACATACATACATACATACATACATACATACAATTGTGATCTTATGAGGGTCCAGAATTTGAAATATCCTAAACGATTATTTCTAAGGAAAATGTACATTATGTTTTCATAGGTTAGAAGGATAAATCTTTTATCTACTCCTGTACTGGTAAAATATAAGATTCCAAAAGATCGACACGCCAATGTATTAACACAAGGGGGAGCCGTTGTCTAAAAAGTCAGATTCTAAAAGCGCTAGCTCCTCCTTCCGACTGAGGAAAAATTCTGTTCATTGTTGCTGCGGGAGAAATCCTGATCCTCAAGAGAAAAGGACCGGCATGAACTACATTCCAGCCAGGTCAGTCAACATTCAATTTCTTACTAGATAATTTAATAGAGATAGTCGGTACCTGCATTTGCCATGTCTCTGGTGCAAATAAACTGCCAGGGGTGGATGCAACTGCTGCAGCTGGTTCTGCTCCAGACCGCCTGGGAAATAGGGAGCGGCCAGCTCCATTATTCTGTGCCGGAGGAAGCCCAGCCTGGCACCTTCGTGGGCCGCGTCGCCCAGGACCTGGGGCTGGAGGTGGCGGAGCTTCTGCCGCGGATGTTCCGGATGGTCTCCAAAGAGCACAAGGATTACTTTGACGTCAACACCCAAAATGGGATCTTGTTCATCAGTTCCCGGATCGACAGGGAAGAGCTGTGCGCCCAGAGTCCGTCGTGCACCGTTCATCTGGAGGTGATCTTGGACAAACCCCTGAGGGTCTTCCATGTGGAAGTGGAAATCAGGGACGTGAATGACAATGCTCCCGTTTTCTCGGAGCGGGAGGAAATGTTGAGCATCGCCGAGTCCATGCTGCCAGGCGCCCAGTTCCCTCTAGAGGGAGCCTCGGATGCAGATGTCGGCGCTAACGCTCAGCTGAAGTACAAGCTCAGCTCCACCGAGTATTTTGCTGTTGAAGAGAAAATCAATGACAGACATAGTAAGTCCTTGGTGCTTTTGTTAAAGAAACCTTTGGACAGAGAGAAAACTCCAGTGCATCATTTACTGCTAACAGCTACTGATGGGGGGCAGCCAGAGCTCACAGGCACAGTCTATCTTGAAATCATTGTAATAGATGCAAATGATAATGCACCAGCATTTAACCAGTCAGTTTATAAAGTGACATTATTAGAAAATGTGATGGTAGGGACATTAGTTATCAATCTCAATGCAACAGATTTGGATCAGGGAATGAATAAAGATATCTCCTACTCTTTCAGTAAGCATGTTTCTCCTAGTACAAAAAATAAGTTTAGTATAGATTCAGATACAGGTGACATTAGGGTGAAAGAGAATGTGGATTATGAAGATATAAAATTGTATGACATTGAAATTGAAGTGAAAGACAAGGGATTTCCTCCTTTGTCTGGGCACTGCAATGTCATCATAGAAATAATGGATGTGAATGACAACATCCCAGAAGTGTCTGTGACCTCCCTGTCTGTGCCAGTGATGGAGGACTCTCCCCTGGAAACTGTGGTGGCCCTGATCAGTGTCTCTGACAGGGACTCTGGCAGCAATGGGCAAGTGAACTGCTTTCTGAGGCCTCTTGGGATCCCCTTCAAACTGGTATCTACCTTCAAAAATTACCACTCATTGGTGCTAAGTGAGCTTCTGGATCGAGAACAAGTGCCAGAATACCAATTAGTTGTTACAGCTGAGGACCAAGGGACACCATCATTGTCAGCCAGCATCAGCCTGGTGATACCCATAAGTGATGTCAATGACAATGCCCCCACTTTCATGCAGCCCTCCTACACAGTCTTTGTGAAGGAGAACAACCCACCTGGTGCTCACATCTTCACAGTGTCTGCCTCTGACCCGGATGTGGCGGAGAATGCCCTGGTCACCTACTGGATGGATGAGAACCTCTGGCCACTCTCCAGCTACATCTCGGTGCACTCGGAGAGTGGGAAGCTCTATGCCTTGCAGCCCTTGGATTATGAGGAGCTGAAGCTGTTGGAGTTCAAAGTGAGTGCCAAGGATGCTGGGCTGCCCTCCTTGTCTGGCAATGTGATGGTGCAAGTCTTTGTGCTGGATGAGAACGACAATGCCCCAGTGGTGGCTGGACCAGAGGAGAAGCCCATCTTGCTGGCAGCCCCCTTCGTGGCTGGTCAGATTGTAGGCAAGATCCGTGCCTTAGATGCTGATTCAGGCTACAATGCATGGATTCGCTATGAGCTCCATGAAGCAAGCAGTGGCCCCTGGCAAGTGGGAGCATACAGTGGAGAGATCACCACGACACGCATCTTGAGTGAGATGGAGGGTGACAGCAACAGCCAGACTTTGTTGGTGCTAGTAAAGGATCATGGCAAGCCAACGCTGTCAGCCACAGCCACACTGAGTTTATCACTGGTAGTGAATGTCCAGGCTACCCACATGGACGGCCACCATTTTAGGACAAGAGGAAGCCCAAAGCCAGTTGCAGAGAATACTAATGTTTACTTGATCATTGCCATCTGCTCAGTGTCCAGCTTGTTCTTGCTGGCAATCATTGTATATTCAGCCCTGCGATGCCAGTGTCAACCCAAGGAAAGCATGACTTATGGCCCAGGAACAGCCACGCTGGTTTGTGCCAGTGAAGTGGGCAGCTGGTCATATTCCAATCGCCACAGCCACATCCTGGCGGGTGTAAGTGGGGAGGCTGGTGCCAAGAATGATCTCATGGTTTTCAGCCCTAACATCCCTGCCTTTATGGAAAATGGAGAATTAAGGACTCTGAAAGAGTTGGACCCAAATTCATCCGGGCAGGTAAATCTCAAAAGATAGTTTTCTATTTTTGTTTATAATTATCTGTGCACAGAATGGAAGACAATCCACCACTGAAGGTTCCGAAGGTGGGGTGGGGTCTATTTTTGTCTCCAGTTCCCAGCCTGGGCAAGTAGTGCTAAACGACATTATGGGCAGTGACACTAAAAGCTCTAAGATGTCAGTGAGAATCTGGCGTTGCATTCCCACAGTTGTTGTAGTGGGGAAGGTTAAATCTCAGCCTCTTGGAATCAAATCATATATGGTTCATATATGTCTGCATTTTGATTCTAGCCCTAGCTAAGGGGATTTTAATTATGTATTAGATAAAATGGTGGTTGAAGGCAGTAGAAATAAATATAAGTACATTTTTTTTTAAAAAAAATTAAACTACATAAACATAAGCCTCATTAAATCAATGGGCATGATAAACCAGGATTTAACTAAAACATCTGAAAATATCTTAGGCAGAAATAACTCAAACTTATCATAGAAAGGCATGCCATATATTCTTTAAAGTACTTATTCTTAGAAGTCAGAGTCACAGAAAGACTGTTAGGTGCTAAAAGGATGGTAAGGAGGTGGCCAGTCGAGCTTAGATGGATCTGGGGGTAGTTCATATTCAGTGTATAGGAAAGAGACTGATCTACAGTATTTGTTTATCTCATCTAATATATCCAAATTCCTGCCCTTCAACATGGCGGTTCTCTTGAGCCTTCATGGATAATAATTCATGGCTAAATCCATCCCTTTTTGAGTCTGTCTAATCTATTTTGAAAAAGCCACCTAAGTTGGAGATTGTTGAATTCCCCCATTTAAATATGGGCTGTGTAAAAGCAATTCCCACCAAAACACTAATCTCCTTCTTCTAAATTCATAGCACCCTCAGTCCCCCCAGATAAGCTTCTACACCTTCATCAGCCTTGGCTACCAAGATTATGTTTAAAAATGCACTAGAAAAAGAGAAAAGGAGAAAAATGAATGTTATCCCCTGTACCTCTGTTCCTGGCTGGAGAGAGTTTTGAAAGTGTCAGATGTAATCATTCCTTCCTTCCATGCATAAAACTTGGAGTTGCCCATAGAGGCCAGGCCATCTGTGTTGAATGCATTGGGCAGGCAGATTTGTTTAAGAGGAAGTTATTCTTCAGATCTTTTGGTCCTGGATTGAAGTTCATAGTTGGGTGTTTGAAATGGAGATTAATTGGGAGCCAGTGTGAATGGTATGAAATTGGAGTAATGTGATGTGGCAAGTGAACTCCCCATTTCATTTAGGATGATACAACTCAGTTGTAAATGTTTCCTTTGCAGGACTGCTAGTTCTGCCTCTGGGTCTGCCAAAAAGGTCATTTCAAGCCCCAAAGGATCTCGGTCCTAGATCATGCTACACATTTCCTTTTTTTTTTTTTTTGTATTTATGGAACTGTCTGTCATACTTTTCTAAATATTTATAGCAGTACTCTCCGTGCAGAGGGAAAGCATGTATGGGAAATGATCAAGAACAACAGCAGCAACAAACCAACTGTGTAGAATATAGTAGATGTGTTTGGATGTAATCTTCAACCACAATTTAGCAGCCTGGGGCTCCCACTGGCCCCTTCCCTCCGGTGCAATGATGAGGATGAGCTATGAAATGATGGCTAGTCTTAACTAGGATCCAAGGAAACAAGCCAGACTCATGGATAGAAGTATCAAATGGGGATGTCTGCTGTCCATACATACAGTATGCCCACATGCAGTATTTCTCTTTGCTACCATTGGCTGAATGGGACGTTTTGCTTTGATTTTGATTTTCTGAGCACGGACTGATTTTGATTTTCTGAGCACGGACAAATGGTTGGGGGCAGAAAGAATTTTTGTTTCACACATTATTCAGCTGACTTGCATGTTTTGCATTTTCAGAAGTCTGCAATATGATTATTCAGTTCCAGGAATTACCACTTTCTTTACTTTCACGTCACAGTTCCTTCATTTTCAAAGGGCAAAAAAAACTTCTGTTTCTCTTTCTGCCCCCTTTCGTGTAAACTTTGATATGCTCAAATCTGTTCTGGAATGTCCGCAAAACTCTCGAGCAGATTTTGAGGGTGTTTAGTGGGCAGTTGAGGCTGGACAAGATACAAGTCAATAGTACCTCTTCTTCACAGTTGTAGAGATACAGAAATTCTGTCCTCTTAATGTCTGATTAAATTAAATAAAAATAAAGATGGAACACAAATGTTTAAAATGTAGATGTGCCCTTTTAGCAACCAGTTCTACTCCTACGCCATTACTGTTCTTGCTTACAACCACACTTTGCCATGTCAACTTGAGAAGATGAAATGGACCATAATCCATCTCCTGAAAACAAGTTGGATTCTAAGCATAAGTACATATTTATGGGGATGGTACTGGCATAGAAAGAAGGAAGGTGTTTATAGAAAGCTACATCAGATGATATTTATGTTGAGATAAAAATGGCTAACCAAAATGCGGCCTAACCTCTGAATCAGTGCAGCTAGACTAATCAGTTTGAGGCTCTATTTAATTTAATTTAATAATAATTTAATAATACCTTTATTGTCAATGTACAACATATGCACAATGAAATTAGCTGAGTCTCCCATGCCCACCCCCACCACCATCCCACCCCCATCTCACTGGCAATCACTCAGTCTTATTGCACCCTGTGTACTTGACACAGAATGCACCAGCCCACAGGTCAGTTCTTCTATACTTGTCCTGGGATTATTTCCCATTCAGCAGTCTGACAGCCCATGGATAAAAACTGTTCTTCAGCCTGTTGGTACGGCAGGCTATACTACGATATCTTCTGCCTGATGGTAACAAGGTAAAAAAGTGCTGACCGGGGTGTGAGTCATCCTTAAGAATATTTCCAACCCTCTTGAGGCAACGATCCCTAGCGATGTCATCCAGTGCGCTCAGGGGACAGCCCGTGATATACTGAGCTGTGCTTACCACCCTCTGTAGTGTCTTCCTGTCAGCAGCTGTCAATCCAGCATACCAAACGGTAATGCAGTATGTGAGGATGCTTTCAACTGTGGACCGGTAGAAGGAAATAATCAGTTGTTGCTTCACTTTGTTCTTACGCAAGACCCTAAGGAAATGCAGTCTCTGCTGGGCCTTCCTGACTACTTGGGTTGTATTAATTCCCCAGGATAGATCTTCACTGAGGTAAACTCCCAGAAATTTAAAGGAAGAAACTCTCTCCACACAGCCCCCCTGGATGTACAATGGGGCTGGTTCCTCTCTCTTCCTCCGGAGGTCCAGCACCATCTCCTTTGTCTTGGTAATATTTAGATGCAAGTTGTTTTCAAGGCACCATGTGGATAATTTTTGGACCTCATTCCTGTATGGTGATTCATCTCCCCCTGTAATAAGACCCATTATGGTGGTATCGTCTGCGAACTTAATAATCACAGTAGATGGATCAGATGATACACAATCATATGTGTACAGTGAATACAGGAAGGGACTAAGCACACAGCCCTGTGGGGAGCCGGTGCTAAGCTTCAGGGAAGTAGATGTAAAAGGCCCAACCCTCACTGTTTGTGAGCGGTCCCTTAGAAAGTCCTTGATCCAATCACAGATGGTAGAAGAAAGGTCCAGATCAGCCAGCTTTTTAATAAGAATGCTTGGTAGGATGGTGTTAAAAGCTGAACTGTAATCAATGAAAAGCATCCTAACATAATTTCCAGGTTTCTCCAGATGACTCACTGCAAGGTGTAAAGCAGTAGCTATGGCATCATCTGTTGATCTGTTTCTCCTATAGGCAAACTGATGTTTATCAAAGTCTGGTGGAAAACATGTTTTAAGGTATTGGAGAAACAATCTTTCAAAGCATTTCATCACTACAGATGTTAATGCAATAGGTCTGTAGTCATTTAGGCAATTAACTGCTGTTTTCTTTGGGACTGGGACAATGGTAGCTGCTTTCAAACATGATGGAACACAAGCCATTTGCAGGGAGATGTTAAAAATTCTTGTCAGGACCCCTGCTAACTGATCAGCACAAATTTTTACCACTATACCCAGGACCCCGTCTGGGCCTGCAGCTTTACTGGGATTCACAGCCCTCAATGCAGCTCTCACTTGATGTTCATATAAAATGAGTGGCTGGGAATTTGAAGACTGGCAAGCAGGTACTATGGGGCCTGGTCTTTTAACCTCATAGCGAGCAAAGAAAATATTCAGCTCCTCTGCCAGTGAGGCATCAGCCTCAGCCATGTTCCTCATCTTGCCCCTAAAGTTAGTTAAATGCTGCAGTCCTTGCCATACTCCCTTTGTGTTATCAGCTAAGTAGTTCTCCACCTTTTGTTTATATTTTTGTTTTGCTGCCTTTATACCTCTTCTAAGATTAGCCCTAGCCTCTCTATATGTATCCATGTCCCCTGCCTTAAAGGCAGAGTTCCGGGCTCTCAGAAGTGACCTTACCTCAGCAGTCATCCAGGGTTTACAATTCCCATAGACTCTGATGCGTTTATCCAATGTTACGTTGTCAGTACACACTTTGATGTAAGAAAGTACAGCATCAGTGTATCCATGTAGGTCTTGGTCTTCAAATACACTCCAATCAGTTGCTTCAAAACAGTCCTGGAGCTGACTGAGAGCACCCTCTGGCCATATTTTAACCGTTTTAATAATTGGCTGGGTTCTTTTCTGGAGAGGGATGTACTTTGGGCATAGAAGAAGTGAAGAATGATCAGATGTGCCCAGATGTGGAAGAGGAATTGCCCTGTATGCCTGTTTCAGATTGGAGTACACGCGATCCAATATGTTATTTCCTCTGGTGGGGAATTTTACGTACTGTTCAAACTTAGGGAAAACAGTTCTTAGACAGGCTTGATTGAAGTCCCCAGCCACGACAAAAGCACCCTGTGGATGGATTTGCTGCTGCTTAGAAATGATGGCATATAGCTTGGAGAGTACCCAAAGAGGAAGAATTGACTTTGAATTTTATAGGCAACTCTGGTGAAACTGCTGATGAAGCAAACTGAATGGTTAGGGTTTGAATGAAAATAAAGCTCAAAAATCATGCGTTTAAAAAGGACAGGTATATCTGGACAAAAGAACAGGCTCTTCTCTTGGGAGGCATGGTGGGGAATTTAACTCCTGATATCTGCTGCTACAATTATATAGTCCAATTCATTAAGCTGTCCAGCCAGTTTATAATTATATGCTGTAAAGTTGATTGTGACGTATATTCTTTCCACTCAGAAACGGATCACCAGTCCCTTCTTCTGGTGTTGCTCTTGCACTATATAGTTACCAGGTAATTATAACATGTGAAGAAATATGTAAGCCTTTCCAATGCTCAGAAAGCTTTTAACAGTTTTGAATGGCATCTTTGTAAAGGCTATTGCCAGAATCCCATTAGTTTTTATGTAAGATTTGTGAAATTTGCCATGGCTAAATGTAGCTATTAATGGGGTCCCAGGGCACTTTTTGACTGTTGGCCTTCTCTGTTGCTCCTCCCAAACCCTGGACCCCCCTCCCATGGGAGATCAGGCTGGCTCTCAATTTACTGGGCTACCACTGTTGACATGTCTTCCCTGCACATGAAAACAAGGAGGTCAACTCAAGGGCATGGCCCATTAATTGATTAAAAGAAAATCTACAGAATCACTATGCTGGAGATACCTGTGAATGTAGACTCTCCACTTTGGAAGAGTTCTATCTATTATTCCATTTTGATTTAAAGCAAAGCAAAGTGTTCTGCTTATATACTGCCCCATACCACTTTAAGTAGTCTCTGGGCGGTTTAAAAATTTAATTACAGTGTGCAGGCTACACATTGCCCCCCCCCAGCAAGCTGGGTACTCATTTTACCGACCTCGGAAGGATGGAAGGCTGAGTGAACCTTGAGCCTGCTACCTGGGATTGAACCCCAGGTCGTGAGCACAGTTTTACCTGCAGTACAGGCATTTAACCACTGCGCCACTTCTATGGCAGTGTTGGAGAACCTATGGCATGGGTGCCAAAGGTGGCACTCGGACTCCTTTCTGTGGGCACCGGACATCACCCCTTCACAGCCATCTGTATTCAGGTTAAATTGCTGTACTGGCACTTTGCGAAAATATTATTGGGTTTTGAATCGTAGTTTGGGCACTTGGTCTCTAAAAGGTTCGCCATCAGTGTTCTATGGTATTACATTTACTCGTTGATTTATTATTTTCTTCCTACTCCACCATTTCATTGCAGGAAAATTGCAAATGATCTTGGAATATATCAGTACATTCCCATATAATAAAAATCATTTGCAGAAATCTTGTTGCCAGAAGTTACACTGTGTAAAGGTGAAGATGTCATTGGCAACAGCATTTTTTCGGAAATAAAGCATGACTTTACAGGCAGTTGCAATTTTCAATAATCAAATACACTCTCGGTCCCATGTTCTGTGGCCTCCAGTAGGTTCCCAACTCTGAAATAAATTCTACAGGAGCTTCAAGAAACTCAGAATTGAAATCAGAAATATTTTATTTCAGATATAACCAGAGCTGATGATGCTATCAGCATTACATAGTATAATAGCCTTTTCACACGACCCCTAAGATCCACTGGCCACTTAAATTCGGACCAGAGATCTTAGGGGCTTGACGCTCTTCCTGTGTCCCCACCCCTCCACACTTCCTGGCTGCTGGCTGCATGAGGGGAGGGAGGAAAAAATAGGAAGAAAAGAACGTGGCTCACCTCCATTCTGCCTCTCGCTCTTGCCGCAGCAACATTCCAGTCTCTTCAAGTAGCTCTTAAAGGGGCGGGAGCCAAAACAACAACAAACAGAAGCGAGGAGAGCCCGGCACTCACTATCGTTACACCGCATCAAGGAATTTTCACCTCCAGAGAGCAGGTACTTGAACGGTGCGCTGGGACGCGCTAAATTGGGCGTGGTCGCACTTTATTTCCTGTAAACTCCGGAGCTGGTGGGGAAACAATTTTAACCTCCGGAGCTGGGAGCCATTTGCCCCGGAGTTTAGGGGTCGTGTATAAATACCCTTAGTTATGTGACAGAACTTCAGCTATTGTATTGTTAGTAGAAGAAGCATATTTTTTTCATCTTTCTGTACAGGTAGGGAAAGAAATGAGAGTTTGGAGGAAATACTTTGGTTTATTATCACAAACATCTTCATCCATAATTTTTTTCATTTCAGTCTTGTGAATGTATCAACCCATTTATGTTGTCTTTAGCAAGCACTCTCACACCTTTAAGTATTTTTCTGCTTAGATATTTGAAGTCCATTTCTTTTGATAAGGGATTTTAGTATCTTTGATGCATCTCTGTTTTCTGTATAAATATTTCTAGCAACCTTTTAAAAAAGTGAAAGGACGCAATCTTGGATAATATGTAAGGTCTCGTTTGATGGTTAAACAACTAAAAACTCATGGTGGCACATTAAGTAGTGTCCTAATCTCTTCACTATATCAAGGAGTCTTCCATTGCTTCCTTTGAGTTACTTTGAGAATAGGTTTACTGTAGAAAAATGTGATGATGATGATGATGATGATGATGATGATGATGATGATGATGATGATGATGATGATGATGATGATGATGATGATGATGATGATGACGACGACGACGACAACAAAACAACAACAACAACAACAACAACAACAACAACAACAACAACAACAA
>JAHTLZ010000058.1:0-30520 GCA_023846285.1 Phrynocephalus versicolor
TATACAGTTTATATGCCACCCACTACCCAAATGTCTCTGGGCGGCTTACAGTTAAAATGAACAGTTAAAAAGATTAAAATGTCAATTAAAATGATAAAAACATTTAAATACCTAAAAGCTAACGGCAGTGGATGTGGAAATACAGTGGTGCCTTGTATAAAGGAATTAATTCATTCCAAATCAAGTTATGTTAAGCAAATTCTCCTTTATACAAATTTCCCATAGGAATGCATTGAAAACAGAGTAATCCCATTTTTATGTTGTACAGATTCGCCCCATAGGTGATTCTGTTAAGCAAATTTCCCCTATCTCCGGAATTTTTTATGTTGTACAGATTTTATGTTATACAAACAAACCCTTCGTTATACGAGGGTCCACTGTACTGAAAAGGATCAAGCAAGTACCATACCAAAAAAAATAAGCAATACCAAAAACAGATTCAAAGAGGTGAGGTGCAGCAGTCCCATTTAAAGAGTTCCTTTGGGAAAATTGGGTGGTATATAAATGGAAATAATAAATGAGTAAATAAATAAATATGTCCTCCTGCTCAGGCTGACCTAGCGATGAGTAATAATCAAACAGAAGACCAAGACAGAAAAAGAAAAGAGCAGGGCAAGAGAGATGGGAGACGCCATGAGCTTTAAAGATGGGACAACACGTTTGTTAATTAAAGCATGAGGTTGTCTTAAAGGCAATTATGAAACCTAGTCTTGAAAATGGTGTACGACGGCTTGTGTGAGTTTGTGTGCCGTTACATTGATTTCCTCCCCCCCCCCCCGCTGCGTGTGCATGCGTTTTTCTGTTTAGGTGTGCCTACAAACTACAGGAAAAGAGATTCCATTTTAACATCAGGAAGAACTTCATGACAGTTAGAGCTGTTCAGTAGTGGAATCTGCTGCCACAAAGGAGGGTGGTGGAGTCTCCTTCTTTGGAGGTTTTTAAGCAGAGGCTGGATGGCCCATCTGTCGGAAATATTGTGATGGGGGTTCCTGCATGGCAGGGGGTTGGACTGGATGGCCCTTGAGGTCTCTTCCAACTCTATGATTCTATGATTCTACTTTTAAGTTAACTAAACCTGGAGGAAAAGTCCATCACAGGTTACAAACCATTCATTCTTTTTACCGAAATGTAGGGTGCTACATCTAGGTAAAAAGAATGAATTGCACAGATATAGGATGGGGGACACTTGGCTAGAGAATAGTACCTGTGAAAGGGATTTGGGGGTCTTGGTGGACCACAAATTGAACATGAGCCAGCAGTGTGATGCGGCGGCCAGGAAAGCCAATGTGATTCTTGGTTGCATCAACAGAACCATAGTGTCTAGATCAAGGGAAGTGATAGTGCCACTCTATTCTGCTCTGGTCAGACCCCACCTGGAGTACTGTGTCCAGTTCTGTGCGCCTCAGTTTAAAAAGGATGTTGACAACCTCGAGCGGGTGCAGAGGAGGGCGACCAGGATGGTTGAAGGTCTGGAAGAAATGTCTTATGAAGAACGGCTTAGGGAACTGGGAATGTTTAGCCTTTCAAAAAGAAGACTAAGAGGGGATATGATAGCTATGTTTAAATATTTGAAAGGATGTCATATTGAAGAGGGAACAGGTTTGTTTTCCATGGCTTCAGAGACTAGGGCTCGGGGCAAGGGTTTCAAACTGGAGGAAAAGAGATTCCATTTGAACATTAGGAAGAACTTCATGACGGTTAAAGCTATTCGACAGTGGAATATGCTGCCATGGAGGGTGTTGGAGTCTCCTTCTTTGACGGTTTTTAAGCAGAGGCTGGATGGCCATCTGTCGGAAATATTGTGAAGGGGTTCCTGCATGGCAGGGGGTTGGACTAGATGGCCCATGAGGTCTCTTCCAACTCTATGATTCTATGATTCTATGGGGATTTGTCATCTCCAGGCTTAAAACCAGGGTACTTCAAGGGCCAGATGCAGGGGAGTGGTATCAGAAGACAGAGATCTAGTCTCATGCGCTCCCAAACGCATCTGGTGGGGCCGCTGTGAGATACAGGAAGCTGGACTAGATGGGCCTTTGGCCTGATCCAGCATGGCTCTTCTTATGTTCTTATAAACCCTACTGTGGTAAACCTGACATTCAGATAATAAGGATCATGTGCCATCCTGTTAATGTGGACTTAATGGCGATCCTTCTCAGAGTTTTTCCAGGTGGAGAATACACAGAAATGGTTTCCTTCTGGGGGAGGCTATTTCTGGGACAGTGCAGCTTCCCCAAGGCCACCCAGGCTGGCTGTAATCTTAGGAGGCCCAGTGGGGAACTCCCAGCCCTTGACTCTGCACCCAGATCCCTCCCCCACCAAGCTATCCAGCTGGTTGGAAAACAGCTTAAGGGCTCTTTTTGCCACCATCCAACATAACTGTAAAAGCCCTGCATCAATGTCTGTTTGTTTGTTTTTCTTCATTCCCACCAAGAAGACATAAGGGAGAAAAAGGTCAGCAAGGCATCTCTGACTGGGAACAGCTACTAAGGAAAGTCTTTAAAAAAGTAAGGGCAAGAAAAGGAAGGAGGCTATTTATTTATTTATTTATTTATTTATTTATTTATTTATTTATTTATTTATTTATTTATTTATTTATTTTATACATTTCTTTTTTAAAAATATTTTATTGAGTTTTCTAAACATAACAAGTTAAAAACAAGTAAGTTTCTTATGTGCTGTCGTGTTACATAATTCAAATACAAGTATTTTCCCAATATTTCAGGCCAAGTGCTTGGAGTATTCCACATTTACATGTTTCTTTTCCATGACTGTATTTATCATTACTTATCTCCATCTCCATCTAGTACAAAAGGTGAAAATAGCAAAGTACCATATTAAACTAGCCTATTTGATAGTAATTCATTTTACTAAGCACTTTAAAGTCTATTTGTCTAACTCAGTATATGATAGGTATACATTTATATCTGTTTTCATCTAATACAAAAGGTGAAGATAGTAAGTTTGACTTAATATATCCTATCTAATCTATAAAATTAAGTAAATAATAAACATCACCAATCCATTATATTTCATCTATTCACCTAAGTTCTATCAACTTTCAAATATATCAGTATGTCTGAGATTGATACTTAATGGGCTATTTACAAAAGGAGAGTTATATCTTGGTCTCTCAGTTTCATAATACATTTAAAATTTCTATACCACCCATCTTCCCAAAGGAACTCCGGGTGGTTAACAACAATAGAAAAACAAAAAACAGAATCAAACAAATTAATCAAACATACAGAGGTACCTTGTCTAAAGGAATTAATTCGTTCCAAATGAAATTATGTTAAGCAAATTTTCCTTTATACAAATTCCCATAGATGCATTCAAAAGGGGATTAGACAGATTCCTGGAGGAAAAGTCCTTCACAGGTTAGAAGCCATGATGGAGATGTGTCATCTCCAGGCTTAAAACCGGGGTACTTCATGGGCCAGATGCAGGGGAGTGGTATCAGGAGACAGAGATCGAGTCTCGTGCGCTCCCAGAGGCATCTGGTGGCGCCACTGTGAGATACAGGAAGCTGGACTAGATGCGCCTTCGGCCTGATCCAGCTTTGCAATAATCAGTTCTCGAGATCATGAGTATCTGCACAACTGTTCCCAAAGGTTGCCTAAGGAACATTTTTAACTGCCAACTGTGGCTTGAAATGAAGTCAAAAAGTTCTTTTAGACATACTGAGACTTCTCCTCTCTCTCCCATTTTAGGGTCCAGCCTCCTGGATCGCTGTTGGCCTGGGATTTGCAACAGTCTACGGGGCCATCTGAACGCACCTCAGGAGGTTAGCCTGAGGGGGGGCGTGGGCGCCCCACAACATGGCGGCAGAGCCCAGGGCTTCGTCCGCCTGGGCCGCCGTGTTCCATGCCGAGCCGGAGGCTCAGAGGACGGAGAGGGAGGAAGAAGAGGCGGCAGGTCCCACGGAAAGGGAAGGAGAAGGGGGCACCCCCCATGCCACACTGTCTGGGAGCATTGAGGGCTTTCAGCTGAGATCCCCACCAAAGCAGGGCCACTGTGGACCCGATCAGGGGGCCCTTTGGGATGGGGCTCCCCAAGAGCAGGCCTTCCCAGAGATGGCAGGCCTTTCCACCTCGGACCCCCCAAACCCGCAGCCTGTGGGATCTCCTCACCAGGTAGAGGCTCGGACTGGTTCCACCTCCTTTGACCCCGCAAAAGCAGGGAGCCCGGACCTCTCGGAGGGGCAGAAGACCCAATTCCTGTTGGCTTTAGGGGGCGAATCCCAAGCCCTGACCAGGAATCCCGACTCCCCCGAGCAGCGGCCGCCGGAAGAGGCTCCTGCTGAGGACGCCGTGGTCCTGGAGATCCAGCGCCAGAACTTCCGCCAGTTCCGCTACCGGGAAGCCGAAGGACCCCAGGAAGCCTGCAGCCGCCTCTGGTTCCTCGCTTGCCGTTGGCTGAAGCCCGAGAGGCACACCAAGGAGCAGATCCTGGAGCTGCTGGTCCTGGAGCAGTTCCTGGCCGTCCTGCCCCTGGAGATCCAGAGCTGGGTGGTGGAAGGGTGCCCGAAGACCTGCGCCCAGGCGGTGGCCCTGGCCGAGGGCTTCCAGCCCAAGAGGCGGGCGCTCGGCAAGCGGGAGGAGCCGGTGAGACGGGGATTTGTGGGGCCGTTCGAGATGAGAGACAGAACGGGAAAGCGGCGGGTTGTTTTGATGAAGGATTCGTCAAGGCCAACGCATCGCAAAAACGAATTTGCAATTTTTGTTCCCCCTTGGCAAATCAATTTGTCAGTTCGCGCTGTATTTTCGTATTACAGTGGTACCTTGTATAAAGTAATTAATTCTTTCCAAATGAAATTATGTGAAGCCAATTTTCCTTTATACAAATTTCCCATTGGAATGAGTTGAAGATGGAGTAATCCCTCATCGCGACCATTTTTATGTTGTACGGATTCGCCCCATAGGTGATTTTGTTAAGCAAATTTCCCCTATCTCTGGAATTGTTTATGTTGTACAGATTTTATGTTATACAAACCCTCTGTTATACAAGGGTCCATTGTATTTAGTATTATTTTGTATTATTTGTCAGTTCGCGTTGTATTTAGCCTCGTGGCGCAGTGGTTAAATGCCTGTACTGCAGGTAAAACTGTGCTCACGACCTGGGTTCAATCCCCGGTAGCAGGCTCAAGGTTCACTCAGCCTTCCATCCTTCCGAGGTCGGTAAAATGAGTACCCAGCTTGCTGAGGGGGGGGGCAATGTGTAGGCTGCACACTGTAATTAAAATTGTAAACCGCCCAGAGATTACTTGTAGTAGTATGGGGCGGTATATAAGCAGAACACTTTGCTTTGCTTTTTGCTTTATAGAATGGCCTTCAAAGCACCTGAGTTTGGGTTCAGGATGCCTGGGCAATGCACACACACCCTAAGAGTTCCCCCCCCCATGAAAATGCCCCCCCCCGGGGCATGTAGAGATACTAAATTTGCAGGGAAGACCCCACCACCACTCTCCTCTACAATCTCCCATTAGGTTTGGTGAAGATTGGGTTTCAGACATCTGAGATGTACACCCACAAACTGTCCACTGCAACGTGGTGTCTTGTAGTCATTGGCTTGGGGAAGAACCACTCTTCACCATACCTGGTGGGATTGTAGAGGGGAGTCAGAGGATGTTTCTCGGTAAGTTTGGTGTCTCTAGGTCCCTGGAGGAACTTCCTGTGGTGGGTCTTCTTTTGGGGATCCATAACTTGGAGACCACAAATCCAGTCATTCCCCAAGCTTAAGAGTGATGGTAGAGGAACATCAGGGGAAGCCTTCTGGATGATGTGGTATCTCTAGGTGCCCTGGGGGTCATTTTATAGCCCAAGGAATTAACACATCAAAGCTCGCACCCAATTTGCCCATTCGTATTCATGGTGGCTCAGCGGGCTAGAGTGCTGAAACGGCCAGTTGCAAAGTTGGCAGTTCGGCGGTTCGAATCCCGGGTGCCACGCAGTGGATTGAGCTCCCGCTGTTCACCCCAGCTCCTGCCAATCTAGCATTGAAAACATGTAAATGCAAGTACAGTAGATAAATACTGGTAGGTACCGCTGTAAAAAGAGGGAAGGTGAACAGTATTTCCTTGCAGCCATGCTGGCCACATGGCCATGGACTTGCACAACACCGGCTCTTTGGCTTGGAAACGGAGATGAGTATGGCCTCTCTAGAGTCCGACACGACTAGCACGCGTGTGCAAGGGTTACCTTTACATTTACTTATTTTCATTTGTGAGGGTGTATCATTTTGTATAAATACAAATTAACACATTGCAGTGGTACCTTTTATAAAGGAATTAATTTGTTCCAAATGAAATTATGTTAAACAAATTTTTCCTTTATACAAATTTCCCATAGGAATGCATTGAAAACAGAGTAATCCCTAATCTCAATCCTTTTTATCTTGTACGGATTCACCCCATAGGCAGTTCTGTTCAGCAAATTTCCCGTATCTCTGGGATTATTTTATGTTGTACAGATTTTATGTTATACAAACCCTTTGTTCTACAAGGGTCCACTGTAGTATTTTTTCAATGCATTTGGGATTTTTAATCTAGTTGTGATGACTCTTACGGGAGAGACCCTTTTCAAGGAGGAAGAATCGATTCAGTCTGGAGCTGAGGCTAGCCCCAGCATCAGACATTTAAGGGCATTTTTTCCCCAGTATCTGTCCCCTTCTCAATTAACGTGTGGACTTGTGTTGTTAGCAGCCTGGGTCTAGGTCTGTGCACGTCATCGTGTTGGCCAGCGTGTTGCTTCTGACTTAACGGTGACCCAGTTAATCAGTGACTTCCAGGAGCTCCTGTTCTTAGCTGCGTAGCTCAGGTCTTCCACACCCAGAACTGTGGCTTAAGAAGTCTTATCTGCTTCAGTTTTGGTCTTCCTGTTTTACTGGCCTTCAATTTTCCCAGCATTTGTTTCTTTGGAAGTATACTCACAGTTTTCCCAAGTACAAAAGTGTGTGTGTGTTGTTTGTTTGTTTGTTTGTTTGTTTGTTTGTTTGTTTTGCCTGCTGAGAGTTCAGGTTTGATTTGACAAATGTTTATCTTTCTGTCTATCAGTGGAGCGCTCCTCCAGCAGGACCTTTCAAATCATTTTCCCCCTGTTATTTGCCCACCCCACATTCTCTAGCTTTCTCATCCATTCATAGCAATACAGTAATATCTTGGTTTAAGAGTGTTTTTGCAAGACGAGCAAACATTTCTTCTAAATTTTGCCTTGATCTACAAGCAATGTCTTGATATACGAGCACCAGCGCAGGTCCCATGATCACAAGTGTGGATGTGATCGTAGCTTCGGTCTTCTACGATGCATCCTTTCTACTTGGCGATCTTTTCTAATTCCTTTCTTAGCTGCCTTTCCATCGTTTCAGCCTTCTGCTGATCCTCCGTTGACCAGGTTTCCAGGTTCTGCCTTTGCAACTGTGAATTTCAGACCCTGTTGGATCTTATCCTGAATCGAGTCACCATTTGAGAGAGCCAAGAACCTTAAGCCTTGGGGTTCACTCTAGTCCCTAGGAATTTTCTGTGTAATCACTGTTAAGCTTTGGTCTGTAGTTTGTCTCCATTCTAAAATGCTGAGATCCTTAGTTGCAACACGCAGCTAGAGGTTCAGCCTTCCCGTAGGGGTGGCTGCTGGCTATATATGAACATAAAGAACATAAGAAGAGCCATGCTGGATCAGGCCAAAAGGCCCATCTAGTCCAGCTTCCTGCATCTCACAGTGGCCCCACCAGATACATCTGGGAGTGCACAATACTAGATCTCTGTCTCCTCATACCACTCCCCTGCCTCTGTTCCTTGAAGTACCCTGGTTTTAAGCCTGGAGATTACACATCTCCATCATGGTTTGTAACCTGGGATGGACTTTCCCTCCAGAAATCTGTCCAATCCCCTTTTGAAGGCATCCAGGCCAGATGCCATCACCACCTCCTGTGGCAGGGAGTTCCACAGACTCGCAACACGCTGGGTTAAAAAAAATTCTTTTGTCTGTTCTCACTCTCCCAGCCCTCAATTTGAGTGCATGTCCCCTAGTTCTGGTATTTTGTGAGAGGGAGAAGAGCCATCCCTCTAACCATTTTACTCATGCCCTGCATTATTTTGAACGTCTCAATCATATTCTCCCCTCAGGTGCCTTTTTTCCAGACTAAAGAGCCCCTTTCCTCATAAGGGAGGTTCCCCCAGCCCAGTAATCATTTCAGTCGCCCTCTTCTGCACCTTTTCCAGTTCCACGATGTCTTTTTTGAGATGCGGTGACCAGAACTGTACACAATAATGTACTCCAGGGGCGGCCTTACTATCGTTTTGTAGAATGGCATCATAATGTTGGCTGTTTTATTTTCAGTTCCCTTTTTGATAATCTCTAGCATGGAATTTTGTAATCTCGGTGTGCTGTTTCATGTGGAGGTATCTATGTTTAGCCCTTGGTGGGAAGACACCCTCCTTGCCGGCTTCTGTTGTAAAATGGAGTAGATCTGGGCTTCTCACTCCGGCCCCGGTTGCTGACGAGTCAAACGTAACAATTCACTTCTGTCTTTCAGGGGCCAGAGGGAACGTTGGATGTCTCCATGCCAGAGCAGGCTTCCTCGTGCCTTGAACAGCATCAGGAAGTTGGCGCTGAGGAGGGCACCTCTCCCAGTAAGGATGTGCAGTGTTTTAAATATGTTGACGGTGGAACAAGAGGTGGAGGCTTTGACTTGACTTTTCCTACCAGACAGAAAGAAAGAAAAGTTCTGCTTTCCCCTCCATTTGCTGCCTACCCCTTTTAGAAGGGGTGGAAATGCTGTTTCCCCTTCTAGCTACACAGTTTGTATAGCAGGGTTGTGAGGTCTCTTCCAACTCTATGATTCTGTGGATACGCGGGTGCAGGTTGGGCCGGGCCTGGGGTCCTAGCTGGGGGCTCTTGTACTTCCCCCTGGCCTGGCGCTACCCTGAGCAGTAGCCGTATAGGAGAAAGCACTCTCAGGATGCTGAGAAAAAATGGTTTATTAAAAGAGCCCAACACTATCTTAGAGCCTTTTCGCACGACCCCTAAGATCCGCTGGCCACTTAAATTCGGACCAGAGATCTTAGGGGCTTGTCGCTCTTCCTGTGTCCCCACCCCTCTGCACTTCCTTGCTCCTGTCTGTGTGAGGGGAGGGAGAAAAAAAAAGGAAGAAAAGAACTTGGCTCACCTCCGTTCTGCCTCTTGCTCTTGCCGCTGCAACATTCTAGTCTCTTCAAGTAGCTCTTAAAGGGGCGGGAGCCAAAAAACCAACAAACAGAAGCGAGGAGAGCCCGGCACTCCCTATCGTTGCACCGCATCAAACAATTTTCACCTCCAGAGAGCAGGTACTTGAAAGGTGCGCTGGGACACGCTAAAGTGGGCGTGGTCCCACTTAATTTCCTGTAAACTCCGGAGCTGGTGGGGAAACATTTTTAAGCTCCGGAGCTGGGAGCCATTTGCCCCGGAGTTTAGGGGTCGTGTATAAACGCCCTTAGATGTGAAAGCAGTGTGGTAAACAGTTAAGAGGTTCTTGTATCTGGGATGATCCTTCCTCCTGACTCAGACTAGAGTAACATCGTTGAGGTTGTATACAATATGTGCGTGCCATGTCTAAAATGGTTGTTCCCTTAGAACAGCGTAATTTGTAAAATGCCTAGAATGTTGTGATTGCAAGTCAGTCAGTGGTCGGAGGCTGCTAGGTCAGACTGCTTTTAAAGTGTCCCTATAAGACTTGGTTGATTTTCACATTGACTACTATGTGTGCTGTTTTAGTATTCAAGGTGTTAGCTGTGCATTTGATCTGAAATGTTTTTGTATTTTGTATGTTGTTTACGTATTGATTACTCTGGCTACATGTCTTTTAAATGTTCTGTTTTTCTATAGTGAAAAGTCCCTGAAGAAGGCCACTTTTGGATGAAACGCGTTGGGCTCTTTTAATAAACCGTTTTTTTCTCAGCATCCTGAGAGTGCTTTCTCCTATACTGCTACTGTTTGTGGATGCTCCAGTCTTTTTACCTTGGCTACCCTGAGCAGGCCTATGAGGGAGTTCCCAGGCCCCTCGGAGGCTCCAAAAGGGCTTTCAGGCGATCCAGAAGTCACTTCCTGTTTTCCGGAAGTCACTTCCGGTTCACGGGAAAGCCCTCTTGGAGCCTCCAACGGGTCCGGGAAGGCCATCGGAAGCCCGTTTGAGATAGCACCAAGGCTGGGGTAAGTACAGGAGGTCTGAAACAGGCCTTTCCAGCTTATCTCAGGGGACTTTTTTTTCTTCATATACTGAGGTCCCGCGATATAGCGAGACCACAGTATATGAAAAGGGCAGGGGGGGGTTAACCGTACCCAGCAAGGCAACATTAACCATCCTTAAATATACAATATAAGAGAGTCGCTCCACCCCCTACTGCATCCCCCAAATGACAGCAGAATCGGGAAAACGGATAGCTGTTGACGTAAGGGAGGGCATTCTTGAATGCTTCTTAAAACAGTTTTCAGCACCCTCTTAAAGGATAGGATCCTTGTGGCGCAGAGGTTAAAAACTGTACTGCTGCTGTGACTGTACTCATGACCTGCGGTTCAATCCCAGGTAGGAGGCTCAAGGCTTTATAGGTTGGCCTTCCCCGATCATTCTGTTTCAACCAACTTATATAAATAGGATGCTGTTATTTCCCCCCGCCTTAATGATAATTTTCTATTAGTTATTTATTTTATTTTTCCCATTTGTTCTTATTTTGAATTGTCAAATCATTTTGATTTATTGTATTTGTGATTATTTGCTTATTTGTTCTTTTTATTATTATGATTTGACTATTTGGTCTGATTGATTAGCTTTTATTTGGTATTTTAAGTTGTTTAATCTGTTTTTGTATTTTGTTTGTAAACCACCCAGAGTAGCTTATTTGCTAGATGGTCACGGTATGTAAATCAAATCAATAAATAAATACATAAATAAATAAGGTTCACTCAACCTTCCATCCTTCTGAGGTTGGGAAAACGAGTACCCATTACTTGTCAACCACCAAGAGAGTGCTTTAAGAACTATGGGGCAGCCTAGAAGTGGCACACTGTGCTTTGCTTTGCTTTTAGGAAGAAGGAGGCCTAACGTACTTCTGCCGGAAATCCATGCCATAAGGTTGGGCCATGGCCAAAAAGGCCCAATTTCTACTTCTTGGTTTCTCTCGTCATGGCAACCCAGATAAGCAAGGCCTGTCAGGAATGGGTGGCGTAGGCCAGTGGTGTTTTCCCAACCCTGCTATAGCTTACAGCAGGCCTGTACAACAGGTAGACCGCGGGCTACCAGTAGCCCGTGAAGGGTTCAAAAGTAGCCCACCAGCCAGCAATTAAAAAGTGAGGGGATAAGTTCTCCACCCCTCCCTCCCCCCCACCCCAAGGACCACCATTGCCCCAGCAAAGTTCTGGGTCTGCCAGCCCACTGTCTCAGCTGAGGGGGGCAATTCAAGGGCCATGGTGCATTTAAATCTGTTCCCTCCAGAACAGATTAATTGGTTTTCAATGAATTCCTAGAGGAAACTGCTGCTCTGCTTAGAATTTTTTACTTATTTATGAGCATATGCTTGGAATGGATAAAATTCGTAAGTAGAGGTTTTGATGTAGTAGCCCTCGGGCACTTTGGGCCAGAAAATGTAGACCTCAGCTTGTTCATAAGAACATAAGAAGAGCCCTGCTGGATCAGCCCAAAGGCCCATCTAGTCCAGCTTCCTGTATCTCACAGTGGCCCCACCAGATGCCTCTGGGAGTGCACGAGACTCAACCTCCGTCTCCTGCTACCACTCCCTGCATCTGGCCCTTGAAGTAACCTGGTTTTAAGCCTGGAGATTACACATCTCCATCATGGTTTGTAACCTGTGAAGGACTTTTCCTCCAGGAATCTGTCAAATCCCCTTTTGAAGGCATCCAGGCCAGATGCCATCACGACATCCTGTGGCAGGGAGTTCCATAGGCTAACAACGTGCTGGGTGAAAAAATATTTTCTTTTGTCTGTTCTTACTCTCCCAGCCCTCAATTTGAGTGTACGTCCCCTAGTTTTGGTATTTTGTGAGAGGGAGAAGAGCGTCCCTCTATCCCCTTGACTCATGCCCTGCTTTATTTTGTACGTCTCAATCATATCCCCCCTCAGGCGCCTTTTTTTCCAGACTAAAGAGCCCCAAATGTTTTAGCCTTTCCTCATAAGGGAGGTGCCCCAGCCCAGTAATCATTTTCATCGCTCTCTTCTGCACCTTCTGCACCAAAGTTGAACAGCCGTGGCTTACAGAAAAATCAGATGAGCACTGTGAACACTTATATGAGGTTTCATCCCCCCCGGCTCATTTGTGTGTTTGCTTCCACAGGTGAGGACCTGCCGAGTGCCATCAAGAGAAATCACCAAGAAGGGGCTGGCAGAGAAGCCGCCGATTTGATAGAAATGGGGAGCCCGGAAGACGAGACTTCCCACGGCCCAGAGGAAGTTTCTAAAGATTGGTCGGGCTCGAAGGAAGCTCAGCGAGGTTCCCTGGGGGAGAAAGCAGGACAATTCGATCCGTCGGAAGTCAAGGAACCACCGGACGGCCTCGCTCGACCGCAGAGCGTCCCGACGGCGAAGAGCGAGAGCAGCGGCATGGACGAAGGCCTTTTTGCCGACCACTCCGAGATCATTGAGTTTCAGGTCACCCACACTGGAGACCTGCCCTATAAATGCTCCGATTGCGGGAAGGGCTTCAATTACAGCACCAGCCTCGTCCGGCACCAGCGGATCCACACGGGGGAGAAGCCTTACAAATGCCCGGACTGCGGGAAATGTTTCTGCCAGAGCTCCGGCCTCACGATCCACCAGAGGATCCACGCCGGCGAGAAAGCCTACCAGTGCCTGGATTGCGGGAAAAGCTTCCGGGTCAAGTCCCACTTGATCCGGCACTCCATCATCCACAAAGGGGAGAAGCCGTACAAATGCGCCGAGTGCGGGGTCAGCTTTTGCGAGAGGTCGGAGCTGAGGATCCACCAGAGGATCCACACGGGAGAGAAACCCTACCACTGCGCGGACTGCGGGAAAAACTTCTGCCGGAAGGCCGACCTGACCCTCCACCAGCGAATCCACACCGGAGAGATGCCCTACACCTGCTTGGAATGCGGGAAAGGCTTCCGCTGGAGCTCGAACCTCATTACCCACCAGAAAACCCACACCGGCGTGAAGCCCTTCGAGTGCGCGGATTGCGGGAAGAGCTACTACTCCAACATGAGCCTGGTCAGGCACCAGCGGGTCCACACGGGGGGCACCCCTTACATCTGCTCCGACTGCGGGAAGAGTTTCTGCGACAGCACCAGCCTGACCCGGCACCAGAAGATCCACACGGGCGAGAAGCCCTACGTCTGCCTCGACTGCGGGAAGAGCTTCAACCGGAACTCGAACCTCCTTTCGCACCAAAGGACCCATACGGGAGCGAAGCCCTTTCTGTGCGCCGACTGCGGGAAGAACTTCAGGTCGAAATCGGAACTTCAGAGGCACTACGCCGCCCACGGGGGAGAGAAAAGCGACCGAAGCCCGGCCGGTCTTGATCCGCAGGTTCCCGCGCAGGAGAAAACGGACGGATGAACAGCCCGTTGGAAAGGAGGAGAGAGAGAGAGAGGAAGAGGAAGCGCGATCGACTCCAGGAACCCCGTAAAGGCAGACCTTGTGCCGTGGTCTGCCGGTCCACGTATTTTTCATTTGGGAACTGGCAGGCCTCACAGCCCTAGCCAGGGGAGTCCCCGGTGGGGGATTATGGGAGTTGTCGTTCTGAAATACATGGAGGGCCTCTGTGGCCCACCCCGTTTTTTTCTCTGATGCTGTGAAAAAAGGAGCCAACATACAACATAAATTGGCGTATTCATAGAATCATAGAATCATATTCTATGACATAGAATCATATTCTCAGCTTAATCCCCAGCTGAACTCAGACAGAAAAACGACAACCGCCCTTTTGTTCCTTTCAAGACAGTTTGTTGTGTGCTTTTTATTACATTGAGAGTTTCTTAACCCTGCATGATTTGAAGTATGAACTTAATACTGTCTTTTTTCTATGTTTGTTTGTTTTTTTAAAGACACTAATCCTTTTTTTTCCCCTTATGGTGAGTGGTTGATGGACACCCGTTTCATTTTCTAGGCTCAGGTATGTCCAAACTTCGGCCTTCCAGATGTTTTGGACCACAACTTCCACAGCCCTTTGTCATTGGCAGCCTAAGCTTAGAATTCTGGGAGTTGCGGTCCAAAACATCAGGAGGGACGAAGTTTGGCCATGCCTGATGTAGCACTGGTTACAGCAGTGGTTCTCAACCTGTGATTCCCCCAGATGTTCCTGGACTGCAACTCCCAGAAGTCTTCCTCACTAGCTGAGCTGGCCAGGATTTCTAGGAGTTGCAGTCCAGGGACATCTGGGGGACCCACCGGTTGAGAACCACTGGGTTACAACTTTACCTTGAGGGTGAAAGTTGTTTTGTGCTTATACGGGTGTAGAGAACCTGCTATGCTTCCAATGCTTTGGGATTCAATCCCCTTAATCCAAACTTCGGCCCTCCAGATGTTTTGAGCCAGAACTCCCACAGCCCTTTGCCATTGGAAATACAGGCTTGGAATTCTGGGAGTTGTGGTCCAAAACACCTGGAGGGCTGAAGTTTGGACGTGCCTGCCTTAATCTCTGGCCGATTTTCATACTAGCTGGGGGCGATGGGCACTGTAATTGAAAAGCTCAAGAGGACTAGGTTACCCATTGTTTATTCCAGTCCTTCCACCTTCTTTAGGCCCTTTGGGGGCCTTTAACTCAGTCAAACCAGTGTCAGGTTTACTTCCCAGATATATATTTTAACCAGATATAAATAAGAATGGTATATGGCTATCACTCGGATTAAAGCCCGTCACTTTTCTTTTGAAGAACTGGCTAAGTCAGGCATGTCCAAACTTTGGCCCTCCTGATGTTTTGGACCACATCTCCCAGAATTCTAAGTTTAGATTGCCAATGGCAAAAAAACGTTCCTCATAAAGACATTTCCTCCAGACCTTCAACCATCCTGGTCACCCTCCTCTGCACCCGCTCGAGGTTGTCAACATCCTTTTTAAATTGAGGCACACTGAACTGGACACAATACTCCAGGTGGGGACTGACCAGAGCAGAATCGAGTGGTACTATCACTTCCCGTGATCTAGACCAGGCATGTCCAAACTTTGGCCCTCCAGATGTTTTGGACCGCAACTCCCACAGTCTTTTCTCATTGGCAATATAGGCTTGGAATTGTGGGAGTTGCAGTCCAAAACATCTGGAGGGCTGAAGTTTGGACATGCCTGGGCTAAGTGATTAGGAAGCATTCTGAAGGCCTGAAAGGCTGAAATTTAATAATATTGTTTAATATAAAGCTCTCCCCCCCTGCTCCTGCCATCCTAGGACAGACTTTTCTAACAATTTTCTATACTTGTTTTTCAAGGTCGCCTTTTGTTTGTGCATTTCAAAAGACTGCCCGTTCCTTGCATGGCGTCCCATAGAGGGAAACTCCCTTCCCGTCCCCGTAAAATACTTAACATGCTCTGAATACATTATTCAGTAAAGTCAGTTGAAAACCTGTTTTCTGCTGTGCTCCTTATTGCCAAGTCACAACTTTGTGTCCCGTTTTTGTTGGCACAAGAAATCTAGCATCAGTGCTGATACCACCGTGTTATATTTTCTAAGCAAGGATGGGAATTGTGCTGCGGATTTGGTAAACAGTCCATTCTGTATCCCTGTATATCTGTGGTTAATGGAGTGGGCTTCACTGTTACATTTATTTATATATTTGTTTATGAATATTTTTTACCCCGCCTTTCTCCTTGGAAAAGGACCCAAGGCTGTGCTTACAGTAAGGAGGGACAATATACAGTCCAGTACAATTAAGACATATCCAAGTTTAAGAACAGGGAATTGAGGGTTATTTTCTTACAACATTGGAAGGCAACATGAAAACTAAAAGAGAATGCAGGGCATGAGTAAAGTGGATAGAGGGACGCTCTTCTCCTTCTCACAGAATACCAGAACTAGGGGACATCCACTCAAATTGAGGGCTGGGAGAGTGAGAAATGACAAAAGAAAATCGTTTTTTTTTACCCAGTGTGTTGTTAGTCTGTGGAACTCCCTGCCACAGGATGGGGGGGATGGCATCTGGCCTGGATGCCTTCAAAAGGGAATTGGACAGATTCCTGGAGGGAAAGTCCATCCCAGGTTACAAACCATGATGGAGATGTGTAATCTCCAGGCTTAAAACCAAGGTACTTCAAGGGTCAGAGGCAGGGGAGTGGTATCAGGAGACAGAGATCTAGTCTCGTGCACTCCCAGATGTATCTGGTGGGGCCACTGTGAGATACAGGAAGCTGGACCTGATCCAGCATGGCTCTTCTTATGTTCTTATGCTCTTATGTTAACGTGAGCAGTTAAGAAAAGAGTATAAATTCCATGTAATCATCCACAGTACACCATCTAAAAGTTATGAGGGATGGGTACTAACCATTGATAACATAGTGTCAATATAATCACACAAGGAGAGATATAAACACAAAGTTAGATGTGGTTATAAACACACAGTCTGTGTAGCCAGTTATGGTGGGTTCATATAAATAGGTAGTCCACCATAGGCCTATCAATGGTGAGCCCTGCCTACCCCCATTGTCTGCATTTATGTGATGTCACAGAATGTATGCAGGTACTTTCTGGCAGTTTAGGATGACAAAGCAACCATAGCTTTGATAAACCAGTCCAACTCACCTGCATACATACATACATATATACATACATATTTATTTATTTATTTTTGTATTTGTATACCACGCCGATTTCCCAGAAGGGAACTCTGGGTGGTTTACATAACGTAACATAAGAAATCCAAGGAAAATAATAAAATAACGCACACACATACCCCGTCTTCCGGAGGAACTCCGGGCAGTTTACAACAAAATAAAACAATGACAGAAATCACAAATTAAATAAAACAGCATAATAATTACAAAAAGGAATCAATCAATGGCAAGATGGCGGGACAGTATATAAACCACATTCTTGCAGGTGATGTTCCTATAATCAAGTACAGTACTGTAATTTAAGGTCTCTGCCTGCGGGTGAATTTGGTTATAACAAGTATTGAACTGCTGGATAGCTCGCTGCTTGAGGTCTTTGGCTGTGGAGGCAGAAGTTGCAAGTTCGAGTCCTCACTTGTGCCACCTCGCGACCCATGAGATTCCCTGCGGATCTCAGAGGAGGAGGAGGAGGAGGATGGATTCCCTGTGGATCTCAGATGATGATGATGATGATGATGATGATGAGTAAAGCCTTTGGGTGGGTGTTGTTCCCTGCGAATATGTTGCTATGCGTGGGGGTGGGGGGTGGGGAGAGGAACTAAGAGGTGGGGGAACGTTTGGACGATATAAAAATAAAATATAGTAAAATAAACTTTCTTCATCCGCGCGGTGGCATCGTTCACGCTCCACCGCATTCATTTGGCCCTAAAATAGTTAAAGGCACCGAGCGGCACTTCCTAGAGGGGCCCGGAGAGGAAGGGCGCCCTCTCGGGAGGGAGGGAGGGAGAGGGAGGGGAGGAGAAAGAATTCCCGGGTCCGCTTCCGGTTGGAACTCTCGGGCCGCCTCGCCTTCCGGTGGAGGGCAATCAAGGGAGCGGGTGAGAGGCGGGGAGTTGCATCGCAGGGAGGAGGGCGTGGGGCTTGCAGGGAAAAGGCGCTGGGAGGAGGCCAGGCCATATGAGGAGAAAGGGGGCGAGTGATTGGCTTGGAGGCCATTGATTTCCACTACACCCCCATCAAAGGCTCCTTCCTAGCCATCCTTTTGGTTGCTTGAGGGGGACAGATCCGCCTTTTCAGGGGCCACCCCACGTGTGCCATACTGGGGTATATATAGGGGGTGCACATGCGCCATGGTGGGGCAGACTGACGAAGCTGCTTGGATGAGCAGCGAAACGTTTCAATCTCAAGAAAAAGAAGTCCAGTAGCCATGACTCAACTTCCAGATAAACTCACCTGGATGGCTGAGAAGCTTCACAAACATGGGGTGGGCACGTGTGCCATGCTGGGGCATGCATAGGGAGGCGGGGTCAGCAGCCACCCCCTTGGGAAGGCAGGGCGGCCTTTTTCTTTCCTGGTTGCCAACTGTCCCAGGTGGGACGGGTGCCTCTGCTTTGCTCCGGTTCCTTGACCGGCCTTGGGATCCTGTGTCAACCTTGAGAGCGGGTTGAGTCACTAAAAGGGTGCAAAGGAAAGGCTGCCTTGAAAGACAGAGCAGCCCAAGTAAACCCTCTTATCTGACGCAATAATCACCTTGGAAGTGCAAAGCTGGAGGTGACTACAGTATGTGGGTTGTCAAGGAGGTACAGGAGGGGTTCTGAACTCCCTCTGGCTCTGCATCCAGAGACCTAAAACACCGATTACTCTATTTGGGAGCTGTGTAACCTGCACACTGTGCACAATCTGTCTGCCATTTATCATGCTGAACTTTCATTGATCTCCGGACAAATCAGAAGCACTTCACACCCCCACCAGGACAGCCGCTGCTAACAATGTTCCTCAGTTTGCGAGAAGTGGGTGCGAGGCTTCCACTGACTTTCCTCAGACTGATGAAGCTACTTGGATGAGTAGCAAAACATTTCGGTTTCACAATAAAAGAAGTCCAGTTGCCGTGACTCAACTTCCAGATTAAATCACCTGGATGACTGAGAATCTTCAGAGTCTTTAGATTTAGGTTAAAAATCTAAAATATCCCTAGAATCATAGAATAGATCATAAAATCATAGAGTTGGAAGAGACCTCAAGGGCCATCCAGTCTCTGCTTAAAAACCTCCAAAGAAGGAGACTCCACCACCCTCCTTTGTGGCAGCATATTCCACGGCCGAACAGCTCTCACTGACATGAAGTTCTTCCGAATGTTCAAATGGAATCTCTTTTCCTGTAGGTTGAAACCATTGCCCCACGTCCTAGTCTCTGAAGCCATGGAAAACAAACCAGTCCCTTATTCAGTGTGACATCCTTTCAAATAATTAAACATAGTTATCATATCTCCTCTCAGCCTTCCTTTTGAAAAGCTAAACATTCCCCTGGTTCCCTAAGCTGTTCCTCGTAAGACATTTCTTCCAGACCTTCCATTTTGTGCGGTAGTTTATCGTATGATTATTGTTTTATGCTTTTAAAAATGTATCTTCAAGCCACATTTGCTCCCTCTGCTGGGAAAAATGTTTGAAATAAATCTCATAATACTTGATGATTAATTTTATTCTCCACCTTAAATGGAGTTCCTGTAACATCTTGGGGTTCCTGCCCCATTTGTGTATCTTGTGGGTAATTGTCGGGAATCTGTGAAGTGATCGGAAGCACTTCAGTTGCATGCCTGGTCATTTATTTATTTATTTATTTATTGGATTTTTATACTGCCCATCTGGCAGCGATGAAGACTTTAGATTTCTGCTGGCATTGAATCGATTATCCACAGCAAATAAAACCAACCTTATTAGCATTCCAAGAACATTCCAGCATTTCCCTCCTGCAACCCTGGAAAGTTTTTAGGATGGTCATGTTATGTCAACATGATGACTGTTCCCCCGCTCCACCACAGAGGGAGGGAGCAGAGGCTTGGCGTGAATGGCTTGCTAACATGACATAACAAAATCACTATGAAGGCACAATTCAGAAACCAAGGTTTATTGACTTATACAGTACTTTCGTCCTTTAGCTGTTATGACACGGCAGTTCTAACATGAACATCTGTTGGTTTTGTGCTAGATCTTCTGTTAATTTAAAGGAGATTTGGAAGGTCAATGGAATACCCAGGTCATTGGTGGGGTGAGTGGGAGGAGAAAGGTGTAACCAGAAAAATTGAATGATAAACCACTCAGAAAGTGCTTTAAGTGCCATGGGGTGGAATACAAGCAACATACGTTAATGTTCTCTGCTTTTTCCCCCCTCTTCACTTCACCCCACTTCTCTATTTTTCGGTCTTTCCCACCCATCTTTTCATTCCATCTGTTTTTTCCAGAGATTGCGATACAGTGGCACACCCCGGTGAGGCGGCCTACGTTTGGTGCTGGGTAGAAAACCAGCAGCATGACATTTCCCTAGGGAAAAAGGTTGAAAGGTGGACTTGGACACGAGACAAAATGGCTGCCGGACATGAAACGTGGCCGGGTTTGGGTGTCAAGCTTCAGCCTGCGTGGGGAGAGAATGGGACCAAAATGGAGGATCAATTTGGCACTGTACATGGAGAGAAAGCTGGAGAAGAAGGGGTCCATCGTGCCGGCCATGCCAGCAGTGTCAGGGAGTTCCATCCTGGGTTCCCCGGACAGCCAGTGAAGCTGGAGCCAGGGGAGAGGCAGCTGGTCCAGCAGTGGGCAGACCACTGGCAGGGCTTCCGGAAGACCCTGGTGTCTCCCCCTTCGGACTGGGAGCAGCCGGCCTTGCCGGAAGAGCCGGCCCTGTGGGGGGACACTCAGGCCTTCCTGGCCTCCTTCGAGCAAGTGGCCAAAGCCTGCACATGGCCCAAGGAGGAGTGGGTGGCCCGACTCCGGCCGGCCCTCCGAGGAGAGGCAGGCGAGGAGGTCCTTGGGGGACTGGAGGGCGGAGACCGAGAGGATTATGGGAAGGTGAAGGAGGCCATCTTGCGCAGGGAGGCTGCGCGGAGGGAGAGGATCCGGCAGCAGTTCCGGAGCTTCTGCTACCAAGAGACCGAAGGGCCCCGGGCTGCCCATGGGCACCTGCGGGAGCTTTGCCACGGGTGGCTGAAGGCGGAGAGGCGCACGAAGGAGGAGATTCTGGAAGAGCTGGTCCTGGAGCAGTTCCTGGCTGTCCTCCCGCCGGAGGTCCAGCTCTGGGTCCAGGGGCATGAGCCCCAGACGGGCGCCCAGGCAGTGGCCCTGGCCGAGGGCTTCCTGGGAAGGAGGCTGTGCAAGGCGGAGCAGCCGGAGCAGCACGTAAGGACAAGGGGGAACCTCCTGAGGGAGGCACTCGGGAAATAACGCAATATATGATCCATCAGGAAGCTCAGCCCGACTCCCAGTAATTCAGGCCCCCTTCCTGCTGCTTTTTCTCACCCTCAGAGTTGAGAATGGAATATATTATACGGTAGATGTGTTTTTCCTACTGATAGTGCTGGGTCCAGACTAATCCCAAACTTTCCTTGTATCAGAATAACTTAGCCCAAAACTTCTGAGACAATGAGGCTGCTTTTGCACGACCCCTAAAATCTGAGGCAAAGGGCTCCCAGATGCAGAGCTTAAAATTGTTTTCCCACCAGCTGCGGACTTTAAACAAAATAAAGTACGACCACACCCACCTAAGCGTGTCCCAGTGCATTTTCGAAGTACCTGGTCTCCGGAGGTAAAAAAAAAAATTCCGATGTGGATTGTAAAGCTGTGGATGCTGGGCTCCCCTCGCCCTCTGTTTGTTTTTTTTTTGTCCCTGCCACCCCTTTAAGAGACAGGAATCTGTAGAGGCTGCTCCTACGGCAGACGAGGTGAGCGGAGGTGAGCCTGCATTCTTTTCTCCCTTTTTTTCTCCCTCCCCTCACTGAAGTGCGGAAGGGTGGGAACACAGGAAGCAGGACAAACCCCCACGATCTCTGGTCCGAATTTAAGTTGTCAGCGGATTTTAGAGGTAGTGTAAAAGCGCCCTTAGAGATCCAAATCAACATTCGTTTATTCAGCTGGATAAAGGAAGGGGGGTGACCTTTCCCCCTGAAGTAGAAGGAAAAAAATCACCACTAACAAAGGCAGGGAACATGTTGTAAGTACAGATAGCATGAGATGCCCCTCCCCAATCAACAACATTCTTTGGGGAAGCTGTAATTATAGCCATTCCTTTTCCATCTTCCTTGCACACTGAACATCTAATACATGCTCTTCTTCTTTCACTCTCACTGAGGCACATATGAAGTTGAAGCAGTTTTCAGACAGCTTAGAAAGCACAACAAGGCACAGATACAAGGCATACAGAGGAATCGACATGGCGTCACTTTGGTTCACTTGAATCTGTTAATCTTTATTAATTCATGGTCTCAACATGTCCTTCTTGAGAAAGGGACCCAGAATGACACATAACATAAAAATGATACATTTTCAGTTGTTTAAAAATAAAACTCCCAGATGGTGGTGGTGGTGGTAATGGCAGTAGTAGTAGTAGCAGTAGTAGTAGTAATTATGATTATTATCATTTCAGGTGCCAGTGGAACGGGTACATTTCTTGGGGGCCAAACAGGATACCGCAGACTATCAGCAGAATCAGGCTGTCCGTGAGGCTGAAGAGGGAGTCCTCGCCTCTCTGGGTAAGGATGGAGAATGCTCAAAATACTTGGATGAACTGGGTGGATACTTGTGCATTTTCCTCTGAAGTCAGGTGCGTTGGCCTGAACTTTATGCAAGGTCACCAAGTAACTAATCTGTCTCTGCCAGGTATGGGAGGGAAGGGTTGAGGGATGGGAGACTTGAGAACAGACAAAAGAATTTTTTTTTTACCTAGCGTGTTGTTAGTCTGTGGAACTCCCTGCCACAGAAGGTGGTGATGGCCTCTGGCCTGGACGCCTTCAAAAGGGGATTGGACAGATTCCTGGAGGAAAAGTCCATCACAGGTTACAAACCATGAGGGAGATGTGTCATCTCCAGGCTTAAAACCGGGGAACTTCAAGGGCCAGAGGCAGGGCAGTGGTATCAGGAGACAGATATCTAGTCTAGTGCGCTCCCATAGGCATTTGGTGGGGCCACTGTGAGATACAGGAAGCTGGACTCGACGGTCTTTGGCCTGATCCATCAGGGCTCTTCGTATGATCTTAAGGTAGGCCTTACCATCAGACGTCCCTGGGGATTAGCAGGGTACAGGAGTAGGTGTGTGGCCCTCAAACCTCTACAGCAGGTGTGTTCAAACTTTGGCCCTCCAGATGTTTTGGACCACAACTCCCACAGTCCTTTGCCATTGGAGATACAGGCTTGGAATTCTGTGAGTTGTGGTCCAAAACATCAGGAGGGCCCAAGTTTTGACATGCCTGCTCTAGAGGCCTCCAACCTCTGGTGCAGTATTGGCTTTAGATACCTGATTTCATTTTTTTTTAAATTCTTACACTCTCTTTCTCCTAGCGAAAGATCCAAAGGCAGCTTACATCATTATTAAAACATTTTTAAAAGTAAATTATTCAGGTATTTTAAAAAGTGTTATTCATTCATACATATTGACTATATTATTAATGTTAAAATGTTAGGTAAAAAGCATTAGTAAAACAGGCATAAAAAGGTAGTTTCCCCCCCACACTGGTGTGTTAGTTGTGTCCGACTCCAGGGGAGGGTGTTCATCTCCATATTCAAGCCGAAGAGCCAGTGTTGTGCAAGTCCATGGCCAAGTAGCCAGCATGGCTGAAAGGAAACACTGTTTTACCTTCCCACTTTTTTTTTTACAGTGGGACCTATTTATCTTGTTGCATTTCCATGCTTTCGAACTGCTTGGTTGGCACGAGCTGGGCTGAACAGCGGGAGCTCACTCTGCTGCATGGCACCCGTGACTCGAACTGCTGAGCTGCCGACTTTATGGCCAACAGTTTTCAGTACTCAAGCCCACTGAGCCACCACGCCCCACCCACATAAGGGACATTTTTTAATTTAAAATATTTCTATCCCGGCTTGCTCTCCAAAAGGACCCATAGCACCCGGGATTCGAACCGCCGAGCTGCTGACTTTGCAGCCAACAATTTTTGAAGCCTTAGTCAGGCATAGAGGCAACAAAATACAAACTGTCCTGTTTTAAGACCTCTCCTGGCCAGTCCCTTGCTAGGGGAAAGCCTGAGAGAAAGGTCTTTTTCTGCGTGAAGAAGGATAGCAAAGATGGGCCCAGGCTGGCTTCCAGTGGGAGGGAGTTCCACAGTCTGGGAGCGGCAACAGAGAAGAGTCCTTTCCTGTGTCCCCACCAAAACATGCCTGTGAAGGTAGTGGAAAAGAGAGAAGGGCCACCTCTGATGATTTTAACATTGGGGCAGGTTCCTAAAGGGAGATTTCACATCTCTTTCCAACTAAGGTCGGTTTTACATGACCCCTAAAATCCGAGGCAAAGGGCTCCTAGATGCGGAGCTTAAAATTGTTTTCCCACCAGCTCTGGACTTTAAAAAAAATTAAGTATGACCACGCCCACCTAAGCACGTCCCAGTGCATTTTCCAAGTACCTGGTCTCCGAAGGTGAAAATTTTCTAATGCGGATTGCAAAGCAGTGAGTGCCGGGCTCTCCTCACCTTTGTTTGATTTTTTTTTGCCCCCCACCCCTTTAAGAGACTGGAATGCTTCCTGGGGTAGCTCCCAATGGCAGAGCGGAGGTGAGCCTGCATTCTTTTCTCCCTTTTTTGATCAGTCCCCTCAGTCAGACAGGAGCAAGGGAGTGTGGAGGGGTGGGAACACAGCAAGAGAAGCAAACCCCCAACATTTCTGGTCCGAATTTAAGTTGTCAGCGGATCTTAGGGGTCATGTAAAAGTGCTCTAAGACACTCCTTACAATGAACTGAACCCACTTCCACCCACTTCATGGGACACCTTCGTTCTCTTCTTACCCTTCCCTTTCCGCAGGTGAAGACCTTCCGAGTGCAAATCTGAGGCACCAGCCGGGATGTGCTTCTGAAGAAGGAGCAAAATGGGTACTCGTGGAGAGCCCAGGAGAGGGAGATGCACCAGGTAGCGGGCCGGAAGAACCTTCTAGATATTGGCCAGGATCTCGGGAACCTCAGAGAAGCTCTCCAGTGGAGAAGGGAGGAGACGGCCTTCCTTCTGAAGGCAGCGATACTCTTGCTGGAATCCAGCGAAGAACCCACGCGACTAAGCCAGAGGACCCGGAGGCGATGGGCGATGGTAGCGTCCCAGACAACGCGGCGATGGTTGAGTTCCGGGCGACGCCTTCTGGCGCCTTGCTGCACCGATGCTCGGCCTGCGGGAAGGGCTTCAGTTACAGCACCAGCCTTGTCCGGCACCAGCGGATCCACACAGGGGAGAAACCATACCAATGCTCGGAATGCGGGAAGTGTTTCCGCCAGAGCTCTGGCCTCACGATCCATCGGAGGATCCACACGGGGGAGAAAGCCTACCCGTGCCTGGACTGCGGGAAACGTTTCCGGCTGAAATGTCACCTCCTCAGACACTCCGTGGTCCACCGAGCGGAGACGGGAGCCCTGCCCTACACCTGCTCGGAGTGCGGGAAGGGCTTCCGTTGGAACGCCAACCTCATCACCCACCGGAAGATCCACACGGGGGCGAAACCCTCCGCGTGCCCCGAGTGCAGGATAGACGGCGACTCCCACGGGACACCAGCTCGACACCAGAGGGCCCACGCGGCCGGCAACCCGTACACGCGTTCAGCCTCCGGGAAAGGCTTTTGCGATGCCACCGGGCTGACGCGGCACCGGAAGATCCACAACACGGGAGAGAAGCTGTACGGCTGCGGAGGTTGCGGGAAAAGCTTTCATCAGAGTGCCAACCTCATTTCGGACCGGAAAACCCATACGGGAGGGAACCTGTTTCTCTGTAGTGACTGTGGGAAAACCTTTAGCTCTCAATCGGAACTCCAGAGGCTCTGGATTTAATAGGTGTAAGGAACGGTGCTCAAGTGTTTCAGTTTGTTGGCAGTGGACACAAGACACTTTACTTTATTTGCAATTTAGGGCGTTTATACACGACCCCTAAACTCCGGGGCAAATGGCTCCCAGCTCCGGAGCTTAAAAATGTTTCCCCACCAGCTCTGGGGTTTACAGGAAATTAAGTGCGACCACGCCCACTTTAGCGCGTTCCAGCGCACCTTTCAAGTATCTGCTCTCTGGAGGTGAAAGTTCTTTGATGCGGTGTAACGATAGTGAGTGCGGGGCTCTCCTCGCTTCTGTTTGTTGTTTTTCGGCTCCCGCCCCTTTAAGAGCTACTTAAGAGACTGGAATGTTGCCGCGGCAAGAGCAGAGGCAGAACGGAGGTGAGCCACCTCTCTTTTCTTCCTGTTTTTTCTCCCTCCCCTCACGCAGCCAGCAGCCAGGAGTGCGGAGGGGGTGGGAACACAGGAAGAGTGACAAGCCCCTAAGATCTCTGGTCTGAATTTAAGTGGCCAGCGGATCTTAAGGGTCGTGTGAAAAGGCTCTTATATACTGCCAGCTTGTATAAACAACTCAAGGCAGTGCACAAAGTCAAAATACAAAAAACAAAATGAATAAAAATACACAACAAACAACAACACAGAACCCAATAGCACCCAAAGACAATGTACAGTGGACCCTTGTATAACAAACAGCTCGTATAACATAAATCTTGTACAACATAAAAAATTCCAGAGATAGGGGAAATTTGCTTATGCCTAGGCGATTATGCCTATGGGGAGAATCTGTACAACATAAAAATGGGATTACTCCATTTACAATGCATTCCTATGGGAATTTGTATAAAGGAAAACTTGATTAACATAATTTCATTTGGAACGAATTTATTCCTTTATACAAGGTACCACTGTACAATAAAACAAACACAAGACACTGCAAAATGATCCCATTTTAGTGGTCTGCAGGAGTTTCTGGGAATTGAGTGAGTGAGTGCAGTATATCTGGCGGCTTCAGCAGGTATTTGTTTTGGTAGAAGGTTCCCATTTCCTCACTTGTCATCCCGACTTTCCACACAGGGAAATCTGGAGCTGTCTTTAACCACCAGTCTTCCATTGGACACATTCCAGTGAACCACCATTCCTTGGAAATCTCCAGCCGAGATTGCTCCAAATGGTTTTCATATACAGTAATTCAGAGTTCTGTATTGCCTTCTCAATACAGTTACAGCTATGTTCATCATACCCAAGCATGAGTTGTAAGTAGGCCTTCAGATGGTAAACTCGGGGATAGAACACTAGGCTGGTGGAGCACTGAGTGATTATCTGCTCCAAATTCTTTGATATCCCGCTGTACATCTCATGTGACTTGTCAGGCTGTTCATCTATATATTTTCTCAGTAATAGAGCTTCACACTCCATAAACTTGCAGAATCCATGGTTAGCATAGAGGGAGGCATTTGTTCTCTTTAGTAGCCTTCTTGCCTTTTCAAATGGATGTATAAAGTTGTCCCAAAGCCGAAGTCTAGCAAACCAAACTGACAAAGAAGTGTAGAGGTCAAGCATGATGTTGTTTTGAGACATGAGAATGCAGTTTGTTTCATTGGAGAAAACAAAGTCAAGGCAGTGTTCAATACTAATTTCCAGCCGTGGTCTCCTGTGATTCTGTCATTTGAGGGTCTGGGTTTCTGTGGGATTTGAACCTGCGAGTTCTGAGAGGTGTCTTGCTGTGCTGAAATTGATTTAGATTCGGGAATTTGGGTAGAAGATCTCATTTCATTGGATGAGAGGTGAACATGATCTCCTGGGTATGCTGGTTTATTTAAGGTAGGCTTCACAATATACTTAGTATTTTCATGTAGTGAGATGTTTTCCAGGAATTTGAAGAGTTTCTCAAACTGCATCGTTTTATGTCGACTCAGTTTAACATTTTTAACGTTTTTACTTTTTTTCTTACTATTTGTGGCCCTCCTTTTAGTAACCCTTTTCCCATGAGCCTTGTTACAGCCCATACAAGTGAAGATAGATCTGCTTGCATTGGGCCTGGTATTAGTGCTTTCTGTATCAGATTTTAGCCAGAGCTTTTTGCACACATCCGCCAAAATAGTTAAGAGTTTGTTTGATTCACTTAAGAAGGATTTCATACGCTGTATGTCCTCTGTTAGATAGGTAAACCAAGTCCCAAACACTGACTCATTCCCTCTTGGTGTTAAAATTTGGACTAGGGATTCCTCTTCAGTGACAATCCTTCTGCCTGGAGTTGCAGGTGATGATGACTTTACTAATTCCTCTGGCAAATTAGTCTTATTGGAAGATGTTAACACTTGGGGTGTCAGAATGTCAGCAGAGGCCAGTTCAGTAGCCAGATTAGCAGAGCCAAATTCCTCTTGGTAGCAGTTTAGATTTCCTTTGAGGTCCAAGGACCAATCCAGGCTACAGCTGACAGAGTGTAATTCCCTATTTTCATCCTCCCTTTCATTCTTCCCTTCAGGGAAGAACTGGGTGATTTTTGTTTGTACTTTCCTCTGTTTTAAAGGGGCACTCACAGTGGGAGGTGAGAGACCAAGGACTTTGCAGCCCTTTCTGGTCAGAACCATTCCCTCGCCAGGACAGCCTGGCTCCTGCCTCACTCCCACCCACCTGTGCAGCAGCCAAGAAAGCTGTTTTCAGAGAACTATATGATTATGATATTGTCATTTCTATTTTCCTCTTCCAGAAATTAAGGGTTAAGCAAGAAAATTCAAGACAGACCTTTATGCTCCTTGTTGTTACCACAGCAGCTTGGCGTGAGACCTTAGGAGGCACTTCTCTTGTTGTATATCAGCTGTTTCGTGTGAGTATATCAGATAGGAGTTGAGAGTGGTGTAGGCTAAGGGTGGTTGAGTTTCCAAGAGTTCAGGGTGGCAGCTGAAGACTTAGGGGGTCACTGCTTCATGGGCGCTATGAACCAAAGGTGACTTAATGTCATATAACATTGTAAAACCTGTATCCTTTCTTCTTCCTTTATCCCTTGTGGCTTCAATCTTGGCCGCTGGCTGTCAGACGCTTAGCAGTCTTCAGTTGTCTTTAGTTGTCTTATCAATCTTTAGTTGTCTCGCTACTCTGGTGAGTGGTTGAACCAGGCCAGCCCCGTCGTTTATTCAATGCTCTGTTTATCAGCTCCAAAACCTCCCTCCGAGTTGTTGCCGAGTCTGCCGACCATAAATCTTCCAGGATTCGTCTCCAAACAGGATTAGTTGTAAAGTCACGGCCGTGGTGGTTTTTGTTCCTTAAGCGGCTAATTGTGTTGTCTTCCCCCGAGCGAGGAGCGAAGCAGGGTCAAGTCAAGGCAGTGCTGAAATGGCTTCAGTGAAAAACCTCTGTGGTTGGCGAGATCCCTGGATCCAGATGGCAATGGTGTATAGCGTATCTGTATCTTCGGTAGTCTTCCCTCATCCTTGTCTTTGCAGACCAGCTCATTTGGACATGCTGAATTTCCTAGCAAACTCAGGTATTCCAAAGAAGGTGCTACTTCAACCAAGTGATCCAGCAGACTCTCCAGTTCTGTTATGTGGTTCCTGTTGAGCATCAGGGTATGGAGGTGTGGTAACCTGGGTAACCAGAGGTCATTCCTGAGGAGATTGTAGTCCAAAACGAGCTCTTCCAAGCTGCTAAATGTCTCCAGTCCTTCCAGTGACCTTAACAAGTTGAAGCTAAGATCCAGCCTTTTGGCAATAATGTTTCCATATTTCCTCCCTAAGAATTCTGGGATTTCTTTGCAGTCTTGGCCAATGTAAGACACTTGCGTTCTATTTACCACGACCCCAGCCATCTCTCTCTCTCTCTCTCTCTCTCTCTGCAGTGTCCTCCCCCGGGAGGGAGCTTTGGGCCCTCCTGGTTTACAACAGCCCCTTAGGTAAGTGTATGTATGTGTGGACGAAGAGCGCTAAGGGGGCGGGAGCGGGGGGGGGCGTTTCGTGTCAGTCCCCACCGAAACGCCGCCGAGGCGTTATAGGATCCACGAGGCAGAGGACAGAGCGAGGGAAAGGGTAGAGGAAAGACAAGGAAGAGTCTGATTATAGGTCAAGTAGGTAAGATATAAGGTCATAAGAACATAAGAGCCCTATTCGATCAGGTCAAAGGCCCATCTAGTCCAGCTTCCTGTATCTCACAGTGGCCCCACCAGATGCGTTTGGGAGCGCACGAGACTAGATCTCTGTCTCCTGATACCACTCTCCTGCATCTGGCCCTTGAAGGACCCTGGTTTTAAGCCTGGAGATTACACATCCCCATCTGGTCTGTAACCTGTGATGGACTTTCTCCTCCAGGAATCTGTCCAATCCCCTTTTGAAGGATTCCAGGCCAGATGCCATCACCACGTCCTGTGGCAGGGAGTTCCACAGACTAACATGCTGGGTGAAAAAAATATTTTCTTTTGTCTGTTCTTACTCTCCCAGCCCTCAATTTGAGTGTATGTCCCCTAGTTCTGGTATTTTGGGAGAGGGAGAAGAGCTTCCCTCTATCCACTTGACTCACGCCCTGCATTGTTTTGTACAGTACATCTCAATCATAATCCCCCCTCAGGCGCCTTTTTTCCAGACTAAAGAGCCCCAAATGTTTTAGCCTTTGCTCACAAAGGAGGTCCCCCAGCCCTTTTGATCTCATTTTATATTGTTTTACCATGTTGTAAGACTTCCAGAGTTGTGCATCGCACTACCGTGTATAGATCCAAGTAATAAATAAATACAGTACCTGGGTAGGGTCACCTTCAGTCAGAAATGACAGCACACAATTATTATGATGACAGTTGTTATTCAAAAGCACCTGGCACAGTCAATGAAAATCATAAAAATATTGACTGGCATGTATGTACATGTGCATTTGTGTGTGAATAAATTTATTTATTTACCCATATTTTTCCATCTATAAGATGCCCCCATGTATAACATGACCCCCCAATTTTCCAGGCTGAATTTATTTCTTTATCATTTATTTACACACA
>JAHTLZ010000058.1:30530-42532 GCA_023846285.1 Phrynocephalus versicolor
GTCTTGTTCTCTCCCTGAATAAAGAGCTGTTACACTAGAAGCTGTCTCCAGCCTGCTATGTCAAAGAGCTGAATCACTCGCTGAAATCACTAAACCCCACGTCACAACACAATCAATATGCAATACAAATTATGAAACATTGCTACTCATGAGCCCAGCTAAAAACACTGTCTAATTAAAATGCTGGCTAAGGAGGGAGGTCTTTGCCTGTCGCCAAAAAGTCAAAAGCGTCGGCGCCAGGCGGAAAATAGGAGTTTCGCTACTGTGTGTTTCTCTCATTGGCTTACATCCATGCATAAAGTTAAAAAGGTAAAGGTTCCCCCCCCCCCGTACATGCGTGCTACTTGTGTCTGACTCTAGGGGCGGTTATCATCTCCGTATTCAAGCCGAAGAGCCAGTGTTGTGCAAGTCCATGGCCACGTGGCAAGGAAACACTGTTTTACCTTCCCGCTTTTTACGGCAGTACCTATTTTATCTCCTTGCATTTACAGCAGACCCTTGTATAACAAATGGTTTGTAGTACATAAAATCTGTATAACATAAAAAATCTGGAGATAGGGGAAATTTGCTTAACAGGATCGTCTATATGGGGCGAATCTGTACAACAGAAAAATGGTCGCGACGAGGGATTACTCTGTTTTCAATGCATTCCTATGGGAAATTTGTATAAAGGAAAATTTGCTTAACTGAATTTCATTTGGAACGAATTAATTCCTTTATACAAGGTGCCACTGTACATGCTTTCCAACTGCTAGGTTGGCAGGAGCTTGGGGTTATCAGCAGGAGCTCCCTCTGCTGCGTGGCACCCAGGATTCGAACCTGACTTTGCAGACAACAGCTTTGGAGCCTTAGTCTACTGAGCCACCATGTCCACTATACATCCATGTATAAGGCAACCCTAAATTTTTAGTCTAACCATTCTAGTAATATATAGTCTTATACATGGAAAAATAGAGTACAAGTACAGTGGTACCTTGTATAAATTAATTCATTCCAAATGAAATTCTGTTAAGCAAATTTTCCTTTATACATTTTTCCCATAGGAATGCATTGAAAATGGAGTAATCCCATTTTTATGTTGTACAGATTTGCCCCATAGGCAATTCTTTTAAGCAAATTTCCCCTATCTCTGGAATCTTTTATGTTGCACAGATTTTAAGTTATACAAACTGTTTGTTATACAAGGGTCCACTGTACTTACTTACTTGATTTCTATACTGCCCATCTAGCTACAAGGCTACTCATAGCATCAATCATCTCTCTCTTCCCCCCCCTTTAAAAATCCCCTTTTTACTCTTATGGTACTCCATAGAGATGTTGGGAGGGTGCAAGCATGTCCTTTTTTGGTGGGGGGGGGCTCAGGGAGAGAAGCTGGAATCTGGGCGAAGAAGAGTCGCCTCGCCTTCCCTTCTTTGGTACAACCACTCTTAGGGCAAGCTTTGTAATAAAACGGGAAACCCGTGCAAACAAAAAGGGAGTTTGGAGCCGTGCAGCCCTTAAAACAAACAAAATCAAAACAAGACTATGGGTGATACTTTCATAGGCTGCTAGTAGAAAAATAAAAAAAATGTTGCTGAACCTTGTTGCAAGCAAGCAACCGAAATTTTAATGAACGGCCGCCTTAGGGGACACCCCCCCACACACACACACACATACCACCCGCGCCAACCCCCGATATCTGCAGGAGGACCAAACACGGGGGAACACCTGCCCGCCTCCTCTAGGAAAGCCGGAGAATGACTGGGGTCTGGTTCAATAAAGGGTCAAAGGCACCGAGCGGCGCTTCCTAGAGGGGCCCGGAAAGGAAGTGCGCCCTCTCGGGAGGGAGGGAGGGAGGGATGAAAGAGAGTTCCCGGGTCCGCTTCCGGTTGGAACTTTCGGGCCGCCTCGCCTTCCGGTGGAGGGCAATCAGGGGAGCGGGTGAGAGGCGGGCGGGGGGTTTGCATCGCAGGGAGGAGGAGGAGGAAGAGGAGGGCGTGGGTGGGGCTTGCAGGGAAAGGGGGCGCCGGGACGAGGCCAGACCATATGGGGAGAAAGGGGGCGAGTGATCGGCTTGGAGGCCCTTGTTTTCCACCACCCACCCACCCACCAAAGGCTTCTTCCTCTTCCCAGACATCCTTTTGGTTGCTTGGAGGAGGGGGGGCTGATCCGCCTTTTCAGGGGCCACCCCACGTGTGCCACGCTACGACATGCATGGGTGGGGGAGCACGTGTGCCATACTGGGGCTTGCATGGGGTAACAGACTGATGAAGCTGCTTGGATGAGCAGCAAAACGTTTCCATCTCTCAAGAAAAAGAAGTCCAGTTGCCATGACTCAACTTCCAGATAAACTCACCTGGATGACTGAGAATCTTCACAGACATGGGGGGACGGGACATGTGCCATGCTGGGGCATGCATAGAGGCACGTGTACCATGCTGGAGCATGCATAGGGGGGCATGAGGTCATGTCAAGACAGGTGTGTGTGCCAAGCCTCGTGGCGCAGTGGTTAAATGCCTGTACTGCAGGTAAAACTGCTCACGACCTGGGATTCAATCACAGGTAGCAGGCTCAAGGTTCAGTCAGCCTTCCCTCCTTCCGAGGGCGGTAAAATGAGTATCCAGCTTGCTGGGGAGGCAATGTGTAGCCTGCATACTGTAATTAAAAATTGTAAACCGCCTAGGCTTTGCTTTTTGCTAGGGCATGGATGAGGGAGCACATGGGCCAATCTGGGCCATGCATAGGGGGAGCACGTGCTCCATGCTGGGGTATGCATGGGGAGGGGGACAGCAGCCACCCCATTGGGAAGGCAGGGCGGGCTTTTTCTTTCCTGGTTGCCAACTGTCTCAGGTGGGACGGGTGCCTCCGCTTTGCTCCGGTACCTTGACCGGCCTTTGGATTATGTGTCAACCTTGAGAGCGGGTTGAGTCACTAAAAGGGTGCAAAGGAAAGGCGGCCTTGAAAGGGAGAGGAGCCGAGTTAAGCCCTATTTAGCGGGACTTACGGTATAAGTTGCATAACAAAGTCTGTTAAGTGGTGGTTGCATAGATGGTTCCAGTCTGCGGCTCCTTTTAAATTTGCCTTGTGGGCCCCATTGAGAATGGCTGCGTGAAAGAGTTCAAGTTAGTCTGTGTGGGGTTCCCTGCCAAGGAGTGTTTGCCACGCATCTGGCAGTTCAACATTTCTTCTCTTATCTCTTTTTCAAGGAACCACGAGAAACTGCAACAAAGCTGCCCCACGCCCAGTAAATGTTACAGAGTTTATCTCTTTGGGAGCGCTGGAATGGAGGCATTTTCCTTGAGAAAGAGAGAGAGCCGAAAGGAGGGTTTGGTCAGCTGGACTCTGACCCAAAACAAAATGGCTGCTGGGCAGGCGATCCGGCCAGCTGTGGGTTTCCAGTTCAAGCCTGCAGTTGAACCAAATGTGAAGCCTGAGATAAAAATGGAGGAGGAACAGCAGTTTGGTGCTGTGAATAGTGAGAAACCTAGAGGAGGAGGTGTCCATTGCGCCATCCCTGTTGGCAGTGCCAGGGAATTACTGCCCAGATTCCCTGGGGAACTGGTGAAGATGGAGCCTCGGGAGAGCCAGATGGTGCAGCAGTGGGGAGACCAGGGGCAGGGCTTCCGGAAGACCCCGGTGTCTCCCCCTTCGGACCAGGAGCGGATGCCCTTGCTGGAAGACCCAGCCCTGTGGGGGGACACTCAGGCCTTCCTGGCCTCCTTCGAGCAAGTGGCCGAAGCCTGCGCGTGGCCCAAGGAGGAGTGGGTGGCCCGACTCCGGCCAGCCCTCCGAGGAGAGGCAGGCGAGGAGGTCCTTGCGGGCCTGGAGGGCAGAGACCGAGAGGATTATGGGAAGGTGAAGGAGGCCATCTTGTGTAGGGAGGCCACCCGGAGGGAGAGGATTCGGCAGCACTTCCGGAGCTTCTGCTACCAAGAGAACGAAGGGCCCCGGGCCGTCCACGGGCGCCTGCGGGAGCTTTGCCACGGGTGGCTGAAGGCGGAGAGGCGCACGAAGGAGGAGATCCTGGAAGAGCTGGTCCTGGAGCAGTTCCTGGCTGTCCTCCCGCCGGAGATCCAGCTGTGGGTCCAGGGGCACAAGCCCCAGACGGGCGCCCAGGCAGTGGCCCTGGCCGAGGGCTTCCTGGGAAGGAGGCCGTGCAAGACAGAGCAGCCGGAGCAGCACGTAAGGACAAGACTTCCACATTTTCCCTGGCATTATTGGTTTATTTCTCAGAATGTGCCTAATGTAGACCAATCATGATTTTTGTCTTCAGAGATAGCTCAGCCTTGAACTGATCTAGAATCCATGGGTATGCCTTTCTGGCCCACCGGGGTATCTGCAAAGCTCTCCTCCAGCACTACCTTTCAAACGAATCAATTATTTCTCTGGTACCTTTCTTCACTGTCCAGCTTTCATGCCCACACAGAAAATAAGAGAAAGGGCGTTGAACAGTGGTTCTCAACTAGTGGCCTCCCAGATGTTCCTGAACTGCAACTCCCAGAAATCCTGGCCAGCTCAGACAGTGAGGAAGACTTCTGGGAGTTGCTGTCCCGGGATCTGGGAGTCTTGGTGGACCTCAAATTGACCATGAGTCAGCAGTGTGATGTGGCGGCCGGGAAAGCCAATGCGATTCTTGGTTGCATCAACAGAAGCCTAGTGTCTAGACCAGGCATGTCCAAACTTCAGCCCTCCTGATGTTTTGGACCACAACTCCCACAATTCCAAGCCTATATTGCCAATGGCAAAGGACTGTGGGAGTTGTGGTCCAAAACATCTGGAGGGCCGAAGTTTGGACATGCCTGGTCTAGATCAAGGGAAGTAATAGTACCACTTGATTCTGCTCTGGTCAGACCCCACCTGGAGTATCGTGTCCAGTTCAGTGTGCCTCAATTTAAAAAGGATGTTGACAACCTCAAGTGGGTGCAGAGGAGGGTGACCAGGATGGTTGAAGGTCTGGAGGAAATGTCTTATGAGGAATGGTTTAGGGAGCTGGGAATGTTTAGCTTTACAAATAAAGAAGGCTGAAGGGGGATATGATAGCTATGTTTAAATATTTGAAAGGATGTCACATTGAAGAGGAAACAGGTTTGTTTTCCATGGCTTCAGAGACTAGGACTCGGGGCAGTGGGTTCAAACTACAGGAAAAGAGATTCCATTTGAACATTAGGAAGGACTTCATAACAGTTAAAGCTGTTCGGCAGTGGAATATGCTGCCACAAAGGAGGATGGTGGAGTCTCCTTTGGAGGTTTTTAAGCAGAGGCTGGATGGCCCGTGTGTCGGGAGTCCTGCGATGGGGGTTCCTGCATGGCAGGGGGTTCAACTGGATGTCCGTTGAACAGTGATCATAGAATCCAACTCTATGATTCTATGACATCTGGGGACCCACAAGTTGAGAACCACTGAGTCATAGAAGGTCTTGCTTATGGTTTCCAGTGTCACATCCCTAAACCTAACGATCTTTCCTAATTCCTGATCTAGCCACCAATTAAGGTAGGGGTAAGGAACCCGTTAGCCCTGGGGCTCAGGGTAATTGCCTGGTGCCCTTCAGTAAATAGCCCTCCTTGCTCACCTTTGGTGTAAAACATAGGTGGATTTTGGCCCTTGACGCCTGCTTCACCTCACTTCTTTCTGGGTCCACACTTCCATTTCTTTTCCAGGCACCTGTGAACAAGGGAATTCGGAATTTCTCTGTGCTGGAGGAGCTGCCGTCAGGCTGCGAATATAACCAGGTCTTCCAGGAAGGCGATGCTAAAGTGTGCAGGTCTCTGGGTAAGGGTTCCCAGAATTTTAAATATTTTGAAAGGGTGGAGATGGAGGGTCAGCCTGATTTTTGTTACCATCCATGCTGTTAAACTGTACTAAAAACTCTGTACATCACCCTCCATTTTGTTGCCCATCTTGTTTTGATACCTAAAGGGGAAATACATTTCTGGTTTCAGTAGGACCGCAGTATTCACTGGAGATTGGTCCCAGGCCTTCCCCTGGATAAAGAAAACCGTGGATAAGAGAGAATGTCAAAAAATCCCAAAACTGCTGTTTTATGACAGTTGCTTGCTTTGTAGCCGTTGAATTTATTTATTTTTTCCTCTGCCATTCGTGGATAACTGAATCCGTGGACAATGAATCTGTGGATACAGGGGTCCTGCTGTATGTTTATATAGATTGTGTGTAGAGATGGGCACGAACCGGTTTGTCCCAGTTCATAAAGGGAGCAGCACAGGTGCTGCTGCTGGTCCCCTGACCAGTCTCTGGCTCAATCAGCCACTCACCAGGCCCCACTGTGCTTGCTTCCTCTGCCTTCTCAGCTGATCTTCCAGTCCCGGCAGCAGCTCAGCACTAACCAACCCTCTTGGCTGATCTCCCACTCAGACCAAAAGGGCAGAGAAGCCTGTGCTGTTGCCCATGACTGGGAGATTAGCCAAGGATGTGGAAAAAGCAAGCAAGCTGGGTCTAGTCAGTGGCTGATCTGCTGAGAAGGTGAGGGAATGGGAGCAGCAGCACCCGTGCTGATACCTTAATGAACTGGCATAACTTGGGACGAACCGGTTTGTGCCCATCTCTAGTTGTATGATTGAGGAGCAAAATCCTCCCGTCTTCCCACATCTCTAAAATGCTTCTTGGGTTGGAAAACGATCATTGTCCTTGCCTTTGTAACCTCAAAGGCATATTGGGGGAGGGGATTAATTTTAAGAGCCCCTTGACCACCCTCACACTTTTTTTAAAAAAAAGGACGGAAGGCTGAGTGAACCTCGAGTTTGCTTTCTGGGACTGAACCCAGGTGGTGGGCAGAGTTTTGGCTCTTATCTTTTAAGCAGCAGGTTAACACAGCAGAAAAAAACGTGGAATAAAGTGTAGTTAAATTGATATAAGCATATAGCAGAGCTTAGAAAAAACACAGAGAATGACAAATCATGGATTAGAGTAAAACTCTTATATTCCATATATACATCAAAAATATACATACAGCAAAATACCAAGCAATATATACAAGCAACAGAGTGTGGGGTTCTGTCTTCTCACCATAGACAGACCCAATCTGACATGATACAAGCTAGTACTTATATACAGTTACAGACCCCATCAGATATGACTCATCACTTATCTCAATCTGATGCAACCATGATGTTATAAACTATTCCACCTGTGCTTCATCACTGAACATGCTGGTGATTACTTATCCCTTGCACTTGTGGATAACATCATGAGACTGGAGATTTAACTGCCTCCATTTGACAATTCTCTTTCCCATCTGTTAAATATACATAACATATATTTTATCAACTTTTACATATCTTGACAGTATCGTAGTTCAACCCCTGCACCCCGGAGGCTTGTTGGAGCAAAAGACAATCAAAGAATGATCAAGGAGAATTTCTGCAGCTGTGAGAAATTCAACCCATGCTGGACTTGTGCGCATGGCTATGATGTGTTCAAAACAAGATGTAGCAAATGGCAGAGAGAACCTTACTGAAATAACCAAGATATTCCCTTAATCTCTTTTCAAATTTACCCATGCTTCACAGGCGTCCGTATTTTAAATTGTGCAACGCTCTGATTAAATACAGAGGTACTATGAAAGAAAAACATCCGATCTTGCTTGATTTCGGAAGCTAAGCAGGGTCGTCTCTGGTTAGTACTTGGATGGGAGACCACCAGGGAATACCAGGTGCTGTAGGCGCCTGGTGTAGGAACTGGCAAACCACTCCAGTATCCCTGCCAAGAAAACTCCATGGACACGGGAGTCACGAAGAGTTGGTCATGACTGTATCGACACAAGAAGAACAGCACATGAAAGAAAAGGGTTGTGTTTTGGTGGTGGACGGGCCTGGAGAAGGTGCAGCCACCTTGTTCCAAGGCCCAAGGGTCTTCCTCTATAATCTTTGAATATTTTGAGGTGCCCAGCTGTGGTCTACCTGGTGGCGTAATCAGGCGAGAACTGTTAGGTTTCATCCCCTTTGTTGCAATAACTAGGGGCAGCCAGAGGCAGCCGGGTACTGGAGTAATGGGAAAGCGCTTTGAAGAAAAACACACACACACACACACACACACAGATCCGAACAAGGGGAGGAGCTCCCCTGTTGTCTGAAGAGTCCCTTCTTTATTAACCCCTGTACCAAAGCTGATTACATCATTTCTTTGTGGCGCAGCAAGAAATTCCCCAAATATAGTTAAAGAAGACGTTGCGTAGGAAGGCTACATTAATATGCATTTCTACATCTATAGGTATGACTATGTCTCTTCCTTTAATTGGTAAGCCTTAGCTTAGTGATAAGAGATAGTGCCCTAATTGGCTTTGTGCTCTAATTACCCTGTTTCCCTAAAAATAAAACAGCTCCCCAAAATAAGACCTACTTACAGTTTTGCCTCTCACTGAAAAATAAGTCATCCCCCTGAAAATAAGGCCTCCCCAATAATAAGATAACAATAAATGTGTACCATATTCTTCTTCATGGAAAAATAAGACATCCCCTGAAAATAAGACCTAGCGCATCTTTGGTAGCAAACATTAATATAAGACACTGTCTTATTTTCAGGGAAACACGGTAGCTTGGGCAAACTTAACTGGTAACAGGAGAAGACCAAGAGATCTAGCTTAACGAAGGAATAACGAAGAAGGAAGAGGGAGGGGGCTAGTGAGCTGGCACAAACTTGTCTGCTGTTGCAGAGAACTCAGGCCTTTGCCATCAGAAGCTGTTGCTTCTGAAATGGCAAAATGGCTCCAGTTGCGTCAACCCAGAAGCCTATCCCCACACCCCTTCTCTGTTTTTTCTTCTTCTTCTTCTTTCCCCAGGTGAAGATCTGTGGGGTGCCAAGGAGAGAGATCGCCAAGAAAGAGCTAGTGGAGAAGCAGCAGATAGGGTGGAGACAGGAAGCCCAGAAGAAGTGGATGGTCATGACCTGGAAGAAGAAGAACCTCGAGGTCAGAGAGGCAGGAAAGAAGGCCAAAGAGGTTGTCCAGGGGTGAAAACAGGAAAACTGTTTCCTGTCGAGAGCGGCGCTGTAGACAAAAGCAGCTCCCTGGACAACGCGGAGGTCGCTGAGTTCCAGGTGTCCCAGTCTGCTGGCCTGCCCTATAAATGCTCGGATTGCGAGAAGAGCTTCAGCTACAACACCAGCCTCGTCCGACATCAGAGGAGTCACACGGGAGAGAAACCCTACCAGTGCTCGGAGTGCGGGAAGAGTTTCTGCCAGAGCTCTGGCCTCGCCGTTCATCGAACCATCCACTCCGGGGAGAAAGACTACCCGTGCCCGGATTGCGGGAAAAGCTTCCGGGTCAAGGCCCACTTAATCCGGCACGCCATCATCCACAAAGGGGAAAAACCATACAAATGCGCCACATGCGCCGTCTCCTTCTGTGAACGGTCGGACCTCACCATCCATCAGAGGACGCACACGGGAGAGAAACCCTACCGCTGCGTGGACTGCGGGAAAAGCTTTCGACGGACAGCGGACCTCACCCTCCACCAGCGAATCCACACCGGGGAGATGCCCTACACGTGTGGGGAGTGTGCAAAAGGCTTCCGCTGGGTTCAGAGCCTCATGGCCCATCAGAAGACCCACGCCCAGGTGAAACCTTTCAAGTGTGTTGAGTGTGGAAAGAGCTACTCTTCCAACGTGGGCCTCGCGAGGCACCAGAAAGTCCACGCCGAAGGCACCCCGTGACTATCGTCCTGTGGCCAGAAAAGTTTCTGCAGCCTTCAGAAGCACCGGAAGATCCGCGCAAGGGAAAACCTGTTTGTCTGGATGCCTTCCAAAGGGAGATTGGACAGATTCCTGGAGGAAAAATCCATCCCAGGTTACAAACCATGATGGAGATGTGTCATCTCCAGGCTGAAAACCGGGGTACTTCAAGGGCCAGATGCAGGGGAGTGGTGTCAGGAGACAGAGATCTAGTCTCGTGCAGTCCCAGACACATCTGGTGGGGCCACTGTCCAGGAAGCTGGACTAGATGGGCCTTTGGCCTGATCCAGCAGGGCTCTTCTTATGTTCTTATGTCTGTGTGGGTTTTTAGTGGGATGTTTCAACCAGAATCCGAACCTCGTTTCGTATCAAAGAACCCCTTAGGGGAGTGAAACCCTTTCTGTGTGCCAACTGTGGGGAAAACATCAGGTCTGAATCGGAGCTTCAGAGGCATTACACCGTCCACACGACAGAAGCCCAGCCAGTGTTGATCCAGAGTGTCTTGCACATGAGAAGATGGACAGTGAACAGCCTGTTAAGAAAGAGGAGAGATTAAAAGGATAAGAAGAACCAAATTTCAATGCTGGTTGGGACCTTTTTTATGACTGGTGGAAAACTAAAGTAACCTAGACTAAAACGAGATAGAATTAGAGGATAAATAGGTAATGATATGTCAATGAGAGAGAATCACCAAGCGAGACATGTCATATGATAGAAAATTTGTGGATGTATATTTTATGGTGCCTTTTTCCTTTCCTTCTTTTTTCCCTTTTTTCCCCTCTTGTCATGTTGTGTATGTCCTTGGTTTGATTTTCTATGTTTAATTACTTGTATGCTCGATAAAATGTAAAAAAGAAAAAAGAAAAGAAAAGAAAAGAGGAGAGAGAGAGGAGGGGAAGGCGAGATCGACTCCAGGAACGTCAGAAAAGCAGACCTTACGTTGTGTTCTGCTGGGTTTTCCTTTGGGAAACGGGTGGCCCTCACAGCCCTAGCTGGCGGAGTCCCCGGTGGGGGATTATAGGAGTCATAGTTCTGACGTACATGGAGGGCCTCTGTGGCCCACCCTGTTTTTCTCTGACACTTTGAAAAAAAGGAGCCAGCATACAAAATAAATTGGCGCGTTCATGGCTTTATCCCCCAGCTGGAATCAGACAGAAAAACTGCAAACCTCCCTTTTGTTCATTTCAAGACGGTTTGTTTCGAAAGAGGAGAGACAGAGAGAAGGGGGAAATTTGAACTCCAGGAAATGTCATTACGGCCGTACCTGTATTGTATTCTCCTGGTCCACATACATTTCTTCATTGGGGGGGGGGGCCGGGCCCCCCGACCCCCCCCCCCCGCCCTGCCCCCCCCGGGGGGGGGTGTTATGGGATTTGTAGTCTTGAAACCTCTAGAGGGTGTTAGTTGCCCACCCTGGTCGACTCTCGTCCTCCTTTGTAAAGGAAATACAGTGGACCCTCGTATAACAAACAGTTTGTAGAACATAAAATCTGTAAAGCATAAAAAATTCCGGAGATAGGGGAAATTTGCTTAACAGAATCGTCTATGGGGACGCATGTGAAGCATGGGTAAATTTGAAAACAAATTAAGAGACTTAGAATAGCTTGGTTATTTCAGTAATGTTCTCTCCGCCATTTGCCAGATCTTGTTTCGTACAACGTAAAAATGGTCGCAATTAGGGATTACTCAGTTTTCAATGCATTCCTATGGGAAATTTGTATACAAGAAAATGTGCTTAACATAATTTCATTGGGAATGAACGAATTCCTTTATATAATGTACCTCTGTAAGAGGTCAAAACCAATTAAGAGTTTTACTTTGCTTGTCCCCGGACAAACTTGTGGGAAACCCCAAACAAAAGAAGAACCAAAAGGCAAGCGTTCCTTAGCTTGGAACGTTTTTAAATATAAACTTTCTCTCTGTGTGTTTGAGTTGTTTTTTTAAGAAAAAAAATTAAACTATTTTGGTTTGAAATTGGTCTATTTTCATTGTTAGGCCGTTGTATGCCATACATTTCTGGAGCTTCTTGGACTGGGCTCCGTGGCGTTGCTGCTTTCCCTTCATGGTATAACGTGGACCTTTCCTTACGTAGGTGTGGCTGGGGCTGATGGGATTTAGAATCCAAAAGCAACTGGAAAGTTCGGCCTGCCTGTTGCGTGGCCTGTTACCTAGCCTACAGCACTTGGTATTCCCTAGCGGTCACCCATCCAATCACTAACCAGGCCTGACCCGAGATCAGGCAAGATGGGGCTTATTTATTTCCAGAATTTAAAATGCCTGAAAAGAAGAGCCCTGCTGGATCAGGCCAAAGGCCCATCTAGTCCAGCTTCCTGTATCTCAC
>JAHTLZ010000058.1:55619-82378 GCA_023846285.1 Phrynocephalus versicolor
TGTGTGTGTGTGTGTGTGTGTGTGTGTGTGTGTGTGTGTGTGTGTGTAAAACTTCGTTGTAAGCTAGAACAGAAACTACAGTACATTGGGAGGAAAGCTATCGCTGCAGGATTGCCCAATGGTTTCGGCGCGTGATTGCTGGCGCCAGAGGTTGCGAGTTCGAATCCCTACTGGGCTTCCTGACAGGACAGCCAGCCTGGATAGCCTTGGCCAAAGTGGCAGCACAGTCCCAGAAATACCCTCCAGAAGAAGGAGAAGGAGGAAGAAGAAGAAGAAGAAGCGGGAGTCCTCTCGTTCTAGGAAACCTTGGAAAGGGGTCGCTATGATTCGGAATGGACGGCACATATAGATGGCTACTGTTTACGGCGGCTGCAACCCGCTCCCCGTTACCGATGGGGAGTACACCAACCCCCCCTTTTCTGTATTTGTTTTAACTTCTCCGCTGCACTTATGCTTCCCCCATCGTGCAATGATCTGCATCCGTGCAACCCACCCCACCCCACCCCACCCCACCCGATGAACTCACCTCTTCGTGCCTTTGCGAGCGGGGAGAGCCGAGGGGGATCTCCTGCTGCTTGCAATTTCTCTTTTTTTAAGCCATTTCCTCCCTTGCCTTCCCTTCCCACCCCACCCCCGCCCCAACACACGTCCAACCCGCCCCAACCAGGAAGCCGCCGGGACCGCTTTGGCCTCCAAGCTTTGCAACGCCTTACGCGGCTCTCTCTAGGCCGGCGGCGCTCAGTGGCTTTAACCCTCCCGAAGCTCCTCCAAAAAAAGTGCCGATGAAAGCGAAGGCTTTTTTTCTTTTTTGCATCCATCCAGGTTTTTTTTGGGGGGGGGAGAGTTGTTTTTTGCAATCACCTCGGCATTGCAGGGCTGGAAAGGGACCCTCCGGGATCAACGAGTCCAGTCCGTACGAAAAGAGGTCCAAGCGGGGAATCGAACTCGCCACCTCTGGCTGGCAAAAAAAACCCCACCCCCACCACCAAAAAGACGTTCACCGATCCATCACAGCGCCTTAATTTCCTGCCGTGTTGTCGCTCCTGGGGCCATCCGGCTATTGCCTGGGGTCCTTCAGACACCATTGTGGTTGCATCCAAAATAAAGAAAACAACATTTAACATTTTCATCATTGGCATCCTTCAGTCTCTAAAGACTTAACATTTTTATTTATTTATTTATTTATTTATATGCTTATATACTTCCTGATTTTCCGAGACGGAAACTCAGGGCGGTTAACAAGCAGATAACAATTCCAGGGAAAAAAAATAATAAATAGCAGACAACAATAACAGAAAATAATACTAATCGGTTCCACAGTGACATTTTAAAAAAAATGCCAACAATCAGTAGAACCAGAATTTGAAAAGCTAAAAAATACAAAACAATACTAAGGCAAGATGGTGAAATTTTAATTAGAAATTTTAAAATTTAATTTTTTAAAAAATTAAAAAAACATTTTTTAAATCATTATATATAGGAATTTTAAGCCTTGGTGTTGATGTTTGTATCTTTAAATGTATCTTTTTCTGGGCTTCTTTGCTCTTGTGTATTTGTATTGTTACTCTCAGTTTAGACTGTTGCTGTAACATTTTGGTCAAGGACCGTAAATAAAGATTGATTGATTGATCATTAACAACTGTAAAAGGGCAGGCTTGTCAGTATAATTAATATTCTTGTTATTCTGTTTTTGCTAGTCTAGGACAGAGGTTTTGACAGAACAAGCTTCAGTGGAGTACTATATATATTACAGTACCACCCACTGTTAAATGGCCATTAACAAAATGAACTGCGATACTTTGGTGCCATGTATAAATATTTGCCACATTACCTGGCTATCTTACTGCCTCTGAGGAAGTGGATTTGTCCACGAAGCTCATATTAAGAGACAACTTTCAGTCTTTCAGGGGCCATGTTTTGTCTTTTTAATTTGTTCTTTCTTTTCTTTTGCTCTTACCTATAATACTCGCCCTCCCAGTTGATTTAGACGGCTGAAACAACTGATTTAATACCCAGATGCCATGCCTTCAAGATCTGGAAGGTCAAAATCATAGCCGGGCCAATTGCTTTTAATTATGCTGCATACAATTTTTCTACTTTCTAGTGTTTTTCTTTTAATATTTTTTAAAAGAGCAGACAAGTACATAAATTACAGTAGTGGATTCTGAATCTGATATATAGGTCCTATTGTGCATACATGTAATATTATATATGACACACATATTGGATATACAGAAATTTATGTATCATAGAATGATGGAGTTGGAGGGGACCTAGAAGGCCAACCCCTACTCAATTTAGGGATATTAAAGAAATATATGAAACTGTATGTTATATACTGTACATCAAATTAATAAAATAAATCCAAATCAGGATGTAGAGTATCTGTCTCTTTTCAATGCCTCCAGGGTTGGCGGGCTCACACCTCCTGAAGTTATTGGTTCCATTGTACTGCTCTCACCGTTCGGATGTTTTATTTGCTCTTCAGCGGAAACTCATATATGAAAAGGTCATTTATGAGAGTGGCCCATTTCTCCCTTCAATAAGATCGCTCCACTTCTGAGCTGTGAGGCTGTACAGTGGTACCTTGTATAAAGGAATTAATTCGTTCCAAATGAAATTATGTTAAGCAAATTTTCCTTTATACAAATTCCCCATAGGAATGCATTGAAAATGGAGTAATCCCATTTTTATGTTGTACGGATTTTCCCCATAGGCGATTCTGTTAAGCATATTTCCCCCCTCTCCGGAATTTTTTATGTTGTACAAATTTATGTTATACAAGCTGTCTGTTATACAAGGGTCCACTGTATTATGATGGAGGAACCAACAGAGTGGCTCCAAGGTCTGTGGGTCCTGCACCACATTTAGGGCATTTTAATAGCTGGTCTCTCTCAGGAAATGATAATTCTCTCAACACTCTGCAGCATCCACAGCGGCTGGAGTTGGTTCTGCCATCCTCAGAAACAGCGCCACTTCGTTTATAACGCCATTCGAATTGGGTGAAAATCCACTACTCCAGACAATGAACGTTAACAAGAATTGAATTCACAATACATTTATTTATTTTGTTCTTATACTGCCCATCTGGCAAGCTCGGTGACTCAATCAGCCAACAACAACAACCACAAAACATATAAACAGCAAACACAATGATATTAAAATGTGGTTAACAATTTGAATACATTCATAACCCCAGAATTCCTTATTGGGTGGAGTGAACAACGCTGGGTCATATATTAGTCAGTAGAAAATGCCTGCCTAAATAACCAAGTTTTTAAGAGTTCATTTAAATAACGTCCCCCTTCGACATCAACATAAAATGGCGTAACCATACAAAGAACCTTGAAGATCATCAGATACTTGAAAAGAGCTGTGGGGTTCCACAAAATGGAAAAGTTACCCCTAATAAATGGCTAATTCAGAGGCAAAGGCTTCTTGATAAATAAATAAAATTGGTGAATGGAGAACTCTTATTTTCAAATTTGTATAACGCACCTATTTCCCAAATGGGAACTCAGGGCGGTTTACACAAAAATCAAACAAATAAAAACAATTAACAGCAAGATCCAGGACAGCAAACCAATATTGGCAGGGGGCAGGGAAGGGGTGGGGTGGGGAAAAGGTCTACCCCTAAGCAATTTCTGAAGGCATCCTTGAATAGCCAGGTCTTCAAGGCTTTCTTGAAGGACACCAACTAAGGAGCTTGCCGTAACTCGCTAGGCAAGGCATTCCAAATAGAAGGGCCAGCAAACCGAGAGGGCCCGATTGCGAGTGGTCGCATCCGTAGCGAGAGGGCCAGGGAGGATCGGGGGTGGGCCGGGCCAGGTCTAATCTAATTTTCTTAAGGAGGGATTGGGACCAGGCGTAGGTCCAGTGGCAGGGAGTTCCACAGGGGCGGGGGGACAACCGACAAGGCCCATTGCTTCAGCATGCCCCCCCCCAAGCCGCCAGGCCCAGGAGGAACCAGGTGATGTGTGCAGCGGGGTGCTGATGGACACAAACTGAGTGCACAGAGTTTTGGCAGATCAGGCCAAGGGGGTGTGGTGTGGGTCTTCCCTGCCTCGTCTCCTCTTTCTGAGTGGGTGGGGCAGGGGGCACGGCATATCTTGGGTGAGCCCAACCTGCCCAACCGGCTGATGCCCATCTCTAGTTAAAACATTGCCGCTGGAGAGGAACCAATTCAATGTTTGGAGTGTGAAAAGTGCTTCGGCTGGATACGAATGCATCACAATACTCACACAGGAGGGAAACCCTATTAACTCCCCCCACCCTAAATGCAAGAAAGCTCTTTAAGGTGCCCTTCTGACCACATGCTGGAAGTTGGATCCCACTTTTTTAATGCTTCTGGGTCTTTTTTTCTTTTTGGATTGTCACCTATTGGCATGGTGCTGCCCTTTTGGGGAATCTGCAAAGGCTTTTCATTGTTTTTATTGACTTGTAACCGCCCAGAGTTCCTTTGGAAAACTCAGTGCGGTATACAAATATAAAAACAAATAATATAATATACACTGCCCACCTAGTGGCAAAACACTACCCCTGGGCAGTTTACAAAACTTAAACCTCCTCACCCGAAAACAGAACATGTTCACACCAGGTGTGTATAGATTTGAATTCTCTGAGGAGGAAATGTCCTGACTGACTGTTCCCATGTTTGTTTGTTTTTAAAATAATAATCATTGGCTTTTTTCTCTCTTCTAATTCAACTCCCATTTTTAAAATAAATATATATATTTAAAAACTTTAAATAGACAAAACTGACAGTTCCCCCTGTATGAAAAAAAAATTATTTATTTAATTAATATACTGTCCGTCTTCCCAGGGAACTCCAGGCGGTTAACAGCATGGGTTGAAGCAACCAATTAAAATACAATTAAGACAGTACATCAAAGAATCAGGAGAAAATTTAAAGGAGGGGAAAAAATAGGTAAAAAAATAAAATCATCAGCAGGTGGCATAAAAAATGAATTTTAAAAAAAGATTAAAGGTTGCCAAATGCCCCCCGAAAAAGCAGGGTTTTAAGTGTCTTAAGTTTTGACACTTCTTTAAAAAAAAGTGTACTTCACTGCCCCTTGTTGTTTGATAACTCACTTTTTGAAATACTTTTACCTGTTATTTTTAAAATGCATTATGTCTACTTATTGTGCTTTGCCTTGGAGGCAGGCTGGTGCATTGAAAAAGACGAAACATTTATAACAATAATATTAGCAAGGTTATATTTGCCAAAATTAAGCCAATCCCTGCTGCTTCCTGAGTCTAAAGGAGAGGCATTGCATAAATGCTTGGAGCGTGGAAAGCACTTCAGCTGGAGAGAAACGCATGAAAACACGCAGAGTGAAAGCCTGTAAGCGCATCAAAGCACTCACACAGGAGTGAAACCCTATAAATCCTCCCCCCCCCCCCCCAATGCAAGAAAGCTCTTTAAGGTGCCCTTCTGACCACATGCTGGAAGTTGGATCCAGTTTTTTAAAAATGCTTCTTGGTTTTACTCTATTTGTACATCACCTAATTGCATGGTGCTGCCCTCGGGGGCATCTATGGAGGCCAGTCATTTTTTTCTTGACTTCTACACCGTCCACCTAGTTTATAGCTTTAAAAAAATTAAGCAAATTCCTGGTCTTTCCCGAGTCCAGTAAACCTGGGGCCCAAACCAGAACGGGCTTCCGCTGTAAAGGAACCAAATGAATGCTTGGAATGTGGAAAGCGCTTCAGCTGGGTAAGAATGGACCAAAAACAGTCACACAGTCAAAACATACCAATTCCAAATGTGAGAAACCCCTTTAAGGTGCCATTCTGGCTGCATGCTGAAAGTTAGATCATTTTTTTTTATGCTTCCTAGTTTTTCTCTTTTTGGACATCACCTACTCGTTTTATTTATTTAGATTCTTGAGTCCAGTAAGCCTGGGGCCAGCCCTACTCATCTTTCTTGACTTCAGCAAAGCCCCTGAAACCTGTTCTTCCAATCTTCTTTTGCCAGTTGGCTCAGTTATGCATGGGAAGGACGACGCATCCTTTTCTTTACCTTAGGCAGCAAAATGTTTTTTTTGAGGGGGCGGCACAACCCTGATGGCCAAGGAGCCCTTTCGAGAAACAGAAACCTCTTCCAATGGGCTTCTGAGTGGCTGATCTTCCTTCTGATCTCGGAGGGCTCTCCAGAAACCCAACTTTGTCTTCCAACTGATAAAATACGGTACATCTCAGGAAAATGTCTTCTGCTTTCCCAAATCCAGGATCCAAGCTGCAACAGAAAACACAGATACACACCCCAATGAGAAAAATATTCTGGGACATCATCATCATCAAAGGACACATCCTGAACCCTGGCCTTGGAAAAGACCCACTTCTCATAAGAACATAAGAAGAGCCATGCTGGATCAGGCCAAAGGCCCATCTAGTCCAGCTTCCTGTATCTCACAGTGGCCCCACCAGATGCATCTGGGAGCGGACGAGACTAGATATCTGTCTCCCGATACCACTCCCCTGCATCTGGCCCTTGAAGTACGCTGGTTGTAAGCCTGGACATGACACATCTCCATCATGGTTTGTAACCCCTGATGGACTTTTCCTCCAGGAATCTGTCCAATCCCCTTTTGAAGGCATCCAGGTCAGATGCTATCACCACCTCCTGTGGCAGGGAGTTCCACAGACTATTAACACCGCTGGGTGAAAAAATATTTTCTTTTGCCTGTTCTGACTCTCCCTGCCCTCAGTTTGAGTGGATGTCCCCTAGTTCTGGTATTTTGTGAGAGGGAGAAGAGCATCCCTCTGTCCACTTTACTCATGCCCTGTATTACAGTGGTACCTTGTATAAAGGAATTAATTCATTCCAAATGAAATTATGTTAAGCAAATTTTCTTTTATTCAAATTTCCTATAGGAATGCATTGAAAACAGAGTGATCCCATTTTTATGTGGTACAGATTCACCCCATAGCCAATTATGTTAATAAATTTTCCCCTATCTCTGGAATTTTTATGTTGTACAAATGTTATGTTATACAAACCATTATACAAGAGTCCACTGTATATTGTACATCTCAATCATATCCCCCCTCAGGCGCCTTTTTTCCAGACTAAAGAGCCACAAATGTTTTAGCCTTTCCTCATATGGGAGGTGCCCCAGCCCAGTAATCATTTTATTCACTCTCTTCTGCACCTTTTCCAGTTCTCACTGTTATATTAAATCAGCCACAATCCACTGGCACTGTTTCATATATGAACAGCAACCTGCTGCCCATTATTTCTCTTGGCCAGAAGCCAAAATATTTTAAAATAAATAAATCAAACTCAAACCCCCCCTTAAAATAACAACCCAAAATCGTTGCAGTACTTTCAAGACTTTAACTGTTGAACTTCGATATTCTTATTTTCATTTCCTTACTAGACCTTTGGGATTTTGTATCCTACTTTTAAAAACTTTTGTTATATATGTACTGTATTCGGTAGTTTGTTGCAAACCATCCAGAGCGGCCAGGGCTGCATGATAAGAGGCCTAAAAAGTCCAATAAATTAAATAACCCTAATATTACATTAAAACAGAACTGCTCATCTTCGAGGCGCCAGAAGTTTTTTGCCTTTCTGCTTGCTTTTTATTTTGCTTTTCTGTTTTGGCTTTATAGGTCGGCACAGATGACAGGCGCCAACTCGGCTTAAAACCAACTATTTACATTTATACTCCAAACGTGGCCCTAAGGGCGACCTCAAAGCGATGGACTAGAAAAAAAACCCAGCACTGAACGTAAAAAAAGGGGAAAAGGCAAAAATAAAGGCTTACGAACCACTGCCACAAACGCAAACACTGTCGTCCGAAATGAGCAATGCTCACAAGCGCCCCGTCTGTTTTCTGTTGAAGTCCAACTTGCAGCACATGGTACTCGTTATGTCATTTTCTTCTTTACGGTACTGAGAATGTCCAGCTTTTGAGTCACACAAACCAACATTCCACAACCAGCAACACTCCATGGAATGAGGAACACGCGGGCAGGCGCTGCTTTTAAAGGCTGCGCCTGCCCCGCCCCTCTTCACCCTATTGGTTGACGCTTCCCTAATCGCCCGCCCCCCTAGGCCTCTTCTCTCATTCTAATTGGCCGGCGCGATCATTGAGAAACGAATCAAGAGGGGGGAGAGGAGGAGGAGGAGGGGGCTGTTTGCTCTGGAATTGGATTCCCAATTTGCGACACCCCGCCCCCACAACGCGGCCCTCCCCTCACGTTTATTGGTCCATACTTGCGTCGCCTGACCTCACGCCGCCCTCCTGCCCTTTGCGGATTGGCTGGTGCAACAACTTCCTGTTAACTTGTGTTTTCCCCCCTCCCTGCTCTCCATGCTCACAGATCACGTGAGCCTCCGGAAATAGGCCTGCCTGCCTGTTTCTCTGGCAATCCCTTTGGGCGCGCTCTATCACTGTAACCCTTTCTTGGCCAATACTTAATCTCCCAATATTCTCACGCCTGAGAACAACCCCCCCATTTTTTTTTCGTGGGTCCTTGTTAAAGAAAGAACCCGATGCAAGGGGGGAGTTGCCAGAGACAAGGCTTTCCCTGGATTTCTGCCTGCAATGCAAAACTTTCAAAATCCAGACATTCAACAGGTGAAGCTTTCGCCTTGGCAGAGGGCCTCCACCTGTTGAATTGTTTCTGGGCCTATGATTACATAGACTTCGTGTTTATATCTCCCCTTGTGTAATTGAATTGACGCTATGTTATCAATTGTTAGTTCCCATCCTGCATCACTTTTGGAGGGTCTACCATGCATGACCACATGTGATTTTTTACTCTCTTTTTAATTGCAATGTGTAGCCTGCATTTGTTGTTGTTCAGTCGTTCAGTCATGTCCGACTCTTCCTGAACCCATGGGCCATAGCTTTGACTATCCTGACCTTAGTTGGCAAAGTGATGTCTCTGCTCTTTAGGATGCTATCTAGGTTTGCCATTGCTTTCCTCCCAAGAAGCAGGAGTCTTTTTATTTCGCTGCTGCAGTCCCCATTTGTAGTGATCAAGGAGCCCAAGAAAATAAACTCTGTTATTGCCTCCATTAATTCCCCTTCTATTTGCCAGGAGGTGATGGGACCGGTGGCCATGATCTTAGTTTTTTGATGTTGAGCTTCAGCCCATTTTTTTCACTCTCCTCTTTCACTCTCATTAAGAGGTTCTTTAATTCATCCTCACTCTCTGCTATTAGAGTAGTATCATCTGCTTATCTGAGGTTGTTGATATTTCTTCCGGCAATCTTAATTCCGGCTTGTGACTCATCCAGACCTGCCTTTCTCATGATGTACTCTGCATATAAATAGGCAAGGTGACAGTATACAGCCTTGTCGTACTCCTTTCCCAATTCTAAACCAGTCAGTTGTTCCATATCCAGTTCTGACAGTTGCTGCTTGTCCCACATATAGATTTCTTAGGAGACAGATAAGGTGGTCAGGCACTCCCATTCCTTTAAGGACTTGCCATAGTTTGTTGTGGTCTACACAGTCAAAGGCTTTGGCATAGTCAATGAAGCAGAAGTGGATATTTTTCTGGAACTCTCTGGTTTTCTCCATAATCTAGCACATGTTGGCAATTTGTTCTCTAGTTCCTCTGCTCCTTTGAAATCCAGCTTGCACTTCTGGAAGTTCTCTTTCCACATACTGCTGAAGCCTGCCTTGTAGAATTTTGAGCATAACCTTGCTAGCGTGTGAAATGAGTGCAATTGTGCGATAGTTGGAGCATTCTTTGGCGTTTCCTTTCTTTGGGATTGGGATGTAGACCGATCTTACCGTAATTAAAAGCCTGCATACCGTAATTAAAACTGTAAACCGCCCAGAGACTACTTGAAGTGGTATGGGGCAGTTTGCTTTTTGCTTTGCTTTGCTTGTGTTCTCTTGTAGCTTTAATGTTGCCTTTTAATGCTGTAAGTGTAAGATGTCCCTCAATTTTCTGCTTCTCAATACTCGAATATGTCTTAATTGTTCTGGACTGTATATTGTCCCTCATTAGTGTAAGCAGCCTTGGGTCCTTTTCCAAGGAAAAAGGCAGGGTAAAAAATACTCAAAACAAAACAAAATAAATGAAGAAAGATGAATGAAGAAAGCGACAATAGGTATTCTACTCTAAGGGGACTGAGGCTTTTGCTTTCTTATTTATTTCAAATAGCATCCTTCCTACAAAGGAATGGTGATGTCATGTTTTGTTTTGTTTTAATTCCGAACCAGGAAACCAAGATCCTCCCACTGGAAGCCAGGGCTATCCCGTTTTTGCTGTCTTCCCATTCACTGATTTCATAAGAACAGTGTTTTCCATGTTAGTTTTTCCATGCTAGTGGCAGCTCAGCGGAATAAGGCTCCCAAAAGCTGTCAGCTGCAAAGTCTGCAGTTCAGCGGTTCGAATCCTGGGTGCCACACAGCGGAGTGAACTCACATTGATAACCCCAACTCCTGCCAACCTAGCAGTTCAGAAACAAGTAAAGTGAAATAGATAAAGCGGTACCGCCATAAAAAGCGGGAAGGTAAAAGTGTTTCCTTGCAGCCATGCCGGCCATGTGGCCACGGAGGACTTGCATCACACTGGCTCTTCGGCTTGAATACGGAAATGAGCACCGCCCATAGAGTCAGTCACGACTAGCATGCCTGTGCGGGGGGGGGGGAACACCTTTACCTCCCCCCCACCCCTCACAATTGATTTATGTGTGTGTGTGTGTGCTTTTTGTAGCTTTATTGTTACCTTTATGTCCGCACCAAATGTTCAAATGGAATCTCTTTTCCTCCAGTTTGAAACCATTGCCCCGAGTCCTAGTCTATGAAGCCATGGAAAACAAACCTCTTCCCTCTTCAATATGACATCCTTTCATATATTTAAACATAGCTATCATATCCCCCCTCAGCCTTCTTTTTGAAAGGCTAAACATTCCCAGTTCCCTAAGCCATTCCTCATAAGACCGCAGCAAAAGGAAAAATAAGGAAATGATAAGCTCTCTGTGTGGTGATAATAACCAGTTACTAACAGGAGACAAGGAAAAGCCAGAACTACTTACTCGACACCTTCTTTGCCTCCGTTTTCTCCAAAAAGGAATAAAGAGATCCGCTGGGACAAAGAGTAGATGAGGTAGGATGGGAATTGCAACATAGAATAGGTAGCGAGCTAGTACTGGAACACCTGGAAGCATTAAATGAATTTAAGTCTCCTGGGCCAGATGAATTACACCCAAGGATATTAAAAGAACTGCAGAAGTAATTTCCGAACCATTGGCAATAATCTTTGAGAAGTCCTGGAGAACAGGGGAAGTCCCCATTTACTGGAGGAGGGCTAATGTTGTCCCCATCTTCAAAAAGGGGGGGAAAGAGGACCCAAATAATTACCGCCCAGTCAGCTTGACTTCAATTCCTGGAGAGATCCTAGAGCAGATTATTAAACAGGCAGTCTGCAATTATTTAACAATGCTATCATTACAAGAAGTCAACACAGGTTTCTTAAAAACAAGTCATGCCAGACTAATTTGATCTCTTTCTTTGATAGAATTACAGGCCTAGTGGATGAGCAGAATGTTGTGGATATTGTTTATCTGGACTTTAGTAAGGCCTTCAATAAGGTTCCCCATGGTATTCTTGCTAAGAAGCTAGTAGAAAGTGGGATAGATAGTGCTACTGTCAGGTGGATTTGTAATTAGTTGACCCGATTGCACCCAACGGGTGACCATAAATGGCCTCTCTTCAGCTTGGAGAGACGTAACCAGTGGGGTACCCCAGGGTTCTGTTCTGGGTCCAGTGCTGTTCAATATCTTTATTCATGACTTGGAGGAAGAAATAGAGAGTATGCTAATTAAATGTGCAGATGATACCAAATTGGGAGGGGTTGCTAATAGAGTGCTGGGCCAAAGCTAACGGAATGGACTTCAACAGAGGGAAATGTAGGGTGCTACATCTAGGTAAAAAGAATGAATTGCACAGATATAGGATGGGGGATACTTGGCTGGAGAATAGTACCTGTGAAAGGGATCTGGGAGTCTGGGAGGACCACAAATTGAACATGAGTCAGCAGTGTGATGCGGCAGCCAGGAAAGCCATTGCGATTCTTGGTTGCATCAACAGAACGATGGTGTCTAGATCAAGGGAAGTGATAGTACCACTCTATTCTGCTCTGGTCAGACCCCACCTGGAGTACTGTGTCCAGTTCTGTGCGCCTCAATTTAAAAAGGATGTTGACAACCTTGAGCGACTGCAGAGGAGGGCGACCAGGATGGTTGAGGGTCTGGAGGAAATGTCTTATGAGGAGCGGCTTAGGGAGCTGGGAATGTTTAGCCTTTCAAAAAGAAGACTGAGAGGGGATATGATAGCTATGTTTAAATATTTGAAAGGATGTCATATTGAAGAGGGAACAGGTTTGTTTTCCATGGCTTCATAGACTAGGACTCGGGGCAATGGTTTCAAACTGCAGGAAAAGACATTCCATTTGAACATTAGGAAGAACTTCATGACAGTTAGAGCTGTTCGGCAGTGGAATATGCTGCCACGGAGGGTGGTTGAGTCTCCTTCTTTGGAGGTTTTTAAGCAGAGTCTGGATGGTCACCTGTCGGAAATACTGTGATGGGGGTTCCTGCATGGCAGGGGTTGGACTGGGTGGCCCTTGAGGTCTCTTCCAACTCTATGATTCTATGATTCTAATGTTCTAAGATGCCTCTTCTATTTCCCTGTTCTTAGCATGTTCTGGGCAGTATATTGTCCCTCATTACTGTAAGCCACCTTGGATCCTACTCCAAGGAGAAAGGTGGGGGTAAAAATATACTAAATAAATAAATAAATTTAGGATGGCATTCGCTCATACCATTTGCATCCTCTTCACACACCCGCTCAGTGAGGTAGATTAAACCTGAAAGGGTTTGACTGGCCCTAGATTCAAACACTGTGCTTTGTGACTTGTGGTAGGAAAGAGATTTCCTGTGAGGCAATCACAAATCCCATTCAGTTACGCCTCAACAATCTCTGAAGGGGGAAAAATGTGGACACTGAGCTTGTCCTACTCTGGGTAGATAATGAGTAGTCAGGTTTCCGTGGAAAAGACCCATTGAAGTCTGGGAAAGGTGGATGGCAGCAGGAAAAGAAGAAGGCTACCAATACAAGATGGACTGACGCCCCAAAGGAAGCCACAGGCTTTCAGCTGAAGACAGGGCACTTTGGAGACAGCTCTTTCATAAGATGGCTAAAAAATCACGTGACTTGACAGCATTCCACAAAAATACTTGTCGAACATTTAGGTTGGCCAATACCCTCAGGTATTGAAAATGCATGATCCATGATCTTCACTCAAACTGACGGTTGGGAGACTGAGAACAGATAAAAGAAAATATTTTTTCACCCAGTGCGTTGTTAGTCTGTGGAACTCCATGCCACAGGAAGTGGTGATGGCATCTGGCCTGGATGCCTTCAAAAAGGGATTGGACAGATTCCTGGAGGAAAAGTCCATCCCAGGTTACAAGCCATGATGGGGGATGTGTAATCTCCAGGCTTAAAACCAGGGTACTTCAAGGGCCAGATGCAGGGGAGTGGAATCAGGAGACAGAGATCTAGTCTCGTGCCCTCCCAGACGCATCTGGTGGGGCCACTGTGAGATATAGGAAGCTGGACTAGATGGGCCTTTGGCCTGATCCAGCAGGGCTCTTCTTATGTTCAACCATTTTTCAATATGTACCCTTTAAAATATATATACATGTATTGTATATTCAAAAAAAGAAACACATTGAATCTTACCAGTTCTGAGACTTTCCCACAGGGTAAAACCTACTGCTGGCTTCAAGGGCAATTGTTAATAAAGTGTTTTATTTTCTGTACTGATGCACTGGTACATTCCGTTAGTAATCCAATAATACTGTTAGAAATCTTCAGATTTACCGGTACCTTTCTCAATCTTGAGTTTAGAAACATCGGCAAACATCTAAAACAAGAGCGATTCACACCTTCCATTGCCCGCCCTTACGAGACACTAAAACAAGTCCAGGATTTTAACTACCATTCCACCCTAGCTTTCCATTTCTTTCTGGCTAATTTTCCATATCTGTGGCCATGGATCTTACTGGATAAGTGCATCCACATTTTCTCTTTCCTTTTCTTTCTCTGCCCACAGTCTTGCATCCATAATATTTTGGGAAAGGGGCCATACACCAACGGGAGCAACGCCCCCCCTTCCTTTCTAGGAGGGTGCCGACAAAATGGAGCAGGTTCAGAGGACAAGAAGGAAGATGAGGGGACTAGAAACCAAGCCCCAGGAGAAAAGACCGGGGAAAAACTGTTTAGGCTTTGAGGAATAGCACTTCTCAAATACTCGGAAGGCCGCCATCCAGAAACGGCGCCAAATCTTCTCTAGATCATCTTACAGGAGATGTTACAATAGGTTTAAGCTCTACAGGAAGCCAGATTTAGGGTGAATGCGTGTATGTATGGGGGGATTTCTCCCTCTCGCAAAATACCAGAACTAGGGGGACATCCACTCAAACTGAGGGCTGGGAGAGTAAGAACAGACAAAGGAAAATATTTTTTCACCCAGCGCGTTGTTAGTCTGCGGAACTCCCTGCCACAGGAGGTGGTGATGCCATCTGGCCTGGATGCCTCCCAGAGGGGATTGGACAGATTTCTGGAGGAAAAGTCCATCACAGGTTACAAACCAAGATGGAGATGTGTAATCTCCAGGTTTAAAACCGGGGTACTTCAAGGGCCAGAGGCAGGGGAGTGGTATCAGGAGACAGAGATCTAGTCTCATGCGCTCCCAGAGACATTTGTTGGGGCCACTGTGAGACACAGGAAGCTGGACTAGATGGGCCCTTGGCCTGATCCAGCAGGGCTCTTTCTTAGGTTCTTATGTGTATGTTCTTATGTTATGTTCTTAATTGTTAGAACAGTACGACCATGGAACCTACGCTCCCCAGGAGGTGTGTATTGTCTCCTAAAAGGGGGAAATGGCGAGCATTCCATGACAGAAAAGCTACACCGGAAGGGGATTTTGAGAGCAAAAGCAACAGGTGTTGAGCTGGAGGCCTCAGGGGCTCTTTCCCGTTCCAATTCTTCTACGATTCTAGTCTGTCACACTAGTTTTTGTATATAGATAGAGGCATATGTTTATTATCATTTTTCATACTTCCAAGAAAGGTGTGAAAAGATTACCATTAAAAAAAAAATTGGCAACCTGAAGTTATTTGCACTTTTTCCTCAAGGTGAACAGAAAAAGGCAGCCTTTTACATCTGTCTATTTCTATATATCTCTCTGTGTCTACATAGTGTCTACTGTCCTGTTTTATGTCATTTTTGACATGGTGACATAAACTGGTCATTTCCCCCCCCTCCCCAACAAGTCAGGTCTCCCCCACTGGTGGTTTTAGGCATCTGGGTGCTGAGGTAAAATCTGGGAGTTCAAATTACCCCCGGTCTTCATGGACAGGCCTGGACCCCATCATCCACAGGGCCACCTTCTAGCATTGCAACTCCAAGGTCATCATCATGATTACAGTGGACCCTTGTATAACAAACGGTTTGTACTGTACAACATAAAATATTCCGGAGATAGGGGCAATTTGCTTAACAGAGTTGCCTATGGGGCGAATCCGTACGACATCAAAATGGTCTCGATTAGGGATTACTCCGTTTTCAATGCATCCCTATGGGAAATTTGTAAACAGGAAAATTGGCTTAACGGAATTTTATTTGGAGCCAATTAATTCCTTTATACAAGGTACCACTGTATTATTATTCCAGGTACTTCATTATGCCATCTACATTTGCCACTTATATTATCTGAAGTGGCTGCCACATTTTTTTTTTCAAAAAAAGCTGACTTTGCAAATTTCCTTTTAATCAGGTAGAGGCAGGAAGGGAGTTGAAATGAAGCTTATGCAAATTATGCCGGGGATGGATAACGTGGATAGAGAAGCACTTTTCTCTCACACATTATCAGAACCAGGGGACATCCACACCAATTGAAGGTTGGGAGAGTAATATATATATATATATATTCAGTGGTACCCTGACTTAAGAGCAGCTCAGCTTAAGAGCAATTCGACTTAAGAGAGGAAAACTGTTGTCATTTTAACTGCCGTCTTACAAATTTAAGATATGGTCTGCTCAACTTACAAATATTTTTTTCTTTTTCTAAACTTATTTTTTCAATTTTTTAAATAGGTACCCCGACTTAAGAGTAGTTTGACTTAAGAGCATGTGTTCGGAACAGATTAAATTCGTAAGCTGAGGCACCACTGTATTTCATTGCCCAGCATGTTGTTAAATCTATGGACATCCTTGCCACGGGATGTGGGGATGCCTTTAAAAGGGGATTGGACAGATTTCTGGAGGACAAGTCTGTCACCAGGACGCATGTTCTCTCCAGGCTTAAAAGGAGGATGCCCTAAAAGACCAGACGCAGGGGAGAGGCACCAGGTCTCTAGTTGTCTCACGTGCTCCCAGAGGAATCTGGTGGGGCCACTGGGAGATACAGGAAACATCTTATTTTCTTAATCTTGAGATCAATGGAGGAAATATTTCACATCTGGATAGGTTTTCTCCTATTAAATTTCTTTTATACTTTCCATGTAATCAACCACTGCTGTGAGAGTCTTCAGTTCTACAGTCTAACATATTCATATGGGGTATATTGTAGCTTCTTTTCCTTTTTTTATATTTAATTTTTTTATATCCAGATTTTTATAGTGTAATATTTGTATATTGGATTTCTTATTTTATTTAATCTCTATTATCTATTTTTTCTCTCTCACCTTACACTTCTGGTGCACCTACCCTTCTTTACTTGTTCTTTATATTGGGAGCTGCGTAACAAGTAAATTTCCCCCCATGTGGGCTCAATAAAGATTTATCTTATCTTATCTTAAGGAAATATTGAGCCTTACTGTTGCAAAATCCTTATTTTGTTGCGAAAAAGCCTCAATTTGACTCTCTCTCTCTCTTTTTGTCCTAAGATAGGCCACCGATGCAACATTTTACAATAGCAGACACGACCAGAATGGTTTCCCTCAGATGTCTGGCTTCCCAGATCCTTACTTGACATAAGCGAGGTGTGGGCAACATGTCTCTACCGGAGACCCAAAGGCACCCCACAGCAGCTCCCAAATTCAATAAAATTGATCCAATGTCCCCTTGGGCCCTTGAAGGGGGCGAGGACGTCTCTTATTTTGAAGGGCTAGCAGACCATTTCCACAGGCCAACGGGTGCCAAAAAATCAGTATTGTCCAGCCCTCAACCTCTGCAGATTGCCAACTCCTGGTTCAGGTTTTCTGATGTTTTTTTTTTTAAAAAAAGAAAAGTAATTTAAACACGTTTTGTCTTTTGAATAAAAATTCCACATATCACACATTTCAGCCACAACGGAGGACTTCCCTTCACAGCTGGCCTGGTGGAGATGGAGAACATACAACACAAACAATGGCCTAGAGCAGGGATGGCGAACCTTTTAGAGACCAAGTGCCGAAACTGCGATTCAAAACCCGCTAATTTTTCGCCAAGTGCCAATACAGCAATTTAACCTGAATATAGGTGGTATGGGGCGATGTTGGGCGTCCACAGAGAGGGCTCCAAGCGCCACCTTCGGCACCCGTGTCATAGGTTCGCCAACACTGGCCTAGATCCTCCTACTTAGTTAAACTGGTGTAGCAGCAAATATCTGGAAGTTGAGTCATGGCTACTGGACTTCCTTTTCTTGAGAGATAGAAACGTTTCGCTGCTCATCCAAACAGCTTCATCAGTGTGAATACAGCTAGTGTGAGTCCTCCATCTTATAGTCAACTTTGACCTCTTGTCACCCTGGTCTGACTATAAGATGGAGGACTCGCACTTAGCTGTATTCAGACTGATGAAGCTGTTTGGATGAGCAGCGAAACGTTTCTGTCTCTTAAGAAAAAGGAGTCCAGTAGCCATGACTCAACTTCCAGATAAACGCACCTGGATGGCTGAGAATCTTCACAGACACAGCAGCAAATAGTGTAACTCGTAGAGGCAAACTCCCCCAATCTTAATAAATCACAATAGACATTGCCCGTTGCGTATGAAGTTGGATGACTCTGTGTGCAACTGATAAGGTCTACAGAAATTTCTTAACAGGAGGCAGTTGGCCTCCAAAAGTTACGCCGTTTGCGCAGCTCAGCGAGAGGATTCTGGCCAACACGTATTGTCAGAACAGAGAGTAGCGGTTTAGAAGGAACAACCCATTTTTGCTGGTCAAAAGCGACCCTCCTATGTTTCCTCAAAGCTTGGAAAAGTTACTTGTGCGAGTTTGTATCCTGTTGCCATCGAACACACAGTTCTCCCCTGTCCACCCTTTCCAACACAGGGAGGGCCAGAGTCCTTATAGTGTGAGGAGAAAGGCCGTTTCAAGCTACAGGGTGCTCTGTTGTTTCCATTCCTGCCAGCCGGCTATCAGCAAAGATCGGGCGCAGGACCGGATGTTAGGATCGGACGACGAGTCTTAGAGCTGGGCACAGTGGCTGGGGGGATCTTAGGAATGGTAGTCCAAAACTCCACACTCCTCCCTCCCTGACCTGTTTAAGTAATTTGGACTCTGGTCCTGTCAAACTGGCAAAAGACACTAGATGCGACCCACAATGGGATTAAAAGAGTTAAGAAATCACCAAAGGCATTACCAGTTGCACACACTTCCATATGCAACGGCGGTAATTTCTTCACTTAAAACAGGCATGTCCAAACTTCGGCCCTCCTGATGTTTTGGACCACAACTCCCAGAATTCTAAGCTTAGATTGCCAATGGCAAAGGACTGTGGGAGCTGCTGTCCAAAACATCTGGAGGGCTGAAGTTTGGACATGCCTGACTTAAGAGCAGTGGTTTCCAAACTTGGGACTAGAACTCCCAGACGCCTTCCACACTAGTTACGCCAGCCAGGGTTTCTGGGCGTTGGGAGCCCACGAACATCAGGGGACTCCAGGTTGGGAACCACCAACTCTTTAGAGCAGGCATGTCCAAAACTTCGGCCCTCCAGATGTTTTGGACCGCAACTCCCACAGTCCTTTTCCATTGGCAATCTAAGCTTAGAATTCTGGGAGTTGCGGTCCAAAACATCAGGAGGGCCGAAGTTCGGACATGCCTGCTGTAGAGCCATTTGCCAGTAGAATTTCCACAGTTTATGCTACGCCAGAGCAACCAGGTAATAGGGACATGGGCCACCGCGTGTGACGTGGAAGCTTCTACAGAGGACACCACAAGCCCACGACAAGGACACAACGCATCCCAGTCCACGGTTGCCGGGAGGAGCCGCCGGCACTTCCGAGGGCCTTCCGTGCAGTTCCCACACTGGACCAAAGCTCCGTGGAAAGAAACGTCCAAGGCGCTTTTGACTTTTCTTTACCTCCTACGTGCCACAAATCCGAGCGGGCCCGTGGATCTTTCGACCCACAGAACAAACCGCACTCTGTTCAAAGGTTTTCCGTATCTCTATCTTTCTACAACGTCGACTGCCTCGGAGCCTCGTGGCGCGAGGGGTTAAAACGTCTATCCATGCAGCCCAAACTTTGCTCACGACCCAGGGTTCAAATCCTCCGTAGCCGGCTCAAAGTTGACGTCTAGGGTTAGTCCATTGAATACCCAACTCGCTGAGGGCGTTAACGGAGGCTCGTCGTTAACTCGCGAACCACCCAGAGAGTGCTTTTAAGTGCTGTGGGGGGCGCCACGGAAGCATTGCGTTTTTGTTTTTTTCCCCACTGCTCTGTCCTCCGTGGAGTTCGGTCAGCAGCCATTTTCCCTCCAAAATTGTTGAGGGAATCTCGCCTGGCGTGAATGTTCCGGTTCTGTGAGGCAGAGTTCCTTCCTTCCTCAACCGGAAACCAAAGACGACGTCCTGTATCCTTCCCCCCCCCAAAAAAAAGCCCGGCGTCGAGCGTGCAAGCCGGAAAAAAAAAAAAGAACTTTGCCCGTTTACGTGTGGATTCTCTGGTGCTTCACGAGGTTCTCGGCCGAACAGAAGCTCTTCCCGCACTTCCCGCACTTGTACGGGTTCTCTCCCGAGTGCGTCCGCTGGTGGCGGATGAGGTTGGAGCTCTGGCTGAACCCTTTCCCGCAATCCAGGCATTTGTAGGGCCGCTCGCCCGTGTGGCTCCGCTGGTGGATCACCAGCTGCGACTTGGCCGTGAAGGACTTCCCGCAGTCCGAGCACAGGAAGAGGTTCCCCTTCGCGTGGGTCTTCTGGTGCTTCAGGAGCTTGACGGGTGAGCTGAAGCCCTCCCCGCAGTCGGAGCAGCGGACGGCGTCCCCTTCTTGGTGGGTCCGCTGGTGGACCGTCAGGTGGGAGCTCTGGCTGAAGCACTTCCCGCACTGGTCGCACTTGTAGGGCCTCTCGCCGGTATGGATCCGCTGGTGGATGATCAGGTAGTACTTCGAAATGAACGTCTTGCCGCAGTCCAGGCACTTGTTGCTCTGCGGCTTGGTTTCGGCGTGGATCTTCTTGTGGGCGAGCAGCTGGGAGCCCGCCCGGAAGCTCTTCCCGCAATCGGAGCACTGGAAGGGTTTCTTCCCGGCGTGGGTCTTCTTGTGGACGTTGAGGTGGGAGCTCTGGCTGAAGCTCTTCCCGCAAGCCAGGCACTGGTAGGGCTTCTCGCCGGTGTGCATCCTCTCGTGGATGATCAGGTAGGACCTGAAGATGAAGGACTTGTGGCAATAGGAGCACTTGTGGAGCTTCTTGGCCTCGTGGATGCGTTTGTGGGCCAAGAGGTGAGACAAGACCTTGAAGCTTTTCCCGCACTCCGGGCACTGCAGCGGCTTCTTCCCGGCGTGGGTGCGCTCGTGGACGGTCAGGTGCGAGCTCTGGGTGAAGCTCTTCCCGCAAGCCACGCACCGGTAGGGCCTCTCTCCGGTGTGGATCCTCTGGTGGATGAGGAGGTTCGATTTGGCAATGAAGGACTTGCCGCAGTCCGGACACTTGTGGAGGGCCTTAATGGCGTGGATCCTCTTGTGGGCGACGAGGTGGGCGTGCACCCGGAAGCTCTTCCCGCAATCGGAACAGATGTAGGAGCCCTCGTCTCCTCCGGGCATCCGGTCCTGCCCGAGAAGGCCCGCGCCGGCCTGGAGACGCCGCCTGCCCTTGGCCCGCCGGAAGGGCTTCACCCCGGCGTGCCGTTGCACGTGGACATTGAGGTGGGAGGTCTGGCTGAAACCTTTCCCGCAGATCAAGCACTTGTACGGCCTCTCCCCCGTGTGGATCCGCTGGTGGATGATCAAGTACGACCGGGACAAGAAGGACTTCCCGCAGTAGGGGCACTTGTGCTTCTTGGCCGCGTGGGTCCCCTGGTGGGCGGCGAGGTGGGCTTCCACCCGGAAGGTTTTCCCGCACACTAGGCACTGGTGGGGCTTCCCTCGGGCGTGGGTCCGCTGGTGCTGGATCAGGCTGAGCCTCGAGCGGAAGCTTTCCTTGCAGCTGGCGCACTTGAAGGGCTTGGCGCGCTTGTGGGTCTGCTGGTGGACCGTCAGGTGGGCGCTCTGCCGGAAGGCCTTCCCGCACTCGGCGCAGGCGTAAGGCCTCTCCCCCGTGTGGATGCGCCGGTGGATGACGAGGTGCGACGTGTCCAGGAAGCCTTTCCCGCAGTCCGGGCACCGGTGGGGCTTCCCCCGGGCGTGGCTCACTTTGTGGGCCAGGAAGTGGGCCCGCACCTGGAAGGTCTTCCCGCAAGCCAGGCATTTGTAAGGGTTCTCTTTCCCGTGGAGGCGCTGGTGCTTGCGTAGGCCGGCGCCGGAGCGGAAGTTCTCCGGGCAGTCGGAGCACTGGAAGCGCCGGGCCCCTACGTGGACCCGCTGGTGGACCGTGAGGTTCGAGCGCTGGGCGAAGGTCCTGCCGCAGGTCAGGCATTGGTAGGGCTTCTCGCCGGTGTGGATCCGCTGGTGGATCACCAGGTGGGCGTTGGCGAGAAAACCTTTCCCGCAATCGATGCATGTGTGGGGCTTCTTGCCTCCCGGGGGCCCTTGACGGGAAATAGAGGGAGAGGTTACCTCGGAGCTTGGGCCGCCCTCGGAGCATTTGTAGGGGTCGCGGCGCCGGAGAAGTCCTGACCTCGGCCTGAAGTTCCACCTACCTGTCTCGGACTCGGCTGGGTCTTTGACTTCTTTCTGGAGATCCGGAGGGCCTTGGCCTCCGCCCGGGTTCTCCTCGCCTTCCCACAGGACGGAGCCTTCCGGTTTTTCTTCCGGGCCAACCCCATTGTGCCTCTCCTCCGGGCGCCACCCCTCAAGAGCATCTTCCACCCGAGGAAGGTGGGAAGCCTTTCTTTCTCCCCTCCCTGCCTCCGGGGAGCGGTTCGGGTGCCCTCGGAACAAATCCTCCGACCAAGAGGTCTCCGCTTCACTGCCGCTCATCCATCCTTCGCCTGCCGGAAACAACAAGAGGAATTTAGGCACCCAATACGGACACACGGACCACCCCATATCATCTAAACCAGTGGTTCTCAACCTGTGGGTCCCCCAGATGTTCCTGGACTGCGACTCCCAGAAATCCCTTTTAGCACAGTGAGTGGTGGAGGCTTCTGGGAGTTGTAGTTCAGGAACATCTGGGGACCCACAGGTTGAGAAACACAGTGTTTCTCAACCTGTGGGTCCCCAGATGTGCCTGGACTGCAACTCCCAGAAATCCTGGCCAGCTCAGCTAGTCATGAAGACTTCTTGGAGTTGTAGTCCAGGAACATCTGGGGACCTACAGGTTGAGAACCACTGATCTAGACATGTTGGTACAGTGGACCCTCGTATAACAAGCGGTTTGTTTAACTGAAAATCCGCTTAAAGGAAAAAAAATCTGGAGATAGGGGGAATTCCGTGGCATGTCCAAACTTAGTCCCTCCAGATGTTTTGGACCACAACTCCCACAGTCCTTTGTCATTGGAGAGACAGGCTTGGAATTCTGGGAGTTGTGGTTCAAAACATCTGGAGGGACTAAGTTTGGCCACTTGCTGGGCTAAACACTCCCAACTCCCTAAGCTGCTCCCTCCGAGGGCGTGAAATCTTCATTTCCAACCTTTGCTCAAAAAAGAGTGAAGTGCACATTTAGAACCGGACAGGAACATAAAAAGGGAGCCCCCAGGAGCCCTGAGTCAGTTTGCTTAAGAAGAATGGGACATGCCTTTGAAACAACAGAGACAGAGCCACCAAAACCGGACCCCAAAATCGAACTCGGGGCGATCTTTACCGGCGGAGCTGACGTCGCCGTCCTCGTTGGCCCGTGTGCTTTCGCTGGGACTGGGTCTCTGCTCGCTGTTCCACTGGGAATCTTCCTCCGCCTCGGAGAAGTACAAAGCTACCTCCTCGATGGGTCCCAGATCCTAAAGGGAATCATAGAATCATAGAGTTGGAAGAGTGACCTCAAGGGCCATCCAGTCCAACCCCCTGCCATGCAGGAACCCCCATCACAATATTTCCGACAGATGGTCCATCCAGCCTCTGCTTAAAAACCTCCAAAGGAGACTCCACCACCCTCCTTTGTGGCAGCATATTCCACTGCCAAACAGCTCTAATCATCAGGAAATTCTTCTTCCTAATGTTCAAACGGAATCTCTTTTCCTGTAGTTTGAAACCATTGCCCCGAGTCCTAGTCTCTGAAGCCATGGGAAACAAACCTGTTCCCTCTTCAATATGACACCCTTTCAAATATTTAAACATAGCTACCATATTCCCTCTCAGCCTTCTTTTTGAAAGGCTAAACATTCCCAGCTCCCTAAGCCGCTCCTCATAAGACATTTCCTCCAGACCCTCCATCATCCTGGTCGCCCAGGACAGAGCAGAACTCTTCTTTATGTCAGGCTTAGGATGTTGCAACTGTTTAAGCCTGGCCTTAGGCGTTTTGTCCCTGGAGACGGGATGGCAAGGGGGGTATCCACCCAGTGGCCCACTCAAGTCTAGATACAAACAATATCCAAAGCCAGCCAAGGTTATTTATTTTTAACTTAATTTAATTTTAATTTTTAATTTGAGGAAGAAAACCTCAAAAGCCCTTCTGTCCCTTCAGGAGAGGTGTCTGGTTACAAAGCCAGAGATTAAAACCAGAATCTCTCATCAAAAATCAAGTCTCCCCGACGCCTCCCTGAAAGGGGGTGGACCTGATTGATGATCCCCATCAGGTCCTTTCCAGCACTGCAGTTCTAAGAGGATGATGATGATGATGATGATGATGATGATGAGAGGTAACAAATAATTGGCAGCTCTTAGCTGACAACCCAAAATCTAACCCGAGGAAGCCCACCTCGTGGTCAGGCCAGCGTCACCTTGCAGGAGAGAATGAAGAGGAAAGAAAAGGAAGGAATATCAGAACCATAATTAACAGTGAGGATGGCAATGATAAAAGAATATTAGCTGGCTTTCTTTTTAAAAAATCAACTAGGATTTTCTAGTTATTCATGGGATAAGGATCCATGGATTAACTTATCCAGAGTCTAAAATTATTAAAACTATTAAAAGAAAAAAAAATCCAGAAATACAGTACTTATTTTCACATGTATTACCAGTACCAGCCACTAGAGGGTGCTATGAATATTTATTAAAGGACACATAGATCTCTGGCACCCTCTACTGGTATGTTCTGGCAATGAGTGTGGAAATAACAGTTTCTCGTTTATGCCTTTTTGCCCTGCTGGGATAGAATAATCCCTATTATCTACAGTTTTCAGTATCCAATGGTAAGGGGCTCGGAAGCCATCCCACAGCAGATACAGGGGCCCTGCTGTATAAGAACATGAGAAAAAGAAAGCTGGATCCAACCGAGGCCTCTTTAGTCCGAATATTTTATTCGTCCTGAGGCTCTCGTACTCGGAGTGGGACGTGAGAAGGCGAGGCTCACTGGGAAAAACAATCCAGGAGAGGAGAGAACGGAAGGCAGCAGCAGGAAAAGAGGAAGCCCTCGTGGGAGATCGATTGACTACTTAACAGAAGCCATGGCTGGATGGGGCCTTTCGGAGGCCAATCGTTCACAGGTCACACGGGAAGGCCGCAAGAATACGGATGAGGGGTGCCCTCTCTCTCACCCCACCCCCCCCCCGGTTTTCTGCCACTGTTGTTGTCCGATATAATCTCATGCTTTAGGCCAGGCATGTCCAAACTTCGGCCCTCCTGATGTTTTGGACCACAACTCCCAGAATTCTGAGCTTAGGTTGCCAATGGCAAAGGACTGTGGGAGTTGCGATCCAAAACATCTGGAGGGCCAAAGTTTGGACATGCCTGCCTTGGCCTCTGTTCCCCTCTTCACGGCTTCTTGGGTTGGAGGCAGCTAGAAGCCACGGGCCCCCATCTCACCTGTTCTCCGCCATTCTCCTCGGCGGGCTGCCTCTGGAGGAAGTCCTCAGCCAGGGCCACGGCTTCGGGCCCAGTCTCGGGGCCCCGTTCCCAGACCCAGCCTTGCATCTCCGGGGGCAGGATGGCCAGGAACTGCTCCAGGATCAGCTGCTCCAAGATCTGCTCCTTGCTGTGCCTCTCCGCTCGTAGCCACCGGTGGCAAAGCTCCTGGAGCTGGCTATAGACCTCCCGGGGCCCTTGGCCCTCTGGGTAGCCGAAGGAGCGGAAGTGTTGCCGCTGCCTCTCCCGGGCGAAGGCGTCCCCTCGCAAGATGGCCGCCTTCACCTTGTGGTAGTCGACCCGCTCCCGGGGGTCCAGGCTGCTAAAGATCCGCTCGGCTTCCCCGCTGAGGGCCGGCAAGAGGTGGGCCACCCAGTCCTCCCGAGGCCACTGGCAGGCTTCGGCCACTTGCTCGAAGGAAGCGAGGAAGGCCTTGGCGTCGTCCCACGGCGTGGGCTCCCCCAGGAACGGGGGCATCTCCCACTTGGGCAGAGGGTACTCCAGGGTTTTGAGAAACTCCTGCCACTGGCTCTCCCAGCGCTGCAGCAAGCCGTCTCCGGCTTCGTGGCCTCCGGGAGGCCTCGGGAACCACTCCTGGAGGCCGTGGGAGGCCCCTTCCAGTCCTCCGCCTGAGGCGGAATCGGACGGATCCTGTTCCTCCTTCTTAATCCACCGCGGCAACCCTTGCTCGAGCTCGGCATGGAACCGCAGGCCGAAGCCTGACTGTGTTCCCTCCGTAGCGGTGGCCATTTTGTCCCAGACTCAGGCCAGCTTCACCCACGGTCAACCCCTTCCCTGGCCGTGGGACGTCCCAGTCTCTCATCAAAAATGTCTTTTATTTCCAGAGCGATCCGAAACAAGAGTTCAAATCCGCGCTTCTGGAGTCATGGGCGATTAAACGTCCACTTCAGGCGGAGAAGGTGTTTTCTCTCTGGTGAAGAAGGGGTGGTGGGGGGGAGAGAATTAGAGATTTAGACTGAAAATACACATAAGACAGTATGGTGCAGTGCTTAGAGCAGAACTCAGAAGATCCAGGTTCTGGACTGCAGTGAAGTAAACAAACAAAGAAAGAAAAATAAATAAATAAATAAATAAATAAATTACCCACACCCTGCCCCTACCTCACAAGACTTCTGCTGAGGGGGGGAGGGAAATGGAGGAGAAAGAGAGAAAAGAAAAACACACCACATTGAGTCAACTATAGGACAACAGGCTATGAATGTTGGCAATAAAATATGAATCATTTTGGAAGATTTCACCCAAAAAAATGCTATGAACACCTCTCAACTCATTTCAAGCAAAAAAAAAATCTGCCACATTATCTGAACCCGCCTATTCTCACAGGAGTGCATGTGGGTGCATGTCTCCCCTTTGTTAAGTCTTTTTCATTGTTTTTATTGTCATAAGAAAACAAGAAAAGAAACAAGCTACAAGCACAGAGAGAGAGAGAGAGAGAGAGAGAGAGAGAGAGAGAGAGAGAGAGA
>JAHTLZ010000058.1:85722-99667 GCA_023846285.1 Phrynocephalus versicolor
ATAGATAGATAGATAGATAGATAGATAGATAGATAGATAGATAGATACTGTTTGGGTCCTACATCTTAACTGGCTGAAAATGTGAGGGAGGCAAACTTATTGGTTCTCCTACAGAAATGGAACCTCTCTACTGTGTGTGTGTGTGTGTGTGTGTGTGTGTGTGTGTGTGTGTGTGTGTGTTGTGTCGTTACAGTCATGACCGACTCTTCGTGACCCCCATGGCCATGGAGTTTTTCTTGGCAGGAATACGGGAGTGGCTTTGCCCGTTCCTACTCGAGGCTCTTACAGCACCTGGTGTTCCCTGGTGGTTGCCCATCCATGTACTAGCCAGACCCGACCCTGCTTACCTTCTGAGATCAGGCGAGATCAGATGGTAAAGAAATTCTTTATTGATATGTATATGTTACCAGACTGAGCCTTCCTGCCTAGCCCCAAGCCTGCTGGGCTTTATATAACCCTAACTCTAACCCTGGGCCTACGTTCCTAAGAGGGGCATCTGGTGAGAGAGGTAGAGTGTGAGGTGGGTGCTTGACCAGTTCTAAAGGCTAAGCAAAAATAAATAAATAAATAAATAAATAAATAAATAAATAAATAAATAAATACGGATACAACAAAGTAATATTTAACATTAACATAAAGAAAGGGTGATCAGGACTTTTTGTTCTATGATCTGGCCAGAAAGAAGTTGCTTTTGATCCTATTCAGGTATCACTTTGGATCTCCAGATGTTCTGAACCACACATCCCACGGTCCTTTACATTTGGCAGTACAGGCTGGGAATTCTGGGAGTTGCGGTCCAAAACATCTGGAAGGTGGGAGGTCCCCCCCCATCCATGGCAAAAGGAGCCTTAACGGAATCGCCTATCGGGCTAATCGTTGCAACATAAAAATGGTCGCAATTAGAGGTTACTCTGTTTTCAATGCATTCCTATGGGAAATTTGTATAAACGAAAATTTGCTTAACATAATTTCATTTGGAACAAATTAATTTCTTTATACAAGGTACCACTATACACGTCCAAACGGTGGTGAGAAAGCAACATTGTACACATCCAGGAGATAAGCCTCACATCTGAACAGGGAGGAAACTCTTTGGATTTGAGTGGATTAAGAGTCAGATCAAAAGTGGAGCCATGTCAGATTTCAGGTCTAACAGATTAACACACCCAAGCATCAAAAAGTAACCTTGAGTTTAAAGGTGGGAAAGAAAGGGGTTACATGTTTGCTAACGACATACAGTAGGACCTTTGTATCCACTGACTCATTATCCACACTGATTCAGTTATCTATGGTTGGCAGAGGAAAAAAATAATTCAGCAGCCACAAAGCAAGCTATTGTCACAAACAGCATCTGTAAAGCAAGCTACTGCCTCAAAACAGCAGTCATAAAGCAAGCTACTGTCAGGAAACATCAGTTTGGGGGTGGGTGGGCAGGCATTCTCTCTTATCCCCGGTTTTCATTATCCACGGGAAGGCCTGGATCCAATCCCCAGCGGATACCGGGGTCCTACCGTATTTCCAATCACCATGTACGAAGGTGAAAGCTGGACAGTTAAGAAAGCTGACAGGAGGAGAAAAAAGAATTTCCATGAAATCCGCTGATTTGGGGAATACCCTGGACTGCTAGAAAGATGGACAAGTGGACAAATCAAATTGAAATTCTCTCTGAAGGCAATTATGTTGAAACTAAGACTTTCTTACTTTGGGCGCATCATGAGAAGTGTTTATTGCCTAGAAAAGACAATAATGCTGGGAAAGGTGGAAGGCAACTGGAAAAGAGGATGTGCAATGGATCAAATCCCTCGAGAAAGCCACGGGTTCGAGTTTGCAAGGCCTGAGCTGTCGAGGGCAGAGCCTTTTGCAGGGTTGCCATGAGTCCCAGGCAACGTGACAGTACAGAAGAATGAAGTTGGGGGGAATTTGTTAAGGAACAAATAATGTCCTCAAAGGCAGGATGCTGAGGGATAGAGGTAAGTCAGCATCGGGGAAAACCCATAAAGGCTAAGCTTTATTTGTTTTAATCTGTTTTTTCATGCCAACGTCCAAAGGGCTGTTCGCTGTTTTCACAGGGGTTTCTGGATTTCCCACCCCCACCCCCACCCCGCATTCCGTCTTGTTTTATCTTTTAATTTTAATTTTATTTTTCTTCTTTTTTAAAAAAAAATCCTTTTCAATCAACCTTCAGACCACCTTTGGTCTAAACCAGTAGTGGCCAAAGTTCGGCCCTCCTGATGTTTTTGACCACAACTCCCAGAATTCCAAGCCTGTATTACCAGTGACAAAGGACTGTGGGAGTTGTAGTCCAAAACATCTGGAGGGTCTAAGTTTGGCCACCACTGGTCTAAACTAAAGATTATTTTAGAGCAGTGGCTCCAAGTCCCCCAGATGTTCTTAAGACTAAAACTCCCAGAAGCATTCACCACTAGCTATGCTGGCCGGGATTTCTGGGAATTGTAGTCCAAGAACATCCAGAGACCCAGTACTCTAAGAGCAGTGGTGTCTTTGGGCCTAGACAATATTTAGACTTTGACTCCCAGAAATCTCAGCCAATATGGATTTTTCAAAGCACAAAGTCCTCAGAAATAGTCCACCAATTCATCCTCTTGGCTCTCTAAAACCTCTGGGCAATTTGCTGCAAATAAAAGCCAGCATAAAATAAACACATAATTTAAAATGTCTCAGCAAAAGGCATAAATAGTCAGTGCAATGTGGTAGATAAAACGGCAGAGTAGGACTCAGGACAGCTAAGTTCAAATCCCTGCTCGTGACAGAAATTTACTGGAGATGAGGACAGTAAGAGTAAAACCACCCCCAAAGCCTTATAGGAATACTAACATCAAATTGATTTTGAATGACGCGGAACTTTTTCAGGGTTTTCTAGGTTAACTCAGAAGAGGGTTACCCTTCACTTTATCTGGGAGTATTTCAGGGACTGTGCAGCTGACCAAAGGTTACCCAGACTGGTTCTTCTTCCATAGTGGGGAATCGAACTCCCAGCTTCCAGCTCCGAAGCCAGAGACCTAACTCACTAAGCTATGCAGCCAGCTCAGAACATCTTACATACCTCAAAAACCTTATGGCTGCCGTAAGTCAGAAGACAGATAGTTTTTTGCTTGCCAGAAGAGAACAGAGCAAAGCTCCCTCAGCTGTGAGTATGAGTTTGGGAATGACAACTGATAAGCCCTTGAAGCCTGCTGCTCCTGTACATGGAGGTTCTACTGATGCATTTCAAAGCATTCATGTGCCTCCACTCCCCGTACTGGGGACTCGACTTCCCACCCGGCTTAGCCATACACAGAAATCCTCAAAAATCAGGTAAATGGGAACTACAGTTCAACAACCTTAAATGTCTTAAATGTTCTGGGCTGCCTTGGGTCCCTTCAGGGAGCAAGGCAGCATGGAAATAAAGTTGTTTTTATTATTTTATTATTATTATTATTATTATTATTATTATTATTATTATTATTATTATTATTATTATTATTATTATTATTATTATTATTAAAATATCACTCAGCAGACAAGATAACTACGTTGGATTTTGTATTACAAATCACTAGTCAAACGCTTCCCAAGCGTTTAGGACTATGTGATATATTGGCAAATTATGCCAGCAGATCCCAGTAAGATGGCTTTCTTCTTCTTCTTCTTCTTCTTCTTATTATTATTATTATTATGGTCCCTCAGTATTGTAAACCTCCTTGGGTCCTTTTCCAAGGAGAAAGGCGGGGTAAAAATATTCAAAATAAATAAAAATAAATAAACCTTTACTTCACAATCCCATCTGAATTCAGTCAACGCAGCAGGATTAGATCTGGTTGGTCTATGGATGGGAAAGGAACAGGGAGAAGGTTGTGGGTTGTGGAATCAGAGAGCTGAGAGCTGGCATGGCTGCATCTCAGAGCGCATAATTCCCACCCAGAAGATGGCAGCAGGTTCAGTCCCCAGCATGGCAACCTAGAGCTGGGAGCTCATTCTACCCAGATTTCCTGAAATCTATTACTGCCAGTCCAAGATGACAAAACTAGGATGAATAGGCCCATATTCTAGTCTAGTATTATTTATATTTATATTTATATTTTAGAGCATTTTTACCCCACCTTCCTCCTTGGAAAAGAACCCAAGGGGGCTTACAGTAATGAGGGGCAATGCACAATTCAGTACAATAAAGATACACTGGACCAGTGGTTCTCAACCTGTGGGTCCCCAGATGTTTCTGGACTGCAACTCCCAGAAACCCCTTCCAGCACAGTGAGTGCCAGACCCTCGTATAACAAGTGGTTTGTATAACATAAAATCTGTACAACATAAAAAATTCTGGGGAAATTTGCTTAACAGAATTGCCTATGGGGAGAATCTGTACAACATAAAAATGGCCGTGATTAGGGATTGCTCTGTTTTCAATGCATTCCTATGGGAAATTTGCATAAAGGAAAATTTGCTTAACAGAATTTCATTTGGAACAAATTAATTTCTTTATACAAGAAATGTATATTCAAGTATCAAGAACAGGGAATCGAGGGACATCTTACGGCATTAACAGACAACATTAAAGCTACAAGGGAATGCAAGCAGTCAAAGGGAGAGAGTAAAAAGTCCATGTAAATTTTATGGATGGAAACTAACATCAGGAGATACACAAGCAGTTTTTGCTTTAAAGCGTTTCATCCTGTTATAATCATCAGCTCCATCTCCTGGACTCAAGGGATGGCTTCAAAATGGCTCTTCGTCTTTACCCATATTTTCTTTTGTTTAGTTCCTTTACTGAAACCTGCCTGCTTATCTATCTGCCTTTAGTTTTCCCCTTGCAAGGGCCCAATCCACAAATAATTTAAGATATGCTACTTTTTCAAAAAAAAATATCTATATACTGTATATCTAAAACTACATGACATTATGTTTCTTTTTTTAAAAAAAGAAACTTGATATACAAAACACTGGACGACACATTTTAAAAGCCCCACGAAACCTGTTAATTCTACCTGCGGGGCGGGGGGGGGGGGGGGGTGTTATAAATTTTTAAGTTCCACCCCCCCCCCCCCCCCTTCTCCCACAATGAATGCCAGAATATCCAAATTTGGTCCCAAAAAAGAGAGAAAAAAAAGAGAGAGAGAGAGAGAGAGAGACGACTCTGCAGACCTCTGCTACTTAACACTCCTTCCTACCTGCCTCCTTGATTCCCCACCCCCACCCCGGGGCAGGTGCCTAATAAGGGTTAAAGACACGCAGGCAGCCCATCCAACAGGGAAAGTTTTCCCCCCAGCCCTTGTCGCCCTAAGCCGTCCCTGTTGAACTTCTGCCTCCAAGGCAGAAAAGCCGCAAGGCAGAGAGGAGGCTAGCCCAAATCTTGATATATATATATATTTATGCATTACTCACCACTTCGACTGGGCTGCAAAGCTCCTTCCTCCATTCATCTTATCTGATGAGAATTCAAACAGGAAGGAACTTTAGGGCTTTTCTTCTTTTTCTTCTTTCCTTTCTCTCTCTTTTCTCTCTCTCTCTCTCTCTCTTTCCTTGCAGACATTTCCCCTTTCATCCGGTTGAATTTTTTCTCTCTCTCTCTCTCTCTTCCTGCCAAGGGAAACTCTTTCTCCTTAACCCTTGAAAGGCGAGAACCCCTTCCTTCCTTCCTTTCTTTCATTCATTTATTAATTCCTCCATTTATTGCTCCTGGAAAGATGGACGCCATCGACACAGGGTGGCCTGGAAGAGGCAATAATTTTAGAAAAGATGCCAAAGAAAATTTGGAGAACATGCAGGGGAAAGGCATTGGCCTTTAAAGACCTATGATCTCCCATCTTTAATGTTTTTTTTAAATGCCTTTATTTTATATTTGTCGGTTTTGCCTCTGCTCTGCTTTGGTTGATTTATCCGTTTAGAATATTTTTTTACCCCGCCTTTCTCCTTGGGAAAAGGACCCAAGGTGGCTTGCAATAAGGAGGGAAGAACATTTAAGTTTTAAGACATACTCGTTTGACAACAGGGAATTGAGGGACACTTTACACAGCATTAAATGGCAACATTAAAGCTGCAAGAGAACGCCAGCAGTTAAAGAGAGAGTAAAATTTTCATGTAAGGTTATAAGTGGACTTAGCCATCACAGGCAAGGATAATTGATAATTGATCCTCGCCCGTTTTACTTGCATAGACTCACACGGTATTTTAAAGAGATTTAGTTCAGTGTCACCTTTGGTGGATCTAATAGACCCTCTTCGTACCAATCCAGAAGTTCTCCCTGAAATAAATCTAAATTTAATTAGGAAAGATCGAAACGACTGGACATGTTGAGCCTGGAGAAAATAAGACTTTTGGAGGAGATCGGAGAGCGTATATCTGGAAGTTGAGTCGTGGCAACTGGACTGCACTTCCAGATAAACTCACCTGGATGACTGAGAATCTTCACAAACATTTCCAATGCTGGAAAGAGGAAGGACAGGCCCTGTCGTCTTATCATCACCGAGGGCAGAACATGCAACCATTTGGGCTCAAGTTACAGGAAGCCAGATTCCGGCGATTCCACGATCCTAGGAAATCTGTTTTGTTAGTCTTTAGAATTGGAGCCCAGAGGAGCTTTTGCGGTCAAAAATCCAAGGCAAATTTCAAGGCCAGAATCAGAAAAAACATGCACTATCCAGAGGCCCTAAGACACATGATAAATCTTTTCTCTCCGCTTGTTCCACGGCTCGGTTTAAACGAGTAAACAGGCAGCTGCCAGGATTCCCAGGCACTTGGCGTATGGGATTTGTAGTCCAAAAGCCGGCGCTCCAACTTCTTCGCGGCTTTCAAAGGCTCCGGAAGGGGTTAAGTTCATAGAGTTGTGCGGGGAGGTTGGGGTTCCTGCGTGCCAGAGAGGAGCCTATATATATATTTATTTATATACAGAGTAAATATTTTGTAGGGCGGTGATCATGTCGGGAGCCCTCCCTCCCTCCCTCCCTTTCCTGCCTTTTGATGGTTGCAACTTGCAACAGATCTTGCACAGCCGCGATCGTCGCGCCGGGGTGGGTGTTTTTTGTTGTGGTGGTTGTTGCGTAGCTGGCGAAGACAAAACAGAGGTGAGTTATTGCGGGGAAGATTTAAAACGCCTAAGAAGTAATGCAATGTCAATGAACAGGAGGCGCAGAAAGCAGACGGGAGGGCAAGGAAGGCAGGGAGTAAGAAAGGAGAACTAAGCATGTCAGGAAGGCACAGGGTTGCTGTTTTTAAGTGTATGTAATCTTATTTATTTCTTCCCTTTCCCCAGTTTAACTGCGTCTAGTTCAAGATGGCATGTCTTCAGCCCTCCTGACGTTTTGGACCACAACTCCCAGAATTCTAAGCTTAGATTGCCAGTAGCAAAGGACTATGGAAGTTGTGGTCCAAAACATCTGGAGGGCCAAAGTTTGGACATGCCTGTTAGAGTCAGATCATATGAACCCTCTAGAACAGTTGTGGTGAACCTTCAGGGCTCCAGATGTTTTGGACCACCACTCCCACAGTCCTTTGTCATTGGCATTCTAGGCTCGGAATTCTGGAAGTTGTGGTCCATAAGATCTGGAGTGCCCAAGGTTTGCCACCACTGCTTTAGTGCTTCTCAGCCTGTGGGCCCCCAGATGTTCCTGGACTGCAATTCCCAGAAATCCCTTCCAGTACAGCGAGTGGTGGAGGCTTCTGGGGGTTGCAGTCCAGGAACATCTGGGGACCCACAGGTTGAGAACCATTCCTCTGTAAGGCAGAGCTTAGAAACATTTCACCCTTCCATCCACTTTCTTTCCTGCCTAAGTTTCCTTGTTGCTTCTTAAAATGACAAACTCCAAGAAACCTTTATTTATTTATTTATTTATTTATTTATTTATTTATTTATTTAAGCCACCCAGAGACCTTTCAGTAGTGGGCGGCATATAAGTTGTAAAAATAAATAAATAAATAAATGATTATTTATTTATGTGTCTCGCCCATCTGGCCTTAAAAGGCCACTGAAATAGGGCTTTAAAATACTGTATGCGGCAAGTAGAAAGCGACAGATGAGATAGAGGGTTGGGAGTGTTCAGATTTTCTTTTATTGAGCTGTTTGTATACATGCCGACCAGGTGTTCTGTGCTAGGAAGTCACCCAACCTCTTGTGCCAGCCCCAGGTATCTCGCTGCCTGAGGCATAATACCAGTTGGCTCCCCCTTCCCGGCTTCACATGCAGAAGCATCCTGAAGTGGGGGACTAGATTGTGTTTGAATAGCACAGGATGGGTGTGTAAATATTTTTTTAGTTTGTTTTAAAAAGAGAGAAAGAGACTGTAGCTCCCTAAAGGGAAGTATGGAAATTGTAGCCGAAAAAGTAACATTTTCATGCTATGGTATTGTCACGCCAGAGTCTTGTTTAGGATGGTCAATATTTTTTTTTATAATCTGAAAAAAAGTTATTTATTCTGTAATTAGAGGGAAAGGAATGAGGGAAGCAGGGGATGCAGAATTTACTGCTGTTCACCTCAGAAAAACCTGCTAGCTGAGCCATTGTTGCATTTATTTATTTATTTATTTATTTATTTATTTATTTATTTATTTCCATGTCTATACTACCCTATTAGTATTAGCCAGTCTTCAAGTAGTTCACAATATGCAATAAAATTGGGCACTCGTGGTAGGTCTTTACATGAAGTTAGCAAACAAATCATATTTTAAATCTCTTTTATATCCGTGAATGAATTTAGTCGATGCTTAAATTACATCTCACCACCACCACCATCTCTGGCAAACAGTATGGCTTACAAAACCACAGGTTTAATAATATTCTGCACTGCTTGGACTGTGTACCCTAGAGATATTGGTTGAAAAACCTAACATTATTAACATAGCTTTTATTTTTATTTTACTTGGGTAGTGTAGATTTTTGTGGCATGAAAATAACATAACTTGAGGAATAACATTGGGGACACTGTATTTGTATATTAATTGCAGAAAAGAATTCTAAACGAGCTCATTGGGTTTTTCACTTCTTAGAAGAGATGTTTGAAATTCTAATTTAATCTTTCAAAATTCGCACCCGGGTTTGGGATGCAGGCAGGATTTGGCTCTGGTTCTTAAATTTTAATTAGTGCTTTCTTTTGCTCTTCCTCTGTAGTGGGATACGTTCCTCATTCACCCATAAAGTCTCAGACTTTTTGCAAAAGTCTTCCCGCAAATTTGACAGGATCCATTTGAAGCTCTTCCTGTCCCTGGTTGGGTCGATTCATTTTCTTTGATCCAAGGAGAAATAATTCACCATTACTTGCCGAAAGAGCGAGGAACTGGAGAGGTCGGCACTGAAGAAGGCTGGAAGCTTTGAAATAAATGTAGGCCTGGACTTTATCCGCATTGGCATATACAGTGGAGAAGAGCAAGCCTGGATCAAACTTGGATTGGAACAGGGCTCAACTGTTCATTGGAACAGGCTTTTACTGAAGGAGGCCTGGAACAGTCTTAAATTGGATGAGGCCTGGGTAAAAGTAGGCCTGGACCAGCCTCTGTTAGAGCAGGTCTGCATAAGACTAGTCCTAGACTAGTCCTCCATTGGAATAGGCCTAAACTAGACCGGCATTGGAGTAGGCCTGTATTGGAACAGGCCTCAGCTGTTCCTTCATGGGCCTGAACTGGAGTAGGCCTGAGCAAGTCCTGGGCTAGTGTAGGCCAAGACTCAACCTGTATTGGAGAAGGTCTGGACTGGAGCAGGCCTAGACTAGAGTAGGCCTGGACCAACCTTGCAGTGAAGTGGGCCAGGATTGAAGCAGGCCTCATCTTGTCCTATATTGGATTAGGCCTGGCTTTGAAGTAAGCCTGGGCAAAAGTTCTGCACTGGTACAGGCCAAGACCTGACCTGCTTTGGAGAAGATCAGTACTGGAGCAGACCTAAACTGACCTTGGCTCTGGTTCTTAAATCTTAATTAGTGCCAGAGCCAGAGACCTAAGTCTGGACCGCTGATGGAGGAGGTCCGTACTGGAGTAGTCTCAGATCAACCCTACATTGGAGTAGATCTGGACCAGTCCTGTGTTTGGGTAGGCCTGTTTTAGAGTAGGCCTGGGTTAGTCTTCCACAGGAGTAGATGTGGACCAGACCTGCATCAGAGGTCTGGATTGAAGCCAGCCTGAACTGGAGTAGGATTGGGCCAACTTTGTGTTGGACGGGGCCCTTTATTAAAGGAGTCTCCAGTGGACCTGCACGAGGCATGCATTAGACTTGGAGTGGGACCGAACCAGACTTGCACTCTGGTAGACCTCATCCTGTAGTCGCCTCAGGCTGGGCCTGCCTTTCGGTTGACCTCATACTTCGTTGTCAGAAGGAGACATGGAGCAAAAAAATGGCCACTGAGCCAGGAGTGTCTGCTGCCCTTGGTCTCCGGTTCCAGTCAGCGATGGAGGATGTGGTTCCACCTCCAATAGGAAGAGAAGACCCCAGCTGGGAAGGGCCTTGTAAAACTCGCCATGGCCACAACTCCGGAGACACTGAGGGCCCACCGAGACGTAACGGGGACCTCCCGGAGAGATTGCCAGCCCTAAATCCCTCATTGGGCAATGAGCAGCCATTGATCCCTGCCCCGTGGGACAACCCCAGGTGGCTCGTGGCATCCACGGAGAGGGTGGCAGCATACCCCGGCAGAAAGCCAGCGAGCCAGCTTGGGCCAGGACGCAGCCGGAAAGCCGACCCTTTCTCCTGCCCCTCAGACCCCGAAGGAGGCGACACAAATGGGACGCCGCATCCCTCGGAGAGCAGTGCCGCGGCCGCCACGGAGATGCAGCGCCTGAACTTCCGGCGCTTCTCCTACCCAGAGGCGAAAAGGCCTGGCGAGGTGTGCAGCCAGCTCTGGTACTTTTGCCACCGGTGGCTGAGACCTGAGAGGCACACCAAGGAGCAGATCCTGGAGCTGCTGATCCTGGAGCAGTTCCTGGCCATCCTTCCCCCGGAGATGCAGGGCTGCGTCAAGGGGCATTATCCCAAGAGCTGCGCCCAGGCAGTGGCTTTAGCGGAGGGCTTCCTCCAGAAGGAGAAGGAATTGGGAAAACGGGGTGAGCAGGTGAGACAAACGCGGCCCAGGCTGGAATTGTTGCCGTTCTTACAAGTACATAAGAACATAAGAAGGGCCCTGCTGGATCAGGCCAAAGGCCCATCTAATCCAACTTCCTGTATCTCACAGTGGCCCCACCAGATGCGTCTGGGAGCGCATGAGACTAGATCTCTTGTCTCCTGATACCACTCCCCTGCCTCTGGTCCTTGAAGTACCCCGGTTTTAAGCCTGGAGATGACACATCTACATCATAGTTTGTAAGCTGGGATGGACTTTTCCTCCAGGAATCTGTCCAAATCCCCTTTTGAAGGCATCCAGGCCAGATGCCATCACCACATCCTGTGGCAGGGAGTTCTACAGACTAACAACGCGCTGGGTAAAAAAAAATATATTCTTTTGTCTGTTCTCACTCTCCCAACCCACAGTTTGAGCGTAAGTCCCCTAGTTCTGGTATTTTGTGAGAGGGAGAAGTCCCCCACACACACACACACATTCAGCCTAAATCTGGAACTCGGAGTTTCTCTCTGTACTCTGGGGTAGGAGTTCTCTCTGTGCTCTGGAGATAACTCCTAGTTCCCTGAGCTCCTTGCCCTCTGAAGATGCCGGCCACAGAGTCTGGCGAAACGTCAAGAGGAATAACTTCCAGAACACGGCCAAATAGCCTGAAAATCTCACAACAACTACCAGTTTCTGACCGTGAAAGCCTTCGAGAATACAAACACAATTTTTTTTTTTTTAGTAAGCAAATAGGAGCTTCTCAGGCAAGCAGTAAGGAAAAAGATAATGTGTGTGTGTGTGTGAGAGAGAGAGAGAGAGAGAGAATATGGATGACTCTCTTATACCAGGCATGTCCAAACTTTGGCCCTCCAGATGTTTTGGACAGCAACTCCCACAGTCCTTTGCCACTGGTATTCTAAGCTTAGAATTCTGGGAGTTGCGGTCCAAAACATCAGGAGGGCCGAAGTTTGGACATGCCTGTCTTATACCAAAAAGGAGCCCAGTGAATTTGCAAGAGTTAACTGTCTGAGCTCACTCCACAAAAGGAGCTAGCAGTTAAAGAGGAAGCATGCGTAGCTGCCTTGAACTACAAAGCCCAGCAGTTCTAACATGGTCGTTTTTTCCAAGCTCTGCAAGGATCCCTGAGACTTCAGTATCCAACCATATAATCCATGAACCATGTTTTAGGTCAGCATTGGTGATCAGATGTGCCAGGCAAGTGGAGGAAGGAGGGCGGGATTTATGCTAGCCAGGTCAGCAGCGAGGAGATGCTATTATGTCTGGTCTCTGGAGATTGTTGGACCCTGCAAAGTAGAGGTTCGGTTTTTTTTGGGGGGGGGGTCTGAAACTTCTAGCTTAGCCTTCTTGCAAATGGTTGGGTCTTGTCCTTTTTTTGTAATCCACCATCGCGGTTACCCTATGAAAGAATAATCTCTGAAACGTCCTATTCTAAGCAGCTGTGCTCAGCTCTTGCCGTCTCAACCCTGCAGCTTGCTTTAGCGATTTGGTCCATCTCGTATTTGGTCTTCCTCTTTTCCTGCTGCCTCCCACCTTTCCCAGCATGACGTCCTTTTAACATAACATAAGAACATGAGAAGCTGCCTAGATGCCTTAAGCACATCCGATCTCGCCTGATTTCGGAAGCTAAGCAGGGTCAGCCCTGGTTAGTACTTGGATGGGAGACCACCAGGGAATACAAGGTGCTGTAGGCGCCTGGAGTAGGAACTGGCAAACCACTCCAGTATTCCTGCCAAGAAAACTCCATGGACATGGAGTCACAAAGAGTCGGTCACGAATGTAATGACACAACACACAAGAACATGAGAAGAGCCCTGCTGGATCAGGCCAAAGGCCCATCTAGTCCAGCTTCCTGTATCTCACAGTGGCCCCACCAGATGCCTCTGGGAGTGCATGAGACTATATCTCTGTCTCCTGATACCACTCCCTGCATCTGGCCCTTGAAGTACCCCGGTTTTAAGCCTGGCGATTACACATCTCCATCATGGTTTGTAACCTGCGATTGACTTTTTCCTCCAGGAATCTGTCCAATTCCCTTTTGAAGGCATCCAGGCCAGATGTATTGTTTTCTTTGGGCCTGTCCTGCGCTTTTTGTTCACCGCCCAGAGTTCCTTCGGGAAGACAGGCGGTATAAAAATGAACAAATAATTAAATGCATAAATAAAATAGATGCCATCACCACATCCTGTAGCAGGGACTTCTACAGAGAATCCAGCCTTCTCATGAGGTGCCCAAAGGAAGACAGCCTCAACTTCAAAAAAATTTTTGCCCTCATAGGTAGTTGCCGGCTCAATTTGATCTAAGAACCACTTGTTCATCTTTTGAGCAGTCCAGGACATCTGCTAAGTTTTCCCTTTATAGGCTCCATATTTCCTGAGCGAGGGTCATGCTGCCTTGTGAATCCTTCCATTAATTTCTTAGGGAGGCTGGTTCACTTCATACGTCTTCCTTTCTTGGAATAAAATCTGTTTTTGTTGTTGTTCAGGTGGTTTTTGAAGAGGTGCCTGAGAACCACCTTGAGGCTGAGCCGACACCTTCAGAGGCTGGGCAGGAGGCAATTCTTGCGGAGGTCAAACAAGAAACCAAAGTAACTGCCGACCGAGTGGGTACGTTTCCCTCCCTTCCTGATGTCGGGTACACTGACATTCCTGGACTAGCTAGCTGGTCCTTTTTCTCATAGAAATACAGAATATCCTGTAGGAAAAAAGTTGCTTTCCTTTTTGGCTGCTACTCGCCTTTATTTTTCAAATGCTGTGTTTGTGATAGCTTCTAGGGGTACAGGAATTTAAACCTGCATTACTACTTCTCCTTTGAACACGGAGCCAAATTACTGTGCTGTTCATACCATGCAGTCTCTCTCTCTCTCTCTCTTTCTTTCTTTCTTTCTTTCTTTCTTTCTTTCTTTCTTTCTTCCTA
>JAHTLZ010000058.1:107547-117574 GCA_023846285.1 Phrynocephalus versicolor
GTGTGTGTGTGTGTGTGTGTGTGTGTGTGTGTGTGTGTGTGTTGTGTCGTTACAGTCTATGGTCTCTAAAACCTGCACTAGGTAGACCTCATCTTGAATACAGTCTCCAGTTCTGGACACCCCGCTTCAGGTGCTGACGAATCGGAACAAGTTCAAAGGAGGGCGACAAACAAACAAACTCCCTTTAAATTATTCTCAACTCTTCCACAGGATTACCATGACTGTTGCCATCTCAGAAATCTGATTATATATTTGAGGATGAAGGTCCTCCACAGATCCTCTGCACTTCAGGAAACCACTGAAAAATTTAGATACTGTCCATCCCCCTCCATGGGATCAGTGTCTAGACTAGAGGCAAGATATTTAGTGTTTGGGTGCTCCTTGAGTCTTTTTGAGATTCAGAGGTGAGAGATACATAAAATATGTGGAGATAATGTGTATTTTTTTTTGGGGGGGGAGGTTAAATAAGGTGTGGGGAGTCAGAATCACACCCTCCCCAGACTTCACGACTGGCCATTGTAGGCAGCCTCCTTTTTTAATGTAATTTGGATAGTCCTTTAAGGTTCTGGGAGCCGTGAATACGGCCAGTGGCGCAGACACGAATTAAATCCTTAAATTTTAAAACCCTGTACTGTATATTAAAAGTGAATTTCCTGTGGTACAAGGTGTACTCAAGGCAACCCAGACGGACGCAACATTGCGCAAGGCCGTTCCTGGACCAAGTAGTGCCTTTCTCCACTGTTGTGTTTGGCCCGACCTCGATAATTAAGCAGACCAACTAATTAAGACTTACCACTGCTCCCCAAGGTGTGGCATGGTTTCTTATCAAGTTGCAGTCGTAGTGGAACATCAAGTCACGGTGTAAAGCAGTTCACTTAAGAGCAATTCACAGACACGCCAACGAAAACAAGTGCCACAAGAACACTGGACACTACCCACAGGGATTTTAAAAAATTGCTACACAGCATAACAGCAAAAGTGCAAGCAAATTAACAAGGCCTGAGAAAATAGAAATGTGGTGGGGTTTTTCCTTGCTGACAAAAAGATAATTAAGTACTCGCCAGGCAGTGGGTTACAAGTAGAGTATTTTGTGACTGGTGGGAGCCCCACGGCAGATGATAGAATACTTAGAGGGAGGTGGGTTTCTTTTAATTAATTCATCCAGTGAGATGCAAAATAGGTTGGAGAGTGTGGAATTTCTGATTAAATTCCTCTAGCTGCACAGCAGAAATGCAGGGATTCAACGAGCAGAATAGCTTCAAGTTCCCCAGAGTAACCCATCCCTTTTCTCATTAACTGGCACTTACAGTCTCAGTAATTCACTCTGAGACAATATTAGGTGAAAGGGAATACTGTATGTATTTCATTACTTAGAAATACTTACAGTTGAACAGCAGACCTGGTTTAAGTGCCAGACATTCAACAGATTCACTAGAGAACAGATTCACTGGGGAACAGTGACCATGCTGCAATTACCTTTGCCATGCATGTCGGAGGAAGAGTGTCAACCAAATCAGACATAAAAACCCTTGATTTTCGAAGGGCAAACTTCCCTCAGATGAGGAAACTAGTTAGAGAGAAACTGAAGGGGAAGGTAAGAAGAATCCAATCTCTTCAGAGTGCATGGAGCCTGTTTAAAACAACAATAATAGAGGCCCAGCACAAGTGCATACCACAAAGAAAGAAGAACTCATTTAAGTCCAAGAGGACACCGGCATGGTTAACGAGTGGACTTAGAGAGGCTCTAAAGCACAAGGAGAGGTCCTTCTGTAAATGGAAATCCTCCCCAAATGAGGAAAATAAAAAGGAACACAAACTCTGGCAAAAGAAATGTAAGAAGATGATAAGGGAGGCAAAGAAAGACTTTGAGGAACGAATGGCTAGCAATATAAAGGGTAATAATAAAAGCTTCTTTAAATATGTTAGAAGTAGAAAACCTGCCAGAGAACTAGTTGGCCCTCTGGATGGTGAGGGAGGAAAAGGGGAGGTTAAGGAAGACTTGGACATTGCAGAGAAATTGAATTAGTTCTTTGTGTCTGTCTTCACGACAGAGGACCTTGAATGGATTCCGCTGCCTCAGCCGCCCCTCCTGACTAAAGAATTAAATCAAATACAGGTTAAAAGAGATGAGGTTTTAGGTCTAATTGATAAATTGAGGATTAACAAGTCCACGGGCCCAGATGGCATCCACCCAAGGGTTATTAGGGAACTGAGAAATGAAATTGCAGATCTCTTAACGGTTATATGCAACTTGTCTCTTAAAACGGCCACAGTGCCGGAGGACTGGAGGATAGCAGATGTCACACCAATTTTTAAAAAAGGAAGGAGGGGGGACCCAGGTAACTACAGGCCAGTTAGCCTTACATCTGTCCCAGGGAAGATGGTGGAAAGCCTCATCCAAGAGAAAATCTTAAAACACATAAAAGAACAAACCTTGCTGAGAGAAAATCAGCATGGCTTCTGTAAGGGTAAATCTTGTCTGACAAACCTCTTAGAATTTTTTGAAAAGGTCAACAGGCACGTGGATTTGGGTGAACCGGTTGATATATGTCAACAGACTATTATACTGAATGGGCAGTTACATATAATATATAATTAAATGTGTTTGCCACTGAGCAGTGCAGCAGTAATGTAGATAAAATGTCAGTATTGATATAAAGGGTTGCAGAGTTAGGCTAACAGGAAAACAATGACAATGAATAGAGTAAAAACTCATATATTCATATATACATCAAAATATACACAGCATAACAACCAAGCATTATATACAATATAGCAAACAGACAAACAGAGTGTGGGGTAAACTGTTCTCACCATAACAGTCCCCCAAATACAAATGGCAAGCTAGTGCTATTTATACAAATCAGCACTCATAAGATCTGATGCAATCACTAATTAACAATCTGATGCAATCTGATCTAACCATTACAAATCATGATGTTACAATCAGTTCCACCTGCACTTCATCACTTAACATGCCTGTGATTACTTATCTCTAACACTTGTGGATTAACATCATGACACAGCAGAATCTAACTGCCTCCATTTTACAATTCACTTTACACATTCTGTTAAATATACATAACATATGTTTTATCAACTTTTACATATCTTGACACCCCTCCTATATTTAACAGATTTCAACTCCTAGCCTTTTCTTAAAACATACATGTTTATCTTTATACAAAGGCTTTGTAAAAATATCAGCATAATTATCAACACTTGTACAATATTCCAACACAATCAAATGTTGTACTATGCAGTCCTTCACATTCTGGTAACGGATCCCAATGTGCTTGCTTCTGGATCCAACTTTCTGATTCTGTGTTAATTGGATACACGAAAAAGAATCATTATACACTTTGACTGGTAGTTTTACATTCACATTTACATCCCTTAACAACTGTACTACCCAGGTCAACTCACAACACAAATCACTCACAGCCCCATACTCAGCTTCTGTAGTAGAACACGAAATATACCTTTGTCTTCGGGCCTTCCAGACAATTAGTGAGTTACCTAAATATATGGCATATCCAGACATTGACCTCCTTTCTGGACTTGAACCCCAGTCAGCATCTGCATAGCTAATTAAATCAAGATTATCACATATGGATATCTTCAACTTTTCATGCACTGTTCCTTTAAGAATATCTCAAAACACGCTTTATACCTTACCAATGCTTTATCAACAAATACTATCAATATCAAAAAACCTTTTGTGTACAATCAACCTATTTTACTTGCAAAATGTCCTTTGCTCTCTGGCGCCATCCATTGGTGCATCCATTCGCCGTTCCTTCAGAGATTTATATTCCTTCTCCATGGCCCATCATCCACTGCTTCCTTTCTTCTCCAGGCATCAGCAGCATATCTTCAAAATTCTGTGGCTCATGGGATACATAATTCACAACAAACCTTTCAGGTGGCACTCCTTTGTTGGATCTTGTAGACTTTCTGATCAACACTGGCTTCTCATCTTCCACCTTTTCATCATGCAATGATGTAGATTCCCCTCCATCACTGGCAATCTCATCTTTCACTTTTCCATCATGTAATGCTGCAGACTCCCCTCCATCACTGGCAACTTCTTCAAACTCAGTGTGGGGACAAATACTTGGCAAAAACACTTCATTATTAGCATGTAGAGCTTCCCAATTTTTCTGCTCACAGAATGTTGCAGACCTGCTTATATAAATTTTTCCATGACTGTCACAAAAAACGCCAGGATTTTGCTGCAGGCTGAAAACCAATAAACATAAGCTTTCTGGACTTTGGGCTATTTTTGTGTCTATACCTTTTTGGAATCAATACCCATGCTTCAGAGCCAAATATATGAAGATATTTGATTGTAGCTTTCCTTCCATGCATTAGAGTATATGGAACTTCATTCACAGCTGAACTCCACACTCTATTAGACACATAATTTGCATACTTCATAGCTTCAGCCCAATAACCTTTGGGAAGTTTTGCATCTGCCAACATTGCATTCATGATATTTTGAAGAATTCCATTCTTCCTCTCAGCCAATCCATGCTCAGCAGAAGCAGAGGGGTTTGTCAGTCTATGTTTCACCCCTTTCTTTTCTAAATAGTCAACAAACTGCTTTGCTAAAAATTCACCGCCTCTGTCACTCTGTACAGCTAAAATTTTCTGCCTGTACTGTCTTTCTGCCATTTGAAACCATTTCCTAAACATAGCACTCACTTCACTCTTGTGCTTCATTATGTATACCCAAGAATAACGTGAATAATCATCAGTTATCACTAGGCAGAATCTAGCACCACCAAAAGAATTCGCCATGGGTCCAATTACATCAATATGTACCAGCTGTAGAGGTTGATGTGACTTTCTCAAACTCTTTCTTGATATGGGAGCAGACTTCACCTTTGTGCCTTTACAAACATGGCAATCTAAAAACTTTTTACAGCTTTGCACTGACCCATGTTCCACATATTGCAGAGTTTTCCTAATGCTTTCAAAACTTAGGTGCCCTAATCTTCTATGCATCAAATGTATGCATTTGTCATGTAGAGGCTTATTTTCAACCATGTTCAAAACTTTCTCATAAGTGCTTAACATAAACAAATTGTTTTGGAGCCGTCCAGTTGCTATTGTTTTCCCATTTTTTACAATCTTGCAACTACTCTCAGTGAACTGTACATGAAAACCTTGTTTTACAAGCATAGGCACACTTAATAAATTATTCTTTAAAGACGGTATATACAGGACCTTATCAAATACACATCTGAGAGGTTTGAAAAATATTGTACCTTCACCACAGACTTCTGCCTGAGTCCCGTCTGCCAAGGTTACAGTTCTAGAATTAAACAAAGTTAGTTTCTCAAACAAACATTTCTTGTTTATACAATGAATACTGGCCCCTGAATCTACAATAAATAATTCCTGTCTAGAGCACTTTTTTCCCTGTTATCTTTAATTACAGACAGCTGGTGACCTTCACTCTTCCAGCGTGTGCCGGCATTTTTTCTCTGCCTTTGCCGCTTGTTTACCTTATCACAGAAATGAAAAACATGTTGGTCACTCCCACAATTATAGCATCTTCTTACTACTTGTATTGTTTCTCCAGACACTTGAGCAGGCTTTTTATTTACTTTAGAATCAATCCTCCTTAATTCTTCCTGCTGCAGCCTTGACTGTATATATGAGACAGACAATTCATCACTCTTCATAGCTTCCAATCCCATTACTAAATTGTCATATAACTCATCCAAGCTTGACAATATAACAAGGCATTTATACTCCTCTTCATGATTTATGCCCACTTCAGACAATTGCTGAAATATACTATTTACTTTCCTTATATAATCAGAAATAGTTTCACCTGGGCTTTGCCTTGCCCGGAATAATTTTTTCATTAGAGATACCTTACTTCCAGCTGTGTCCTTGATGTGAGCTGCTCTGAGAAACGACCAAGCCTCATGAGCCGTTTTTGCTTCCTTCACATAAACGAACTGTGATTCCTCCAAGGACAACATCAAAATTGCCAAGGCTTTTTCATCCTTCTTCAAATCTTCCTCATCAGCTTCCTCATCAAGCTGCTTATCTACATACTGATAGAGCTCATGGAAGATCAAGAAATGCTTCATAAGCAGACACCAGTTCAGGTAATTACTGTCAGAGAGCTTTACAAGAGGCAGTGAAGATAGATTTATACTTGCCATTCTTGCTGATAGTGCCGGCTCCTTATCTGCCGTTCCTGCAACACTTTTTATCAGCTTCTTTGGCAAATATTACTTCAGCCTCCACAGCTTTCACTCAAATCACACTCTGTTTTGCTTGGCTTGTCCTTATCAGCTGCTTTTCTCCTCTGCTCACATTCCAAGCCTCTGAGAGAAATCCTTTGCAGCTCTGCTTTGTCTCCGTTCCAACTCCAACCTGTTTTCTCTGCAAAAACACAACTTTACACAACACACACTTTATCTATACAGGTACAACAAATCCCATCAGGCTGCTGACCTATCTGGATTTTCAAAAGGCTTTTGACACAGTCCCTCACCAAAGGCTGCTGAGAAAATTGCACAGTCAGGGGATAAGAGGGCAGGTCCTCTTATGGATTGAGAACTGGTTGAGATCCCGGAAACAAAGAGTAGGTGTCAATGGGAAATTTTCACAATGGAGAGAAGTGAAAAGCGGTGTGTCCCAGGGCTCGGTCCTGGGACCGGTGCTTTTCAATCTGTTCATAAATAACCTGGAGACAGGGATAAACAGTGAGGTGGCCAAGTTTGCAGATGACACAAAACTTTTCCGTGTGGTAAAAACCAGAGAAGATTGTGAAGAGCTCCAGAAGGATCTCTCCAAACTGGGGGAGTGGGCTGAGAAATGGCAAATGTGTTTTAAAGTAACCAAATGTAAAGTAATGCATATTGGGGCAAAAAATCCAAACTTCATCTATCAACTCATGGGCTCTGAGTTATCCGTGACGGATCAGGAAAGAGATCTTGGTGTGTTGGTGGACCGCTCCATGAAGGTGTCTCCCCAATGTGTGGCAGCACTGAAGAAGGCCAATTCCATGCTAGGGATTATCAAAAAGGGGATTGAAAATAAAACAGCCAACATTATAATGCCATTATACAAAACAATAGTAAGGCTCCACCTGGAGTACTGTGTACAATTCTGGTCACCGCATCTCAAGAAAGACATAGTGGAACTGGAAAAGGTGCAGAAGAGAGCGACTAAAATGATTACTGGGCTGGGGCACCTCCCTTATGAAGAAAGGCTAAAACATTTGGGCCTCTTTAGTCTGGAAAAAAGGCACTTGAGGGGGGATATGATTGAGACATACAAAATAATGCAGGGTATGAGTAAAGTGGATAGAGGGAAGCTCTTCTCCCTCTCCCAAAATACCAGAACTAGGGGACATACACTCAAATTGAGGGCTGGGAGAGTAAAAACTGACAAAAGAAAATATTTTTTTCACCCAGCGCGTTGTAAGTCTATGGAATTCCCTGCCACACAATGTGGTGATGGCATCTGACCTGGATGTCTTCAAAAGGGGATTGGACAGATTCCTGGAGGAAAAGTCCATCCCAGGTTACAAACCATGATGGAGATGTGTAATCTCCAGGCTTTAAACCAGGGTACTTCAAGGGCCAGATGCAGGAGAGTGGTATCAGGAGACAGATATCTAATCTCATGCGCTCCCAAACACATCTGGTGGGGCCACTGTGAGATACAGGAAGCTGGACTAGATGGGCCTTTGGCCTGATCCAGCATGGCTCTTCTTATGTTCTTATGTTCTTAGAGGGGGAAAGTCACAGAGCAGAGAGGCAGGGTTTTCTTGGAATTCAGAGGCAGAGAAGTACGATTGGTTAGTGCTGGATAGATTGACCATCACCCCAGCTCAGAAAGGTTCCTCCCAGCCAAACCTGCTAAAGGCAGCATGCGAGGTTGCAAAAACTTCCAGAAAAATATGCAATCGGAGGGGAAATATTATTTATTTATTTATTTATTTTTAGGTTTATATATTGCACCAATTTTCCCAAGGGAACTCTGGAAAGCATGTGAATGCAAGTACAGTGGACCCTTGTATAACAAACGGTTTGTATAACATAAAATCTGTAGAACATAAAAAATTCCAGAGATAGGGAAAATTTGCTTAACAGAATTGTCTATGGGGCAAATCCGTACAACATAAAAATGGTCACGATTAGGGAATACTCTGTTTTCAATGCATTCCTATGGTAAATTTGTATAAAGGAAAATTTGCTTAACATAATTTCATTTGGAACAAATTAATTCCTTTATACAAGGTACAACTGTAGATAAATAAGTACCATGGTAAAAAGTGGGAAGGTAAAACAGTGTTTCCCTGCAGCCATGCCGGCCACAAGGCCACTGATTTGCACAAGACTGGCTCTTTTGCTTGATTACGGAGATGGACACCACCCCCTAGAGTCGAAATACATTTTCTGCTAAGAGTGACAAACTTTCCTTTTTGTCTGAGTAATATCACCATAGGGTCTCTCTCTCTTTTTTGTAAGCTGTAAGGTAAAAATATTCAAAATAAATGCTGTAAATAAATAAAAATAAATAAAATTTCTGCCTTTTCTGTTGAGCTCAAGGTGGCAGGACTCCCGGTCTCCTTATCCTTTCATTCCTAAAACCACCCTGGCCTGAAACAACACAATGGGGTATGGGGGCGGGGGCTCCATGTGGACTGCGTCTCCTGAGACCCTACCCACTGCACCACACTGTCCTGAAGAACAGAGCAACAGCAGTAAGGCACGGAATGAATGTTAGCAAAGGACAATATTAATTGCATCCAGCTGCCTTGTGGTGCAATGGCAGGCCAGTCTACCCAACAGTAGGGCTGGCCATGTTTCCTAACCGGACATAACCTCCATTTTCTCCTTAAGGCCATTTTATGGTGGTAAAAGCAGAGAAGAAATAACTTGAAATAAAGACAACCTACAGTATTTTCCCATGTATAAGACTGTATTTTTGTCTAAAATAGTTAAGACTACATTTGAAGGTTGTCTTTATACATGGAAGTAATCCAAGGAGAGAACTGGTTGCGAAACTAATTTTGGGTTGGAAAAAATGGGGGTTGTCTTATACACCCTTAGGCATCTTATTATAGATGGAAAAACACAGGAGCTACTAGTCTTTGAGGTCGGTGGAGTCCCAGATGCCAATTTTTAACCTGTTGTTGACAAAAACATTTTTTAAAGCCAAGAAAAGGCCAGATGTTGTGGCATGTGAAAAACCAAACAAGATTTTTCACTATAAATTTCACGGATGGCAATTCACGTTCTCAGGGGCGTGCAAATGCTATTTAAGACAGACTCTGGCTCATGCCTGCCTTGCACTCTTTCCACCTTGGCCCCAAACAAAAATGGCAAACCTTTTTTTTTTGCGGGGGGGGGTTGAGGCAGAAATTCAACAGGTGCAGCTTTTCTCTCCCAAACCAGGAGGGCGTGGGGGCTGGGAACCCAGCTCTCCAGTGACTTCCTATAAAAGGCTATATATTTTTTTAAAAAAATGATAATTTTGCAACCCTGAAGACGAAAAAGATGTACCTGTACTATTTTTCCATCCCCAGCAAGAGTTACTCCACCCCCCCCCAGGGACCAGCTGCTTCTTTTGTTCTCTCAGCAACGTGCTGCTCTAGGAATCGGGAATAAGAATAACCCCCTCTCCTGGGCCTAATGCTTATTTTCTTTTATTTTAGACTTTTAAACTTTTGTACATGTGCTTCTCCCCTTCCCGCTCCTGGGCCCAACCAGCTTGGCGGGAGAGGGAGCCAGTTTGAATTCTCCCTGCCTCGCCTCCCACCCAGCCTCCATGAAAGGCATTGTCTGCCTGGTTAAATCCCTCCCATTCAACCTCTCTGCTTCCGCCTTGGACTCTCTTTAAAAGAAAAAAAAATAATTAAATAAATATACTGTGTGTAGAATGTAGATAGGTGGTTGGATGAATACTGGGGTCCGGCCCCTCGCGTGTTAACTCTCTCCTAACCCCTTCCAACTTGGCTTTCTAACAATCCCCCTTCAACCTTAGAAAA
>JAHTLZ010000058.1:119440-145338 GCA_023846285.1 Phrynocephalus versicolor
ATTATTATTATTATTATTATTATTATTATTATTATTATTATTATTATCATCATCATCATCATCATCATCATCATCATCATCATCATCTTCTTCTTCTTCTTCTTCTTCTTCTTCTTCTTCTTCTTCTTCTTCTTCTTCTTCTTCTTCTTCTTCTTCTTCTTCAAAGCTCTAAATGCAGATCCCATCATTCCTCACTATTGGCCATGCTGGCTGGAGTTGATGGGTTATATAGTCCAGCAATACTGAAGGACCACTGTTTCCCCACCCACCTCCCGCCCGCACCTTCTGCCAGGGCTGCCCCCGCTCTGCTGTCACCCAACAATGTGAAAGTAAGACGGATTAGGAAAGATTAATACAGTAAGTGTAAAAGTACATGCAGCTGGCGGAAGGCGGCTTTTCGCGAGGCTCTTGAAGGCCGTTACAGGTTAATGTAGTAGATGGTACTGAATCAGATAGACCAGGCAATCTGACTGTTTGCAACTTTCCAAGTTCCTAGTTCTTCGTGAAGGAGCTGTAGCTTATTAGTAAAACATAGAATCATAGGATTGGAAGAGACCTCAAGGGCCATCTAGTCCAACCCCCTGCCATGCAGGAACCTCCATCACAGTATACACTATACATTGTACTGAGAAGACCAAAATTCAATTCCCAATGTTTTTTTTTCCTGGTAGCCAGTGTGACGTAGTGGATAAAATGATGGACTAGGACTCCACAGATCTGAGTTTGAATCCCAGCTTGGTCATAGAAACTCCATCTCTCTCTCTCTCTCTCTCTCTCTGTGTGTGTGTGTGTGTATGTGTGTGTGACTGATAAAACCTCTTGTTAAATATCTTATTGTTAAACTCCTATTCAGTCTCCCGTAGGTCAGTTCTGTCTGACTTGATGGCACTGAACACCTATTTTAACTCATGCTCATCATGTGGTTGTTCATGTTGATTTTGACTTATGTTTTTTCAGGGGGGTGTTCTAGGCCGAGAACACTCAGATGTGGTTTTACCCTTCCCAGCTTCTGGGACCGGGCAGCTGGCCCAAGGCTCTCCTCGTAACCAGCATAGCGGAGGGATCAAACTCCTGAGCTCTGGTTCCACCGCTAGATACATGAAACACTGAGCTCTCTAGCCGACTCATAGAATCATAGAGTTGGAAGAGACGTCAAGGGGCCATCCAGTCCAACCCCCTGCCATGCAGGACCCCCCCCCATCACAATATTTCCAACAGATGGCCATCCGGCCTCTGCTTCAAAACCTCCAAAGAAGGAGACTCCACCGCCCTCCTTTGTGGCAGCATCTTCCACTGCCAAACAGCTCTTAGGAAGTTATTTCTAATGTTCAAATGGAATCTCTTTTCCTGTAGTTTGAAACCATTCCCCCTTGTCCTAATCTCTGAAGCCATGGAAAACAAACCAGTCATATTTTAGCTAGAGACTAGGAAAGGCCTGGAAAAGCAATTGCCAACCAGGACAGAAAGTACTGAGGTGGGTGAACAAGGGACAGCGTCGAGCGCACACATTTTGCTGCCTGAGACAAGAGTGGCAACACCTCCCCACAAAGTTACAAGTACGTCGTTTCCAAACCCAGGGAAGTTAAGTAGCCCCACACCTCTTAAAATCCCACAAACTTGCCTCCCTATCCTTTACAGCCAACATCCCAACACAAATAAATTAATTTACAATCTCTGATTCCTGTATCACACCCTTTACTTTCCCTCCGTCTACCTAACGGCAGGGCCGGCCCTCACAGATAGGCTGGCTCTTTTCAAGGGCCCTTTCTCTGTTATTTATTATGACCCATCCCCCCTTTCTTCTGTATATTTAAGAAAGACTTTAGTTTAACAACAGAGGTTCCCCAGTGTATGGGTTGGAGATCATTTGAAAAACAACAGCTTCAAGACACTTGCCGTTTCTAAATGTATTTGTAATGCAGTGGAACCCCGATTTACAAGATTAATGCTTTCCGAGTGCACGCTCGTACATCGGGCAGTGATTTCTCTTAGGAATGCATTAAAAATCAATTAATCTGTTCCAGAGGGAACGGATTTAAATGCATTCCCTATGGGAAACTGCTTTAAACAACGCCTGCCTTTCCCCTGCTACACGGGAGGGTTGGGAGAAGCAGCTCGTGATTGTAAAATTGACTTTTATCCACCCGCTTGCCTCAGTGGATAAAAGTCATTTTAAACATGGCACACTGCTTCTCCCGACACTCTCCGCGTCGCGGGGGAAAGACGGGCATTTTTTTAAAATGCCTTTGAGCCACCGACCCAAGCGCTTCGGTCGGTGGCTCAAAGACATTTTAAACAACCCACTGCTTCACCCCCCACAACACACCATCGTTAGTTGGGCAAACCCTGTCTTGCTCGTAAGGCGGGGGGACACAGCAGAAGTGTGCTCAGAAGTCGGGGTACCACTTCCACATACTGCTGTTGTTGTTGTTCAGTTGTGTCCGACTCTTCGTGACCCTATGGACCAGATTTCGCCAGGCCTTCCTATCTTCCACTGCCTCCCGGAGTTTGGTCAAATCCATATTGGTTGCATCGATGACACCGTCCAACCATCTCATTCTCTGCCGCCCTCTTTTCCTTTTGTCTTCCATCTTTCCCAACATCAGAGACTTTTCCAAGGAGTCCTCTCTCCTCACGAGGTGGCCAAAGTATTGGAGCCTCAGCTTCAAAATCTGTCCTTCCAGTGAACATTCGGGGTTGATTTCTTTCAGGATGGATAGGTTTGATCTCCTTGCAGTCCAGGGGACTCTCAAGACTCTCCTCCAGCCCCACAGCTCAAAAGCATTGATTCTGCGGTGATCAGCCTTCTTTATAGTCTAGCTCTCACTTCCATACATCACTACTGGAAAAACCATAGCTTTGACTATCCTGACCTTAGTTGGCAAAGTGATGTCTCTGCTCTTTAAGATGCTATCTAGGTTTGCCATTGCTTTCCACCCAAGAAGCAGGCGTCTTTTAATGTCGTTGCTGCAGTCACCATCTGCAGTGATCAAGGAGCCCAAGAAAATAAACTCTGTCATTGCCTCCATTTCTTCCCCTTCTATTTGCCAGGAGGTGATGGGACCGGTGGCCATGATCTTAGTTTTTTTGATGTTGAGCTTCAGCCCATTTTTTTCACTCTCCTCTTTCACCCTCCTTAAGAGGTTCTTTAATTCGTCCTCACTTTCTGCTATCAGACTAGTATCATCTGCGTATCTGAGGTATTTTACGTAATTTCTAAAACTTGCAAGGAGTGCGACTGACTTACCTTGATTATGATGATCACTCTGTACTGTCAAGTCAGTTCTGGCTTATGGCCATCCTTCCTTGGGTTTTCTAGGTACAGGACACAGAAATAATTCACCATTCCCTTCATCCTGGGGTGCCCTGGGACCCTGCAGCTTGCCCAAGGGTAGCCAGGCTGACTTTTACGCCACCAGAGGACCAGTGGGAGGAATCAAACTCCCAAACTCTGGCTCTGATAAAAAAAAATAAAACGTAACCTTAGAGCAGGCATTTCCTCTTGTGAAAGAAGTAAAAAACAGGGTTTTCTTCTTCCTCCTCATTGACCAGTGAGGAATGTAACAAAATGTGGCAGCGGTCATATTCCAGAATGTTCCAGCCACAGAGGTGCCATGCCATCCCCAGTCCTGGGCGGTTTTCAGGGTTTTTTTATTCACTGTCCCACATCTGCTGGGCGTGTTCAGCAGTTCCTTTCCCTACTACTATGTTACCTCGTATAAAGGAATTAATTCATTCCAAATGAAATTCTGTTAAGCAGATTTTCCTTTATACAGATTTCCCATAGGAATGCATTGAAAACAGAGTGTAATCCCTAATCGGATTCACGACCATTTTTATGTTGTACAGATTTGCCCCATAGGCCAGTGATGGCAAACCTTTTAGAGACCAAGTGCCCAAACTGCAATTCAAAACCCACTAATTTTTTTTTTTTTTTTTGCAAAATACCAATACAGTAATTTAACCTGTATACACGTGGCTATGAAGGGGCGATGTCGGGTGCCCACAGAAAGGGCTCCGAGTGCCACCTTTGGCACCCGTGCCATAGGTTCGCCATCACTGCCATAGGCGATTCTGTTAAGCAAATTTCCCCTATCTCCAGAATTTTTAATGTTGTACAGATTTTATGTTATACAAACCGTTTGTTATACAAGGGTCCACTGTACATAGATATTTTTTTTAACCTTGCGTGAGCCTTGAAGGGGCTCCCCCTCTCCTTGGGCTATAGAGAGGTGAGGGAAGCACAGCGTGATTGAGGGCCCTCAAAACGTATCAGAGTGGCTTTGTCTGCCAGGTTGGCGATAAATCCAACAAATAACAACAATCAAATAATAATAATAATAATCAGAATTGGCCCCCTACTCGCACACTCCTGAGGGTGCCAGAGGACTCAATCTGGCGCCAATAAGGTTTCGTATATTTTTGTGGGAGCTGGGGTGTGTGTGCTTGAGGAGACACGTGTGGCCTACACAACAGATGTTGTGAACCCCTCATGGAGTCTAGTTCTTTGTGGCGCACGTCTATCATGTCGAGCCCACTTTTGAGAATCATAGAATAATTGAGTCGGAAGGGACCAAAATAAGGACATAGGGTCAGTGGAGATGCTCAGTCCTCTCGGTGAGTTTATCTGGAAAGTTGAGTCATGGCAACTGGACTTCTTCATTTTCTTTAGAGATAGAAATGTTTCGCTGCTCATCCAAACAGCTTCATCCGTCTGAATACAGCTCGTGCAAGTCCTCCATTTTATTGTCAGACCAGGGTGACAAGAGGTCAAAGCGGACTATAAGAGGGAGGACTCGCACTAGCTGTATTCAGACGGATGAAGCTGTTTGGATGAGCAGCGAAACGTTTCTGTCTCAAAAAAGAAGTCCAGTTGCCGTGACGCAACTTCCAGAGAAGGCCGTAGGGTCTGACCTGCTCCAGGAATCCAAAAATCAAAACATATCTGTCAGAACCCAGTTAAACCAAACATATCTGACAGAACCCAGTTAAACCAAATGAGAAATTCCTTGGCATCCTTAACAAAGGAGCATCCCTCTCTTTAAAAAAACAAACATGTTTATTTCATTAAGCTGGCTGGATAGTGGTTTAGGCTACGGAGTCCAACGTTGGGAGTTGGATTCCCCTGAGGGAAGAGCCAGCCTGTGTAGCCTTGGGCATACTGCACGGTCTCAGAAAACCTCCGTGGGGTGGGTTGTGGAGAAGGAGAGCCGTGTGCATTTGGGGACATACAGTAGTGCCTCAACTTATGAATTTAATACGTTCCACATGCATGCTCCTAGGTCGAACTACTCTTTAAGTTGGGGTACCTATCTAAAAAAAATTTAAATAAATGAAAAAATGAAAAAAATATTTGTAAGTTGAACAGACCATATCTGAAATTTGTAAGGCAGCAGTTAAAATGCCAACAGTTTTCCACTCCTAAGCCTAATTGCTCTTAAGTCGAGCTGCTCTTAAGTCGGGGTAACCACTGTATTCGGGTCCTCCCTTTCCTTGGTAAGTCAAAATGGTGCCCATAACTGTCCTCCTTCCCACTTTCTTATCACTGTGAGGGGAGACCATGCTCAAGGCCATTCAGTTGCACTGCCAAATGGAGATTTGACTCCAAACCTCCTGAGTCCTGATCAATTTTTATTTTTAAATTTCCATACTAACAGTGGGCAGGAAACAGAAATTGGGGAGTGTGTGTGTGTGTTTGTGTGTGTGGGGGGGAGGGGGTGCTTTTCAGCTCTCAGCACCATTTGAGGACGGAGGGGTACCAGCCCCACCGAACTGACAGCGGCTTCTTCCCGGTTTGTGAAACACTTGTTTTAAATTTTTTTTTTCCTGGGGAGCAAAATAAGGTGCAGGGTTGTGCCTTCTTTAAATTGTCACTTTTGAGTTGTTTTAAGCCATTTTTTCCACCTGCTGGGAAAAAGGTTCTGGGGGCACAGGGGCTGCCGAAATAAAAATGCATAAAAATAAATGATAAATAATAAAAATATTATTTTTTAAATGACAGCCTGTCCGTAGACGTGCTGATTATCCACTGAATTTCTGTCTTTCATAGAATCATAGAGTTGAAAGAGACCTCAAGGGCCATCTAGTCCAAGCCCCTGCCATGCAGGAACCCCCATCACAATTATTTCCTCCTTTTTTTCTTTAACAGATAGAAGACCGAGCCGTCAATGGATGGTCCTGTTGGTTCAGAGATATTCTGCATGCTTCTGAGGCAATGTCCTGCCAGCCTTTCTCCTGAGACCAAGGCCCTTCAGCTGTTCTGCTGAGGTGGAAAGACTCTTTTGGGGCTTTATTGCCACCATTTTGCAGCTTCAGCGGAGTCTGAAACCCAAGACCGGCCGGTTGTCATTGTCCCGGTCTTGGCATCCGACCGGGATTGATTGAAGCCAGGAATCGGGGGGGGGGGGGGGTTGGGGAAGAAGGCCAGCGAATTGATTCCGGAAATGACTGCCAAACGAGGGGTGACTCCCGGACTCCACTTCCAAGGCGCTTTAGGAGAAGTGGCCCGGAGAGGAGCCAAAATGGAAGAGGAGGAGGAAGAGGAGGAGGAGGAGGAGGAGGAGGCCGAAAACCCGGAGCCGGAGGAAAGATGGCGGGGGAAAGGAGGAGCCTCGCGGGGTCCCCGAGAGAAACAGGGCCGATTGCCCAGAGGGAGGCTCTCTCAGCACAAGCACCTCCACAACGCCAGCCGTCCCGCCCGCTCGGGGTGGAGGAACCCTCCGGTGAGGCGGGCGGACGAGTGGGAGGAGAGGCAGGCTTTGCCGTCCTCCGCTGAGGGGCCGGCGACCATCCGCCAGTGGCCACGGGGAGGACGAGCCGCCCGGCACCCTCCGAGCCTGAGCGGAGGCAGCCCCGACCCGCGCGGCCTCCTGGATTCCGGAGAGATCGGCGAATCCGGGAGGGTGAAAGTGAAGGAGGAAGAGGTGGTGGTGGTGGGCGAGGACTCGGCCAGCATGGAGATGAAGCGCCAGCGCTTCCGGCAGTTCCGTTACCAGGAGGCCGAGGGACCCCGGGAAGTCTGCAGCCAGCTCTGGTACCTCTGCCACCGGTGGCTGAAGCCCGAGAGGCACACCAAGGAGCAGATCCTGGAGCTGCTGATCCTGGAGCAGTTCCTGGCCATCTTGCCGCCCGACCTCCAGAGCTGGGTGAGGGAGCACGAGCCGGAGACCTGCTCCCAGGCGGCTTCCCTGGCCGAAGACTTCCTGCAGATGCAGAGAGAGGCGGAGAGAAGGGAGCAGCAGGTACGGGAAACGGGTTTGTCGTGAAGTGCTGCCGAGCCAGGATCCGACCGGTGGTGACGACTTCCTGAAAGGCAACCCTCCTTGAGGTCTTGCAGGCTCAAAGCTGTGGGTTCCTTTTTCGAGTCCGTCCAACTCTCATTCGGTCTTCTTCTTTTCCTGGGGGGGGGGAGTCTCCTCCTGATCGTCTTTGGGCAAGTGGGAAACTTCCAAAGCTTGGGAAAGTTACTTGTTTGGATCATGACCTGACCCCCCCCCCGAATGCTTTACACCAATGGTTCTCAACCTGTGGATTCCCAGATGTTCCTAGACTGCAACTCCCAGAAGCCTCCACCACTTGGTGTGCTGGAAGGGGTTTCTGGGAGATGCAGTCCAGGAACATCTGGGGACCCCACAGGTTGAGAACCACTGCTGTACACAGTAGGGCCTCTAGCTGAGGGAAGATTCTGGGAGCCATAATCCAAAAGCTACCATGTAGCTTTTGTCGAGGTCTGGAGACTTTGAATAGTGGTGAATTTTATAAGAGGCCTGGCTAGACTGCATCCAGTTGATATAGATAGATAGATAGATAGATAGATAGATAGATAGATAGATAGATAGATAGATAGACAGACAGACAAGACACACACACACACACACACACACACACACACACACACACACACACACACAGAGTGGTACCTTGTATAAAGGAATTAATTTGTTCATTCCAAATGAAAATCTGTTAAGCAAATTTTCCTTTATACAATTTTCCCATCGGAAAGCATTCAAAATGGAGTATTCCCTAATTGCGACCATTTTTATGTTGTATGGATTTGCCCCATAGGCGATTCTGTTAAGCAAATGTCCCCTATCTCCGGAATTCTTTATGTTGTACAGATTTTATGTTATGCAAACTGTTTGTTATACAAGGCTCCACTGTATATGTGTGTGTGTGAGAGAGAGCACGCACACACGCACACACACACACAGGTACCTCTTAAGACAAATGCTTCGTAAGACAAAGAAAAAACTCCTAGGGAGAAAAAAAAATTCTGGGAATAGGCCTGCTGGCGCCTGGGTGGCTGATAGGTTAGTTGCCCTCCTGCCTCTGTGTCTTTGGCAGGTTGCACAAAATCCCGGGGCGCCCACAGAAGGAGGGGCTGAGGAGCCCTCCCTGACCCCCTGTCACCTAGAAAACCTTGGGAAGATTGTCCTAAGATGGAAACATCCCATCAGTCTAACCTGTGACGGCCCACAGAAATCCACTCGTATTATTATTTAACATTAACCTTGGAGCTGAGCTATGCCTCGTCGTTGCAGCCCCTGTGAGGGAGGCGCGGCGGAGAATCGAACTCCCAACCTCTGACTCTGTAGCCAGGTGACTAAACCCCTGAGTTAACTCGCAGTTCACGGGTTAACTTCTGCCTGGGCCTTTGGCCAGAATCCTGTGGCTTGGAAAAATGGATTCCAAGCAGGCCTCGTGGGAAGTCTCTCTTCCCTAATGTAGGTGACCCTGGCTCAGCAGGGATTCATATGCAGGACCTGATTCTGCATTCAATGTTCGTTCCGTTCTATGCGTTTCAGCCTTGCGTCCGCCAGTGTTCCTGTACTGCAATTCCCAGAAATCCTGGCCCGCCTATCTTGGGGTGAAAGTTTCTGGGAATTTCAATCCACAAAACTCTGATTTATCCAAGGTTAGGAACCACCACTGTTACTCTTCGGTTTCTAAAAGGTGCTACTCCCTTCCCTGCAGTAACTTCTGGCACCTAGGGCACCTCCATGGTTGTGCTGCCTTTCTTTCTTTCTTTCTTTCTTTCTTTCTTTCTTTCTTTCTTTCTTTCTTTCTTTCTTTCTTTCTTTCTTTCTTCCTTCCTTCCTTCCTTCCTTCCTTTCTTTCTTTCTTTCTTTCTTTCTTTCTTTCTTTCTTTCTTTCTTTCTTTCTTTCTTTCTTTCTTTCTTTCTTCCTTCCTTCCTTTCTTCCTTTCTTCCTTCCTTCCTTTCTTCCTTTCTTCCTTCCTTCCTTCCTTTCTTTCTTTCTTCCTTCCTTCCTTCCTTTTTCTTTCTTTCTTTCTTTCTTTCTTTCTCTTCCTTCCTTCCTTCCTTCCTTTCCCTTCCTTCCTTCCTTCTGTTTTTTATAATACAAAAGCAAACCTCTGAGTTTGGGCTCTACACCAGGAGTGGGCTGTTCCATCTTGACAGGTGCTGTCTCCCCCCCCCCCCAAAGGAAGCTGACAGATTCTTTCTGGAAGCCTTGCTCCATAAAGGGCACCTCCCGAAGCACTGTTACTCCCGGGAAGCACTTTGGAGCTTAGCTTTTTAAAAAAAATCAATTAACAAGAGGAACACAAACCCAGAGAAACCAAAGATGCAGATAAATCATGCAATTCCCAGACATTTTGTCCAAAACCCCGAGAAAAAGCACGCCCCTATTCATTCTGCACACCCGTTTCAGGAAGCTGGAATATGCAGAGTCCTCGAGGCACCTCTTCTAGTTTTGCGGTGGACGTTGTGATGACAAGTTGCCGGCCTGGGGTACGGAGCCAACAAACCAGAGATCAGGGCCACCACTAGGGTCTGCGTCAACCCAGGGCAAATGTGGCTTCCGTGGCCCTCCCCAGTGGGAGGCTGTGTGGAACAGTACCGAGTAAAATTACCATTTTGCCACGTACCTCTAGCAGGGCATCCCGGAGCACATTTCAGTCATCTTCAACAGGAGGCCGTGCGCCGATGGGCCGAAGGTACAGGGAAGCCAGATTTCGGCTGAATATCAGGGGTTGGGAAAAAAAACTTCCTAACTGTTAGAGTAGTACGACAGTGGAACCCATTACCTCGGGAGGTGGTGAGCGTTCCAACGCTGGAGGCATTCGGGAGAAATTTGGACAAGCACCTGGCAGATCGCCTTTGGTTTGTAGTCCTGCCTTGATCCAGGAGTTGGACTGGATTTAATTTATTTTGTTTATTTTAGAGCAGGGCTGTTCAACTTTGAACAGGCCAAGGTCTACTTTTTCCGGCCCAAAGTGCCTGAGGGCTACTACACTAAAACCTCTACTTAATAATTTTATCCGTTCCGAGCACATGCTCATAAGTAAAAACTTTTGTCAGTAGAGCAGCGGTTTCCCATCGGAATGCATTGAAAACCGATTAATCTGTTCTGGAGGGAACGGATTTCAATGCGCCATGGCCCTTGAACTGCCCCACTTGGCTAAGAAAGTGGGCTAGCAGACCCAGAACTTTGCTGGGGCAGTGGTGGTCCTTGGGATGGGGGAGGAAGGGGTGGAGAACTTATCCCCTCAGTTTTTTTTTTATTGATGGCCGGTGGGCTACTTTTGAACCCTTGGCGGGCTACCAGTAGCCCGCGGTCTACCTGTTGGGCAGGCCTGAAATACAGGAATCCACCTTCCCACTTGTTGGTATTAAAAACAGGGGGTTTTGGTATGTGTGTGTTCTTTCTAGGTTTTAGGCCTGTTTGAAATGGACAATGCGGATTCTCCTGAGACCGAGGTGGAGCAACCACCCTCGGAGGCCGTACCAAAGCCCCTCTTCAGAGAAGCCAAGCGAGAGGCAGACGACGAAGAAGTGAGCAATTTGGGTAAGGATTCGCTCTCTCTCTCGCGCTCTCGCTCTCTCTCTCTGCTCATGGTATTCGTGGAACTGTTTTGGATCTGGGAGAGGCGATTCATGGGGGGGGGGGCTGAGATCTGAAGATGTTTGGAGAGGCTTCGTACTCTTAATCTGGTGGTTCCCAGCTTTGGGTCACCTGGGTGTTCTTTGACTGCAACACTCAGAAATCCTGGCCAACACAGCTAGTGCTAAAGGCTTAGAACATAACATAAGAACCTAAGAAGAGCCCTGCTGGATCAGGCCAAAGGCCCATCGAGTCCAGCTTCCTGTATCTCACAGTGGCTCCACCAGATGCGTCTGGGAGCGCATGAGACTACATATCTGTCTCCTGACGCCACTCCCCTGCCTCTGGCCCTTGAAGTACCCTGGTTTTAAGCCTGGAGATGACACATGCAACCTACATATGATGCCTTTGAGACTTTTTGGCTGTGTCAAGCCTCTCTCTCTCTCTCTCTCTACCTCTGATTCTTTTTCTGCCTTTTCCCCCCAATCAGGAATAAGTCAGGGTTCAGTTGATGGTCTCTAGACCAGGGGCGTTCAAACTTTGGTGTTCTTCGACTGCAACATTCAGAAATCCTGGCCAACACAGCTAGTGGTAAAGGCTTAGAACGTAACATAAGAACCTAAGAAGAGCCCTGCTGGATCAGGCCAAAGGCCCATCGAGTCCAGCTTCCTGTCTCTCACAGTGGCCCCACCAGATGCATCTGGCAGCGCACGGGACTAGATATCTGTCTCCTGATACCCCTCCCTGCATCTGGCCCTTGAAGTACCCTGGTTTTATGCCTGGAGATGACATGTCCCCATCATGGTTTGTAACCTGTGATGGAGTTTTCCACCAGGAATCTGTCCAATCCCCTTTTGAAGACATCCAGGCCAGATGCCTTCACCACCTCCTGTGGCGGGGAGTTCCCCAGACTAACAACATGCTGGGTAAAAATTCTGGGAGTTGTAGTCCAAGAACATCTGAGTGACTCAGATGTTCTGGTAAGTTTAGCTGGCTGCATAGATTAATGATTTAGCTTGCCCTGAATGAGAGACTACCTGCGATGTGACCTTTATGTAGATCACCGTACATGATTGCACTGCCTGATTTTCACAAGAACACAGAATCACAGAATCACAGAATCACAGAATCATAGAGTTGGAAGAGACCTCAAGGGCCATCTAGTCCAACCCCCTGCCATGCAGGAACCCCCATCACAATATTTCCAACAGATGGCCACAGTGTTTTCCATGTTACTTTCCACCCTCCTAATGGATTTTTCTTTTCTTTTTGTGTGCTCTTTGTAGTTTTAATGTTACCTTTTTATGTTCCAAGATGCCTCTCCTAATTCCCCGTTCTTAAGCTTGAATTACGTTTGAAATGTTCTGGACTGTATATTGCCCTTCACTATAGTAGGACCCCCGTATTCACTGATTCATTCTCCAATGATTCGGTTATCCATAGTTGGAAGAGGAAAAAACATTAAATAATTCAGCAGCCACAAAGCAAGCTATTGTCACAAACAGCAGCTTTGAAGCAAGCTATTGTCACAAATAGCATCTGTGAAAACAAGTTACTGTGACAAACAGCAGCCATAAAGCAAGCTACTGTCAGGAAATAGCAGTTTGAAGGTGGGTGGGCAGGCGTTCTCTCTTATCCACAGTTTTCATTATCCATGGGAAGGCCTGAAACCAATCCCCAGCGGATACCGGGGTCGTACTGTATTGTAAGCCACCTTGGGTCCTTTTCCAAGGAGAAAGGTGAGGTTAAAAAATATTCAAAATAAAAGAAATAAAAATCAGTAATACAATAAACTAGGGATCTGGTTGTGGAACCAGAGGTTGTGAGTTAAATTCCCCATTGGGACTCCTTGAGAGGGCCTGGATTCATTGATCCTCCGGGTCCCTTCCAGCCCTGCCCTTCTCTGATGATGATGATGATGATGATGATGATGATGATGATGATCTAGTGTGTCATAAGAACATAAGAAGAGCCATGCTGGATCAGGCCAAAGGCCCATCTAGTCCAGCTTCCTGTATCTCACAGTGGCCACACCAGATGTGTTTGGGAGCGCACGAGACTCGATCTCTGTCTCCTGATACCACTCCCCTGCATCTGGCCCTTGAAGTACCCCGGTTTTAAGCCTGGAGATGACACATCTCCATCATGGTTTGTAACCTGTGATGGACTTTTCCTCCAGGAATCTGTCCAATCCCCTTTTGAAGGCACCCAGGCCAGAGGCCATCACCACCTCCTGTGGCAGGGAGTTCCACAGACTAACAACGCGCTGGGTAAAATAAATATTTTCTTTTGTCTGTTCTCACTCTCCCAGCCCTCAATTTGAGTGTATGTCCCCTAGTTCTGGTATTTTGGGAGAGGGAGAAGAGCTTCCCTCTATCCACTTCACTCATGCCCTGCATTATTTTGTACGTCTCAATCATATCCCCCCTCTCAATCCTATCGTGCTGCCAAAGAGAAGGCCTGATCCAGAGCACCTCCCCCCTGTTCTGAATGTAACCTGGATCTCCCCCCGCCTCCCCTTTGATCCCACAGGGACCCTTGGCCAGGTGGAACCGCGGGCAGGGGTCCCCCTTCCGCTCTACCCGGAGGAAGGCAGCTCGGACGACGAGGGCCTCTTGGACCTGGTCTATGCCGCCAACCTGGAGATCCACAGCCGTCGGCGGCCTCCCCGGCGGACGCGCCTCATCCGGATGCGCACCCACGAGCTCCAGGTGTCGGACGAGGAGTGCCTGACCCGCTTCCGGCTGGACCGCCAGGCCGTCCAGGACCTGTGCACCCTGCTGGCCCCGTACCTGGACGGGGCCTCGGCCAGCCGCCGCCACATCCCCACCTTGCAGAAAGTGCTGATCGCCCTGCAGGTGCTGGGGACGGGCTCCTTCCAGCGGATGACGGGCGACAACCTCCGGGTCTCCCAGTCCTCCGTCAGCCGCTGCCTGGACGCCTTCCTGGAGGCCATGCTGCGCCACGTCCACGAGCACATCACTTTCCCCACCACCGACGGGGAGCTGCGCCGCACCCGGGACGCCTTCTTCGACATCGCCGGCTTCCCCAACGTCATCGGCATCGTGGATTGCACCCACGTGCCCATCATCGCCCCGGCCGACATGCCGGCCCTCTACCGCAACGGCCACAACTTCCACAGCCTCAACGTGCAGGCCACTTGCGACGCCTCCGGCTGCTTCACCCACGTCCTGGCCAAGTTCCCCGGCAGCGTCCACGACGCCCGGATATTCCAGCTGTCGCAGCTGCAGAGGCTGCTGGAGTCGTGGCCCGAAGGGAAGGGGTGGCTCTTAGGTGAGTGTTTTTTTCGTGCGGCCAGTGTGGGAATACCACTTCCAGTGGGGCGGTGGAGCCACCAATGAGGCTTCTCCTTCTGCGCGCCCCCCCCCATTTATTTATTTATTTATTTATTTATTTATTGGTGCAGATTGAGGTAATTCACTGGCTTGATGCCTCAGGTAGAGACATGTAGAACTGATTGGTTTCAGATCTCCCTTCAGTAGACCACCCCTTATTGGGTTAGTTTACCTCAACTGGCACTTACTGTCTCAGTCATTCATTCTGGTAAGAAAAAAGAATATTTTTTTTTCCTAGGACTAGGGGCAATGGTTTCAAACTCCAGGAAAAGAGATTACATTTAAACATAAGGAAGAACTTCATGACAGTTAGAGCTGTTCAGCAGTGGAAGATGCTGCCCCAAAGGAGGGTGGTGGAGTCTCCTTCTTTGGAGGGTTTTAAGCAGAGGCTGGATGGCCATCTGTCGGAAATACTGTGATGAGGGTTCCTGCATGGCAGGTGGTTGGACTGGAAGGCCCTTGAGGTCTCTCTGTGATTCTATGTTTCATTTTACTTACAGTTCTTCCCATATAAAACAAACATCATTGTGTAGAAATATTAACTGCTTACATCAGTGGAGATTAACTGGTTAACTAGCTCCATGCTGGCTGCATTATGATAGAACATGTCACTCTGTCCAGAGCAGTGGTGTTCCAACTTTGGTCCTCCAGATGTTTTGGACCACAACTCCCACAGTCCTTTCTGATTGGTAATACAGGCTTGGAATTCTGGGAGTTGTGGTCCAAAACATCTGGAGGACCAAAGTTTGAACGCCCCTGGTCTAGAGACAATCAACTGAACCCTGACTTATTCCTGATTGGGGGAAAAGGCAGAAAAAGAAGCAGAGGTAGAAAGTAGAGATGGGCACGAAACGAGCAATTTTTCATTTTCGTTTTTTCGTTTCATTACGTAACGAAAATGAAAATTTTTCAAAACGAAACGAAAACGAAAAATTTTGCCGTGTTTTTCGTTTTCGTTGCGGCAAATACATTGAACTGAAAAGAATGCTAATGAAACAGCAATTTTTCGTTTTTGTTTTAGTTTTTTCATTTTGTAACATAACGAAAACGAAAAATTTGCAAAAAGCCAACGAAAAACAAAAACGAACTGAAACAGACCCCCTAAACGACAAACGACAAACGAAACACAATTTTTTTGAGTCGTGCCCATCTCTAGTAGAGAGAGAGAGAGAGAGAGAGAGAGAGAGGCTTGACACAGCCAAAAGGTCTCAAAGGCATCATATGTAGGTTGCATTATTTGCAACAAAAACAGCCGCAGAATGAGCTTATGGGTGCTCACGGTGCCTCCGCTTCACCCTCCACTCCCAGGTGACTGCAGCTACCCCTTGCGCCCTTTCCTGATGACGCCGCACCCGGAGGACGGCCCGGAGCCGGTGGCCCGTTACAACGCCACCCACGAGGCGACGCGGATGGTGGTGGAGCGGGCCTTTGGGCAACTCAAGATGAGGTTCCGGTGCCTCCACTCCACCGGAGGCCGGCTGATGCTCCGCCCGGAGAAAGTGGCCAAGGTGTTTGTGGTGTGCGCCATGTTGCACAACATGGCCCTGCGGCGCCAGTTGCCCATCCTCAATGGCGGACAAGGGGTGGACACCGAGGTCCCCGTGCCCCCGTACCTGGAAACGGACGGCGTGGTAGAGCAAGACCCTCGCGGGGTAGAGGTTCGAGATCAGATCATTAGCACTTATTTCTCTCAATAAAATCCAGCTTTCAGTAGACGGATGGTGTGTGATGTCTTTTGGTGCCAAAGGCCTTGGCAAGTATATGAGCAGAGGGCACATGCCTTATCTGTGTTTGGGTCACCCGGAACCTTCCTGTCCTGTCCCGAAATGATTGGGGGTGTTGCAGTAATTTCCCCACATACTCCCGTTAGTGATGATGGAAGGACTGGGTGGATTCAGTGTGGGGGGGTGACCTGGTGTACTAGCACACAGTAGAGTCCTGCACCTAGGCACACAAAAAACAACGAATTACATGGAGATAGGATGGGGGTTGCTTGGCTGGAAAGTAGTACCTGTGAAAGGGATCTGGGAGTCTTGGTGGACCACAAATTGAACATGAGCCAGCAGTGTGATGCGGCGGCCAGGAAAACCAATGTGATTCTTGGTTGCATCAACAGAAGCATAGTGTCTAGATTAAGGGAAGTGATAGCACCACTCTATTCTGCTCTGGTCGGACCCCACCTGGAGTCCTGTGTCCAGTTCTGCGCGCCTCAATTTAAAAAGGATGTTGACAACCTCGAGCGGGTGCATTGGAGGGCGACCAGGATGGTTGAGGGTCTGGAGGAAATGTCTTATGAGGAACTGCTTAGGGAACTGGGAATGTTTAGCCTTTCAAAAAGAAGACTAAGAGGGGATATGATAGCTATGTTTAAATATTTGAAAGGATGTCATATTGAAGAGGGAACAGGTTTGTTTTCCATGGCTTCAGAGACTAGGACTCGGGGCAATGGTTTCAAACTACAGGAAAAGAGATTCCATTTGAACATTAGGAAGAACTTCATGACAGTTAGAGCTGTTCGGCAGTGGAATATGCTGCCACAAAGGAGGGTGGTGGAGTCTCCTTCTTTGGAGGTTTTTAAACAGAGGCTGGATGGCCATCTGTTGGAAATATTGTGATGGGGGTTCCTGCATGGCAGGGGGTTGGACTAGATGGCCCTTGAGGTCTCTTCCAACTCTATGATTCTAAGAAATGTCTTATGAGGAACAGCTTAGGGAACTAGGAATGTTTAGCCGTAGAAAAAGAAGCCTGAGAAGGGATACGATAGCCATGTTTAAAGACCTTTTCGTCTTCATCATCTTAGAACTGGGTGGATCATCAAGTCCAATGTTGGTTTGTTTCTCTCTTGGGGTATTTCTTTTCTGTCAGTCCAGGGGTTCTGTAATACCCATCGTTTCCTCTTGCTTCCGGCAAAACAAACAGCTGCCCACAAGCGAAAAAGAAAGTTGGGGTCCCACCAGTATTGTATGGCTGCTTAGTTTGGAAAAAAATAATTTCAGCTTGGTCTGGCTGGCATCTGATGACCGTGCCTCAAGGCCAGGAAGGGAAACCAGAACACGTTTTCGTTTGGGATCTGAGGAGCCGTATCTGTCGTTTTCAAAGCTTTTCCGAGTGTCTCCTCAAATTTGGCCCTGGGAGACACCCGTCTTTTCCATGTTACTTTCCACCCCTCAAAATTGATTTTTTTTCTTTTCTTTTTGCGTGCTCTTTGTAGCTCTGTTGTTACCTTTTAAGTCAGCCGGGTCCAAACTTTGGCCCTCCAGACGTTTTGGACCACAACTCCCACAGTCGTTTGCTATTGGCAATCTAAGCTTAGAATTCTGGGAGTTGTGGTCCAAAACATCAGGAGGGACGAAGTTTGGACATCCCTGTTTTAAAGTCAAGAGGCCTCTTCTAATTCCCTGTTCCTAACTTGAATATGTCTTAAATGTTCTGGACTGCATATTGTCCTGCATTATTGTAAGCCACCTTGGATCCTCCTCCAAGGAGAAAGGTGGGGATAAAAATATTCAAAATAAATAAATAAACAAATGACGCCTTACATGCCCTCAAGTCCCTTCTGGCTTAAGGTGAACAGGTGATCTCCCAAATGTCCTCTCTTCCATTTCCTCTACTCGGCTCTTGCAGACTGAACCTTGTGGCTTCCTTTACGCAGTCCGTCCAATTTATATTGGGCCTTCTGCTGCCTTGTGCCTTTCCTACCGTGTTTCCCCGAAAATAAGACAGTGTCTTATATTAATTTTTGCTCCCAAAGATGTGCTAGGTCTTATTTTCAGGGAATGTCTTATTTTTCCATGAAGAAGAAAATGGTACACATTTATTATCTTATTATCGGGGAGGCCTTATTTTGGGAGGATGCCTTATATTTCAGCAAGAGGTAAAACTGTAAGTAGGTCTTATCTTTGGGGGATGTCTTATTTTCAGGGAAACAGGGTAGCCTTATCGTCTTTTTTCCAGGGAAAGGTCCCACCTTCTCACGCTATGCCTAAAGTAGGACAAGTTAATTCCTAAAATGCGTTAGAGACGTTTAATATTTTTGGGTTGTTCCTAAATTTCCTTAAAAAGTTTAAATCTCTAAATATGGCTTAGAATTTGGGAAGACAACGGTGGTGAGCGAAGGCACCCAGAAATGCTTTAAAATAGTCAGGTTTGTTATTTTGTTTTGTTTTAAAATAAAAATAGAAAAGAGTGAATGTTTTCCTGGAAAGGTTTATCAAATTTTATACAGATCGTTTTATATTCTTGAATGAAGTACTGTAGTCCCAAACTTGGGTTCTCATGTTGAGGGGGCTGTGTTTGTTTTTTTTCCTGCGTGGAGTGAAAAAACATCTGAGGAATGTCTGTGAAGATTCTCAGTCATCCAGGTGAGTTTATCTGGAAGTTGAGTCATGGCAACCGGACTTCTTTTTTCTTGAGAGATAGAAATGTTTCGCTGTTCATCCAAACAGCTTCATCCGTCTGAATACAGCTAGTGCGAGTCCTCCATCTTAGAGTCAGCTTTGACCTCTTGTCACCCTGGTCTGAAATAGGCCCATAAGATGAACATCTGAGGAAAATTCCACAAGGAATAGATGCAAGACCTCTTTCTTAAGCCCAGCTGTATTTTATCACCTTCTTCAAGTCTCCTCCGGTCTGTTAACTCGGCATGGGGTCATCGTAGCCACCAGCCTAAATCCAGCCGATAGGAATGGAGATGATGTAGGGGGGGGGTGAGGAGATTATGGAGGGAGGCAGTGGAAGATAGGAAGGCCTGGTGAGCTCTGGTCCATGGGGTCACGAAGAGTCGGACACAACTGAACGACCGAACAACAACAACAAAAAGTGTGTTGGGTTTGTGACTTCAGGGATCCGGGTTCTAATCTTCACTGAACCAGAGTATTCCCCGCGGGTGGCCACGGGCCGGTCATTTTCTTTCTAAGCTTGACCTACCTCACAGAGGTGTTGTGAGGGGAGGAGGAGGAAAGAGCCTTGAGCCCTGGGGAGGAAAGGTGGGAGAATACTAATTGTAGCTAATGAAGAAATAGTGGGCCCTCGCATAACAAACGGCTTGTATAACATAAAATCTGTACAATATAAAGAAATTCCGGAGATAGGGGAGATTTGCTTAACAGTATTGCCTATGGGGCGAATCTGTACAACATAAAAACGGTCGCGATTAGGGATGACTCTGTTTTCAATGCATTCCTATGGGAAATTTGCATAAAGGAAAATTGGCTTAACAGAATTTCATTTGGAATGAATGAATTCCTTTCTACAAGGTACCACTGTAAGTGATCACATCTTGGGCAAGGGAGATTTGTCTTCTCTCTGGCAGCCCATTTTTTTTGAGGGGGGGTTGGATAAAGGAAAAATAAAACTGAAGGAAATGAAAAGATCCGAGGGAAACCAAAAAAAAGAATTTAAAATGCTGTAAAAATTTAAAAAGCCACCGTATCAATAAAAAGGCAACCAGCCCTTAAAACATTCAAAGGTACATTCAAGCCTGCCTGAGACATGGGGGAAAATAAAGCACCTTAATCGAAAAAGGCCTTAAAAGACTATTTATTTATTTATTTGTTTATTTGTTTATTTATTTATTTGCCACCCATCTAGCCCCTGGGCTGCCCTGAGCAGCAAACAGCAAACAAACAGAAAATGATAATACAAAATTATAAAACCACCCAAGAGCAACAACAACAACAAAAAATTAAAGCATGCAATATTATTGTAAAACAAAAAAGTGAGGAGGGGGACGCCACTGCCTGCTTTTGGGATGCCTCCCCCACTCCATTGTGAGCATTAGGACATGTCGCCATCAGCTACAGCTTGGAAGTCTTCATCTTCATCCTCCTCCTAACAAGGCTCTTAAGAATTGCAGCGCAGGAAGGGACCCCTAGAGATCATCCAGCCTAGCCCCTCTCTAGGAAGCACCTGTGGGGACTTGAACTTCCAACCTCGGGCTCCGCAGCCACCAGAGACCTCAACCACTGAGCTGTCATGATGAATGAACAAGCGGTTCCGTCCCTTTTAGAAAGGCTATCTCTGCCGAGTGGGCGGGCGAGGGAGTAACCTTTGTAATGAAGTAACATTTTCCAACACAAGGACCATGGTGCTGGGAATCCCTGACACCCGAGGTTATGCTGCGTAAGGCCGATGGATGTCATGACCCCCCCCCCGGGGCAGTTATGGAGAGGAGGGGGGTTGGAAATTAAAAATTCCAAATACCAGCCCATTGAAACCCTTATTTATTTTTTATTTTAGAGTATTTTTACCTCACCTTTCTTCCCTCCTGTCCTCACGGGGGTTGCCCTTTGGAGTCACAAGGCAGACGGAGGGAATGGTTTACTTCTAAAACAACGGTGCCATTTGCAAAAATCATCCCGGTGGCGGTGGCTTTTCAGAAATAAGCTATGCGCAGAGGCGTGGCAGCTCGGCGGGCTAGAGTACTGAAAACTGTCGGCTGCAAAGTCGGCAGTTCGGCGGTTCGAATCCCGGGTGCCACACGGCGGAGCGAGCTCCCACCGTTAACCCCAGCTCCTGCCAACCTAGCAATTGTAAAGCAGGAAAATGCAAAGAGATAAACAAGTACCACCATTTAAAAAAGCGGGAAGGAAAAAACAGTGTTTCCTTGCAGCCATGCCGGCCACGTGGCCACAGCCTTGCACAACACTGGCTCTTCGGCTTGAATACGGAGATGAGCACTGCCCCCTAGAGTCAGACACGTCTAGCATGTATATGCGGGGGGGGGGGAGGCATTACCTTCACCTTTTACCCTGCCATCCTGCAGTCTCCAAAAGTTTCCCTGAGAGGAAAGAGATCCTATAAGAAGAGTCATGGTTACATTACAGGAAGTGAAGGGTTTGGTGGAAATGAGACATTTTTAATGTCTAGGGAGTGGGGGGAACACGATGGCTGATGACCTATGAGTCTCCTTGGGTCCCTTCAGAGAGCAAACCAGGATAGAATTATTTTAAATTACAAAAAAATGTCCCTTACGTGGTGTCAGTTGTGCATTGGGATTTCGGCTGATGTGTGGAAATTTAACTTCTTGTGCTTTTCAGGTGTCGATAAGGAAAGCCTTCACTTCAAGCTGATTTTTAGAGTAACTTTCTGAGGCATGCCTTGTGCCTTCTCTCATCAATCTGAAGGTGTTAACACCCCAAAAAGAAATGAGCAGTAGAATAATTTTTTTTTAAAAAAATGACAGCAGCATGCCTCACAGACATGGGTGAATGGTAGCTACAGCAGATCATTTATTTGATCTTTAGAAACCAGAACAAATTATTTTAGTAGAAAGTAAAGTGTTCTGCTTATATACCGCCCCATACCACTACAAGTAGTCTCTGGGCGGTTTACAATTTTTTAATTACAGTGTGCAGGCTACACACTGTAGCTGCGGGGGCGGGGGGAGACACAGTATTGCTTATTTGGAAAGCAAATGCGAACTAATTCAAGAGTTTTATCCTGAAGGGAATGTGGCTGTAGGCCAAAATAAATACTGTACCCCCAACTTTGCACCAGTGGCTCCAATACTCTTTAAATGTCCAGAAAGCACAGTAGGACCCCAGTATCCGCTGGGGATTGGTTCCAAGCCTTCCCGTTGATAATGAAAACCGTGGATAAGAGAGAATGCTAAAATGTCCCCAAAACTGTGGTTTTGTGACAGTAACTTGCTTTACAGCTGCTGTTTTGCAACAGTAGCTTGCTTTACGGTTGCTGTTTTATGAGTCTTGCTTGCTTTACGGCTGCTCTTTGTCACATTAGCTTGCTTTGTGGCTGCTGATTTATTTATTTTTTTCATCTGCCAACCATGGATAACTGAACCAGTGGATAATGAATCAGTAGATACAGGGGTCCTACTGTATACATATTCCACACACACAAGGTATATAGGCTTCGGTTGCCAGTTTAAAGACATCAGGTATCCAGTCTAGGAAAGATAAGATTTAGATGTAGGGGAATGATTTTATTAGCAGCGCTAAAATGTCACAAGCTGGCTGTCCAAACTTCGGCCCTCCCATTGTTTTGGATCACCACTCGCAAAATTCTAAGCTGAGATTGCCAGTGGCACAGGACTGTGGGAGTTGCGGTCCAAAACATCTGGAGGGCCGAAGTTTGGACACGCTGCAAAGTCAGAGGCAAGGGGTTTGATTCTCCACCATGATGTCTGGAAGAAGAGCCAGCCTATGTAACCCTGGGCAAGCTGCCCTCCCAGGTCACCTCTAGAAGAAGGGAATGCTTCTGAATATTCCATACTTGGAAAATCATGAGGAGGACACCATAAGACACAATTAACTTAATGGCACACGTTGATATTTATTGTCTTCTCGAAGGCTTTCTCTATACCCCAGAGGACAGAAACTCCTAGTTCCCTGAGATCCTTGCCCTCTGAAGATACCAGCCGCAGAATCTGGCGAAACGTCAAGAAGCAAGCTACTGTCACAAATAGCATCTGTAAAGCAAGCTACTGTCACAAACAGCAGCCATAAAGCAAGCTACTGTTAGGAAACAGCATTCATAAAACAAGCTACTGTCAGGAAACAGTTTGGGGGTGGGTGGGCAGGTGTTCTCTCTTATCCACGGTTTTCATTATCCACAGGAAGGCCTGGGACCAATCCCAAGCAGATACTGGGGTCCTACTGTATAGAGCTTGGGAGCAGAACCCTGCAGATACCACGGTCTTATTCCACCTTGATGAAAATACCATGACACCACGAGATACAGAATTAATCCATTCTATGGGAATTTTCGTGTAATGGAAATTTCGTATCTCGAAGCGCGGTTTTTCATAAGAACTAATGGAAAATGAATTAATCCATTCCGGAGGTCAGGAAAAAAAAGACAGAAACAAACCTTTTTTTTGTTCAAAACTCTTCATAAAGTGCACTTTAAAGGCATAAATACTGCACAGGGACGTGATTAATCAAGATTAAACCTTTCAAACCTCACCCATCAATTTTTCAGACAGGATACAGGACAGTACACTTCCTAAATCAGGCATGTCCCAACTTCAGCCCTCCAGATGTTTTGGACCACAACTCCCACAGTCCTTTGCCATTGGAAATACAGGCTTGGGATTCTGGGAGTTGTGGTCCAAAACATCACGAGGGCCGAAGTTTGGACATGCCCATCCTAAATCACACTTGAACGGAGCAAACAAGGGGGAAACACGGCAAACTAAAACAATAACGTCACTTCCGGGAAGAGGGGAGGAGGAGGGCAACGGAGGAGGGCAACGGGGCAGCACGAACACTAGAAGGTTCCTCCTCCCGTCTAGGCAGCTTCACGAGGAACTTGTCTATGGTCTGCTGACTCGGACGCCTTTTCAGCATCCCGCGGAAAGGGGCCATGACGACCGATTCGAAGCTGTCCAAAACTTTCTGGGCTTCGGCCCGACGGGGGTGGTGCAGGCGTACAAAAGCCTGCAGCTCTGCCCATATTTGGCATGCCTTCTTGGGATCCATGGGAGATGGGGGTTCCTCCTTCGTTTCCTCTTCTTCTTCTTCTTCCTCCTCCTCCTCCTGCTGCTGCTGCTCCTCTTCCAGTGAGAACTTCTGCTCCTCCATCGCCTCCTGCTGCAGGTCCATCAGGTCCTTGGTGGCCAGGCCCCGGGCGCGCCCCTCCACCACCAGCCTGCAGACCTCTTCCTCCGTCACTTCCAGCCCCATGGTCCTCCCCAGGGAGACAATGTCCTCCAACACGGTCGACTCCGGTGCAGGCGCGGAAGCGTCGGCGCCCGGGGTCACCACCACGCAGTCCGGCCACAGGTCGTGCCAAGCGACGTTGAGGTTTCTCTTCCCCCGGATGCCGGATCTGTTCTTGAACTTTTCGAACCACCCTCTGCTGGCTTTGAACACTTCGCCGTCGGCCGACGTTCCCGGCTGTTGGCCGAGGAGGTCCGCGTGCAAGGCCTTGGCTTTTGCGCAGATGGCCGCCTCAGTCACTTTGTCCCCCGCACGCTGCTTCTCTTCGATCCAGAGCAGAAGCAACTTCTCCACCTCCTCCAGAACCGGCGGCCGGTGCTTGGTGATCACCGTAACGCCCTTGGCCGCATCTCGCCCATTAATCCTCTCCTTCATCTTCAGAATGCTGGCGATGGTGGAAGTATTCTTCCCGTACTCTTTGGCGAGGTCGGTCACTCGCGTGCCTTCCTCATGCTTCCGGATGATTTCTTTCTTGACTTCCAGCAAGATCATCTCCTTCTTCTTCCTCTTCCCAGCTCCTGCCGCTTTCTTGGGTGCCATGACACCACCCTCACTAGGTGAGCAGAAAATGGGAAAAAATGCTTTACTGTATGTACACTCACACCCCTGCGCTCTATGCTCTAGTCCAAACAAAAAAACAAAAAACATGCATAGCAGACTAGGACAAAGAAGAAACCCCCACAAATACAGTAGACCCTCATATAGCAGTTTGTATAACATAAAATCTGTACAACATAAAAATTCCGGAGATAAGGGAAATTTGCTTAACAGATTCATCTATGGCAGGCATGCCGAAACTTCGGCCCTCCAGGTGTTTTGGACCACAACTCCCAAAGTCCTTTGTCACTGGCAATCTAAGCTTAGAATTCTGGGAGTTGTGGTCCAAAATATCAGGAGGGCCGAAGTTTGGGCATGCCCGATCTATGGGGTCAATCTGTACAACATAAAAAGGGTTGCGATTAGGGATTACTCTGTTTTCAATGCATTCCTATGGGAAATTTGTCTTAAGGAAAATTTGCTTAACATAATTTCATTTGGATCGAATTCATTCCTTTGTACAAGGTACCACTTGTATACACACCATGCAAAAGAAATATAAACAACATGCATAGCAGACTAGGAGGCATGGGACCCTCCTCTACACACACACACACACACACACACACACACACACACACACACAAACCATGCAAAAGAAACAAAAAAGCATGCATAACAGACTAGAAGACATGGGACACCCACTTCTGCAACCTACCTTTCCACCACTCCAGAAATGTAGGCAAAACTCTCCAAACACACTTTCCAAAGTGGCTCGAAATCTCTCCTCTCCAAGTCCACACACACCCACGGGCTCCCGAGATGTAGGCCCCCCACCCCGGCCCTTGTAAACCCCCCTGGCGCAAGGCGGCCTGGGGAAACTTTTTCCCCCCTGCAATTTAATTCGAATTATTTCCCCCCCAATCTGGAGGCACCGCTGTAACAACTTATGGCGGGCATCATCGGGGAAGCCCTGCCTTGGATGGTGGGAGGGGGGCGGCGGTGGTGGTGGTGCTGGCGGGAGGTGTTTCCGGGCACCTTTGTACTACCCCTCCTATCTCCCCGGGTTGCTCGAGGGTAATGGGCAATGTAGTCCCTCGGAGCCAAACCGAACCGGCAGGCTTGGCGAGAAGTGGGGGGTGGGGTGGGGGGGAGGAGGACCCCCCGGAGAAGATGCCCGGGAATCCAGCCGGGGATGATGGGGTTAAAGCAAGCGAGTCGGGTGCGTTCCTAGAGGGGACGGGACGGAGGCGGAAGGAATGGCCGGCGCGGCGGAGAGGGAGGGAGGAAGGGGGAGGAGTGAAGAAAAGCCCCTTCTCAAAACAGAAGGGACCCTTTTGGGGCAAATCACTTGGGATTTGTAATTCCTGGCAGCGGAGACGGAGAAATCAGAGGGTGGGGGGGGGAAGCAAGCCTGGAGCCAGTGTGTGCACTATTATTATTATTATTATTATTATTATTATTATTATTATTATTATTA
>JAHTLZ010000058.1:157110-169034 GCA_023846285.1 Phrynocephalus versicolor
TTTTTATCTGTAGCCCATCTTCCTCCTGTTCTATGTTTTTGTTATATATTGTTTACTAGTTATTGTGTTTTTAATCTACATACTTGTGCTGATCTATGATATTGTATTTTATTGTTTATGGTTTTGATTTCTGTTCAGTGTGTAAACCGCCCAGAGTAGCCATGTAGCTAGATGGAGCGGTATATAAATTAATTAATTAATTAATTAAATAAAACACTTCCCTGCAGTTCAAGGCAAGCTCCCTCTTGGATACACCTTTAGGTTTATGCAAGGAGCTAGACCCGAATCTGGTTGGTTTGTTTTTTTCCCTCCACAAGACTCCTGGCGCCCTTCACAAGACACAGCCCTACACGTGTTTCTGGGCTTACAAATGCCCTGGGAGAAATCTCCACCCTGCCAAGGGCATCGAGAGCGGAGTTTCATAGCAGCTGGAGACATGGCTAACCCCATCATCAAAATAATGTTTTATTAGCCCGCTCAGCTCAGCTCTTTTTCCAGAATTTAGAGAGGCGGCGTTCATGCTGGGAGGCATACATTCATTTAAAATATTCCGATCCCGCCTTTCTCCCCGAAGGGACCCAAGGACTCTTGGCATTTCGGAACCTGCAAGAGCCCAAGATGGGTGCGGGAGCTTCCCTTTCTGTCCTAAAAACTCTTCGTTAACAGAAGAGTCATTCACTTACGGCGCATTACATAGAAATAAACTTTCGGACTACTCCTCCCAAAATCCCCTAGCAATCCTGGGATGCCGGATGTTGTAGTCCATAACATGAACTAGGCAACACTTTCTGCCCCCCCCCAAAAAAAAATAATAATAATACTGTAATAATAACCCCGAGGTCTTTCCCGGATGTCCCATTTCTTCCAATTTAGTGCAATCCTAAATCTTCCCCTACTCCGAATAAATCAACGCATATTTGTTTTATTTCGCGGGGAGTGCAATAAACTGGAAGAAAGGGGGAGCCTAGAAAGCTTGCAGAATATATATTTTTACTGAATAGATGCATATCCTGCATCTCTGATCTACCTCCGCCTTGCAAGCCCTGGACGGGGCCATTCTTTCCACCATCGCTTCCAAACCCCGGGAATAAAAAATAAAAAAACAAGGCGGTGGAACCAGCAGGAAAGCCAAGCCTCCTCTTCCTCGGAGGTTCATTTTTTCCCCTTCCTCTTCTAGGAACCCGGTGCTCCTTCTGTGGTTTTAACCAGCAAATGGCCAAACCGCAAGAACTTTACCTCCCCTCCCTCGGACGGATCAAAAACAAGTTTATTATACTGTACCTGCTGGGAGAACCTATTATATATATTCTTAGCCGGACCAAAGGAAAAAAAGTCCAGGGTTCCTGCACCTTTAATGCTTCTTTAGATCATTTCAGCAGCTGTAGCTTTGAAAGGATGCTCCAAGTTTCTCCGTGGGTTAAAAAGGGATTTGGCTGTAGAGAGACAGACGTTAGGAGTTCGAATCCCCGCTGGGTCTCCTGGAGAAGAGCCAGCCCTGGTGACCTTCAGCAAGTTCCAATGTCTCAGAAATGTGGCCTGTATCTCAGCAGTCCCCTTTTACTCTATTCATATTTTATCTTCCTTTTCTGTTTCAATTTAAAACAACTAAGCCTATCAAGTTACTTCCAGGGAAAGTGTTGTCCTGATGGGAGGCGCTCTTCTGCAATTCAGCCAGGTTTCCTGTTTTTGTTCTAGACAGGATTAGCATAATCTTCTTGGGTTCAATATTTAGTGCCTGGGATAGGTACAGAAAGGTTATTCTCAATTTCTACCATCATATATTTGAAGGACTGTTCTACAGAGAAAGGGCAGGGTCTCTTCTCCATTGTCCCAGGGTGCTGGACGCACAGGAAGGGGCTCAAGAAAAGATCAGGAAAATCTTCCTATTAGAGCAACTGGGGGAAAAAAAAGAATAAATTGGATAAATTGCTTTCAAGCATGACGAATCCTACCCAAAACGAGAGATATTGGTGATCAATTTATTTAAGTTCAATTTAATCATCTGAGAAGTATCCCCTGGGATTAAAATACAGTGGCCCCTTGTATAACAAGCAGTTTGTATAACATAAAATCTGTACAACATAAAAAATTCTGGAGATAGGGGAAATTTGCTTAACAGAATCAGTGAAGGGGTTCATGTCAAAATGGCGTCCCTTTAGCTAACCTGAAATGCTTTATTAAATGTCTATGTTAGTAGAATATAAACTGCAGTCCAAGCATAACTCTTTCCCACGAGAACAATATGCTTCCGAGGCCTCCAAATGTATCCAGCAATGTTCTGCTATTAGTTTCTATTCCCCACCGGTATAAACCAGTATAGTTGTTAATCCTCGCTAGGGAGCACAGGATGCTATTGTCTATTCAGCCTTAGTATGTTGCAAAGTATGTCAGATAACAGCATAATGGAAGCCTATGCAGAGAAACAGTTTGTGCGTATGATGGTTCCCACTCCTGAATGGCTAAAGCTTAGACTCGTGATCAATTATGATGTATTGGGAGGTGGAGGAACAAATGGTATTTAACATGTATGATTTCAATGTATTCTTGCTTCAGCTTTTGGAACTGATTTCCACTGAATGCCAGCAATATTGCTTAAATAAACTCTTTCTCCTTTTACTTAAAATCTGGTTTCGTATTGAATTCCTGACTCACCCCAAGCGGCCAATGTTCCCGTAAAGTATTTTGCAGGGGATGTAAGCCTCTGAAAAAGGCTACATTTCATTCTGAAAAAGGCTACATCGCCTATGGGCCAAATCCGTACAACATAAAAATGGGATTGCTCCATTTTCAATGCATTCCTACGGGGAAAATTGTATAAAGGAAAATTTGCTTAACATAATTTCATTTGGAACGAATTAATTCCTTTCTACAAGGTACCACTGTACCTAAATAAGTTAATACCTCTGGACACCATCAGAACTGCCATTGATTATACAATGCCAATTCTTTATAGTATGCATCTGTTGTTTTTTTTAAAATCCTCATCATTCAAATGCCCAACATTTAAAGGCCAAGTGCCAGGGTGCTTTCCATATTAATTAACTGCATATTAAGAGTCACTAGAGCCTATGAAGGCATGTGCCCTACAATCCTACAATGGACGGGGTGGCAAGAACATATGTGTTATGTTGTCAATAGTTCTCTTTATTCTGAAACACCAGCTTGCAAGGCGTAGAAGAGAAAGGAGAAGTTCAGGCTCATGGGGGGGGGGTGGAGGAAAGGTGCCTGCCTCTCTCTCCCTCTTTGCCCCTCTTGTTTGAGGTCGCAAGTTTGCACCAGAAGAAGCAGTGTCTCCTTTACCCTCCAAACATTCCCAATTTCCCCCCATCCGGCCTTTTTTTGTGGGGGGGGGTTGAGGGCGACAGAGAGCACACACTCTCCTACTGCGCTCGCCCCCTCTCACACTGCCTTCTCGCAGGCATGGTTCCTCCGGGCCCGGACCAGGTTGGCCCTCTGGCAGAAGCCCTGCCTGCAAGCCAAGCACCAGTGGGGCCTCTCCTCAGGAGGAGGCAGGACCCTATCTCTTATCCCACTTCAGGCGGCAAAAAGCCTGCAACCGCTTCCTGCCCTAAGAGCTCAGAGGTAGAGATGGGCACGAAACGAACAATTTTCCGTTTCCGTTTCCATTTTTTCGTTTCGTTACGTAAAGAAACGACAAACAAATTTTGTCTCTAAAATGAAACGAAATGAACAGAAACACCAGAAATTTTGTCGTCCGTTTCGTTTTCGTTACAGCAATACAGTGAACTGCTTTAAATGCTAAAAAAAATCACAAAAATTTGAAATAAATGGTAACAAAATGGTAACAAAACAAACAAAAACGAAAATGAATTTTTTGCAAAAATTCACGACAAACGAAACACCATTTTTTTTATTCGTGCCCATCTCTACTCAGAGGTTTAGGTTTCTTGCTGAGGAGCCAGAGGTTAGGAGTTCAATACCCATCACTGGGCCTCCTTGGCAGGGTTTGCCCTCAACGCCTCGTAAGGGTCCCTTCCAAGATAATGATTCCTACGCTCGCATTTTTGTCCCTGTTACCTCCCACCAAGTCCTTTACGACTTACAAACATAAGAAGAGCCCTGCTGGATCAGGCCAAGGACCTACCTAGTCCAGCACCCTGAACCCTACAGTAGCCTCACGAGATGCCTCCGGGAACACGTGAGGCAACTAGAGCCCTGTCTCCTGACGCCACTCCCTGTATCTGGCATTTTGAGGAAGCTCCTTTTACGCCTGGAGAGAACGAGGGGTGCCCAGCGTGGCTTGGCACCAGCGATGGACCCCCCCAACCCCCCTTTAATACGGCCATTATAGGCTTGCTTTGTTTTGGAGGCATGTGAGGTGTTCCTCCAGCGGCACAGCTGCCTGCTGGGGAAGGATTTGAACCTGGGACCTCTTGAGTCCCAGTCCAATGCTCGACATGCACCAGCCACTGGTGGCGAAACTTCGGTGCTCCAGATGTTTTGGACCACAACTCCCACAGTCCTTTGCCATTGGCAAACACAGGCTTGGAATTCTGGGAGTTGTGGTCCAAAACATCTGGAGTGGTGAAGGTTCAACCCTTTGGTGCTCCAGATGTTTTGGACCACAACTCCCACAGTCCTTTGCCATGGGCAAACACAGGCTTGGAATTCTGGGAGTTGTGGTCCAAAACATCTGGAGGGCCGAACGTTCGCCACCACTGCAGGACTCAAGGCCGCGCAAAGCATGCACACGGGCTGCCCCCATGAGCAGGCTGACCTCCTGGCCATCCCCATGTAAGGCAAAGACGTGCACCTCTTATTTATTTATTTATTTATTTATTTATTTATTTATTTATTTATTTATTTATTATTTATTTAGCTACACGGCTACTCTGGGCGGCTTACAAAGCTGAACAAAAATCAGACCACAAATAATACAATACAATACAATACAATGCACATACAGTATAATATAAGCACCAATAAATAAAAACATAACTAGTAAACAGTGTATATATATCACAAACATTGAACAAAGGCAAGATGGGCTACAGATAAAAACAAAATAAAATACGTTCTGTCTCCAGGCTTCAAACTCCCCTTCTTCCTCCATCCAAAAGACCATTCCTCCCAGTCTATCTCAGTCCCTACTGGCTCTTCTTACCCTCCCCCCCTTTCCCAACACAAAGGCGCCCCTCTTTTCCTTTTTGCAAAGCCCCTTTTTCTGCAACACACCCCCCGTCCAAATGGCTCCGCCAAAACACCCCCCGTCCAAATGGCTCCGCCCTTCGCCAGCCTCATCCCGTCCAAGCCCCGCCCCCCCAAGAAATGATCAAGCAGCTGCTTCCCTCCTGGGGCCGAAAGAAGAAACGGAAGTCCCCTTCCCCCTTTAATAAGCCCCGCCCCTACAGCCCGCTCCTGGCCCTGATGCCGCTCTAGGCGCCGCGGCTCTCTGGTTTTAACCCGTGGGTGCTCGCGCTGCCCTGTACTCCTCCGCAGTCGACCCCTCCTTGGTGTTTGGCTGCCTGAGCCAGGGAAGAAAACCACGCCCTTTTTTCTTTGGTGGGGGGCTTTCTGGGCATTCCACCAGCAAATGAAACAATACAAGTAGGACCCCCATATCCACTGATTAATTATCTGCTGATTCTGTTATCCATGGTTGGCAGAGGAACAAAATTAAATAATTCAGCAGCCACAAGGCAAGCTATTGTCACAAACAGCAGCTGTAAAGCAAGCTACTGTCAGGAAACAGCAGTTGGAAGGTGGGTGGGCAGGTGTTTTCTCTTATCCACGCTTTTCATTATCAACGGGAAAGCCTGGAACCAATCCCCAGCAGATACCATGGTCCTACTGTACTTCCCCCCTCCCCCTCCTCTATCAGTTGAACAACTGCTTTGCCACCTCCTCCCAACTGCAATGAAAAAGACCTTTTTTGTGTTAAGCAATAGAACGTGTACCCTCCACCCTCCTTAAGGCATCCTCTGCCTGGTGATTTTGCCCCAGATTTTTTTTTATCTGCTGAGATGGCCACCCTCTACCACACTGTGCACAGCTGCTGGTGTTGTTGTTACGGGTTAGCTGCTGCAGACTCAAGCCTGTGGTTTCCTTTATTGAGTCAGCCCATCTCGAATTTGGGTCCTCCTCTTTTCCTGCTGCCTTTCCCCTTTCCCAGCATGAGCACCTTTTCCAGAAATACCTGCCTCCCAATGAGGTGCCTAAAGGACGGCAGCCTCAACTAGGTCCCTTCCAGCTCTGCACTTCCAAGATGGTAGTACTACTGAACTTTCCTGACCAGGAAAACCCTATGTTGAAGCCATCTAAAATGAAACAAGAGATAGTGCCGGAAGATGAGACTCCCACAATTGTGGAAACCATATCTTCTGGGACTATAACTCCCAGAAGGCTTAGCCAGCGGGAGTCAGGCTTTCTGGGAGTTGTTATCTAAGACTATCTGGATGGCTGGGAAGCTCCTGAGAGGGATTATTTTGGGGGTGGATGGGGCGGGGAGTTGCATGCCTTAACACTGACTGTCAGTGGGGCAGGGCCCTCCCTGTAGTTTGCCATTACTTGTCACAAATTGGTTTGGTGATGTGTTTTTTCTCTCACTTTGTGGGTCAGCCCCTTCTTCCTGTTTGTTTTCTGCTTCCTTGCATGTGACATTTCCTAATTTAAGAAGCAAGCATGGGATCTTCCTCAGGGCTAAAAACTATATTTTTATCTTATTTTTTTAATCCTTCCGACTGTAACTACAGTTGATAAACTGTAAGTCAATGTCAACCTCTCTTAAGACGAAAATATTAGGACCATCCCCTTGTACTACAAAAAGGGTAAGTCATCATGTCCCCAAGGAAAGGGAGGCTAAATCTGTTAGGCCAAATCTTCCTTTCTGCCTGTTATCATCATCAGCAGCAGCAGATCATCCTCATCCTCATCCTCATCCTCATCAGCAGCAGCAGGAGCAGCAGCAGCCGCCTAGGAACTGTGGAGCGTTTTACTCTTTCTGCCTCGCCCTCTGCTGAATAACTATCTTCCTAATTAATGAAATGAAAGTATCCCCAACAAAAAAAAAAAAAAACAAGACAAAAAGGGGGTTTAAAAGTTGTATCATTTTTCCCTCTCTCGCTCGCTCACTCGAAAACCGAGTCACGGAGTGAAAGTCCGGACAGGGAGTGGTTAAAGTCGCGGAGCTCTCTTTCCTTCCTAGAGAGGCACACGCGTGTATTAGGTGGTCTGTGTGTGTGTGTGTGTAGGGTGGGGGAGTGGGTTGTGTGAGTGCGTGTGAGCGTGTCCGTGAGAAAGAGGCAGAAACTGCTGGGGGGGAAATCTCGCCTTTCCTCCCCCGCTTGCAATCCAACCCTTCCTGTCCCACGGGACTTGGATATTGCAATTTTTACTAATCTAACCCCCGGTTTTTCCGCAGAGGGATTGGATCCATGTCCAAACCAGTGAGTTTTGAAGACTTCTCTCTCTCTCTCTCTCTCTCTCTCTCTTTTTTTTTTTTTTTTTTGTTGCATGCGATCCTAAGGAAGGAGGCAAAAAAGAGGGGGTAGTTTAAAAGCAAATTATTGGGGAATAGGAAGGAGCTGATTAAGAGGATCTCCTGCCCTCCCGGGGATCCCCAGCAAAGTGGTGGTGGTGGGGGAGCAGTACGACCTGTTGGGTGGGGTGGGTCGAAAGGCACAGATCGGGTTGTGATGAGCAACAAAAAACAACACACAACCTTCCCCTGGGCTTTTGGGGAAAGGTCGCTTTCCCGCCACTTCCCTTTAACTGGCCGATTTTGGCCCTGGGACTTGCGGGTTTCCCCTCCGTTACTTTTGGGGGGGGGGGAAGTCCGGAAAGTTCAGCAGGTCCAAAATGCAGCAGCCAGGTTATGAGGACGAGGATGATGGGCTTTGTTATTTATAGTCCTCCCTTTCTAGCCCTTCGCCCCCTCCCTCCCAAGGGGACCCAAGGCCGCTCAGGATATTAAAAAGGACGGAGTTTAAAATGTGGTAGCGTTTTACATATGAAAATCAAACCCGCTGCAGTGGGAACTACAACTGAATGAATTAAAAAAACATGCAAATATTCAAGTTCAGGGACTCAGTTTTGATGTTTAATATCTTGCCCCAAAAGCTGCCTAGGTGCCCTAAGCACATAAGCAGGGTCAGCCCTGGTTAGTACTTGGATGGGAGACCACCAGGGAATACCAGGTACTGTAGGCACCTGGAGTAGGAACTGGCAAAGCCACTCCAGTATTCCTGCCAAATTGAATTCTGAATTGTTGCTATTATCACAAATATATTTTAATGTTATTACCGTAGCTGTATTTGCCTCCTGCCTTTCATCCATAGAGCTTAGAATTTGTTCCCCTTCTCTCCAATTTATTTTTGCAACAACCAACAAGACTCCTGAGAGGTCGATCAAGCTGAGGAAAAATATTTAGCCTAAGATGAGTTCACTGGGGACTAGAACCTTAGATCCTAGGACAAAGATTGTAGGATGTTTCTAGAGGTATATATAAATATAGAATGATAGCATGGGAAGGGACCTATAAGACCATCAAATCTAGCCTTTTGCTCAGTGGTAATAGATTTACTGTGCTATTTGTGGAGTATAAGGACATTTTCCAAATAAATATTACGTTACACTTAACACCGAAGTACTTATTTTTTTAAAAAAAATATTGTGGGCTTCCTCGAGGCCCAGCTTGGGGATAAAGTAAAGATATAAACAAAAAATAAATAAATTAAATGAACCCTTCTTTGTTTGCTTAGTCTCTCGGCACGGTGAATTGTAAGGATCGTCGCCCAAAGATGAAGATGAAAGCGGGGATCCCAGCAGCTGACGAGGGGGCTTCGGAAGGATCCGGAAGCGGCCTCCCCATTGTTCAGGCTGGGACGGCCAGAGAGCGTCCACAGAAGTGGACTCCGTTGTGGGTTAAGTCAGGTCCCGAGGAAGGGCAATTGAAGGTCTGGGAGACCCCGTGGCAGAGCTTCCTGAAGGAGGCCGACTCCTCTCGCGCCGCGTGGGGGCATGTGCCTCCTTCCGAGGTCGAATCCTCCTCACTTGGTCTCTCCGGGATCCACGTAGGACCCTCTGGTCTTCCCAAGACGGAGAAGAGGCTCCAACCCCGTCTTGCAGAAGGCAGGCGGGCGACCTCGAAGACCCTGAAAGCTGGGGTCCATCGAGACCAGGAGGACCTCGTCAGCAACGGGACGGCCCACGCTGAAGTCCAGCGCCGATGTTTCCGGGGCTTCTGCTACCAAGAAGCTGAAGGCCCCAGGCAGACCTTCCATCACCTCCAGGAACTCTGCCGTGGGTGGCTGAAACCGGAGAGGAACACCAAGGACCAGATGGTGGAGCTGGTGGTGATGGAGCAGTTCCTGGCCATCCTGCCAACAGAAATGCAAAAATGGGTCCGGGCCCACGGGACAGAGACCTGCTCCCAGGCGGTAGCCTTGGCTGAGGAGTTCCTAACCATGGAGGAGGAGGCAGAGAAATGGGAAAGCCCGGTGAGATATGGGGCCTATCCTACATACTTTCCTAGGTGGGTGGGTGGGGGTTCTGTAGATCACTAAGGACCCAAAGATCAAGTGAGAGTTCACATCAGGGGGGTGCTTGCTGGCCATGAGGCAGCCACCCTATTGTCCATGTTGAAGGATGGGAGAGTGAGAGCAGAACAAAGAAAATGCTTCTTTACCCAACGCGTTGTTAGTCTGTGGAACTCCCTGCCACAGGAGGTGGTGATGGCATCTGGCCTGGATACCTTCAAAAGGGGATTGGACAGATTCCTGGAGGAAAAGTCCATCACAAGTTACAAACCATGATGGAGACGTGTTTCAAGGGCCAGATGCAGGGGAGTGGTAGCAGGAGATAGAGATCTAGTCTTGTGGGATCCCAGAGGCATTTAGTGGAGCCACCGTGAGATACAGGAAGCTGGACGAGATGGGTCTTTGGACTGATCCAGCAGGGCTCTTCTTATGTGAATACATTCCCCCATTCACACACATGCGGTGCTAGATTTACACATATATGGATTGACACACGCTCTTTCTCCTCATTGAGCCGTCAAATTTCTTATCTCCAATCATCTTCCAACTGGAGATAAGCACTTTCCCCCGATTTCTCCTCCGCTGTCCTACTTCTAGGCTTCTGCTGAACTTTAACATGGTGGCCTAATCCATGTTGGGCCTGTTGGCTCAGTAGTTAAACTGCTGTACTGCAGCTGTAACTGTGCCCACAACCTGGGGGTTCAATCCCAGGTAGCCGGTTCAAGGTTCACTCAGCCTTCCTTCCTTCCTTCCAAGGTTGGTAAAATGAGTACCCATCCCACTGAGGTGGTGGTGGGGAGCAATGTGTCGCCTGCATAAATAAATTGCAAACTGCCCACAGAGTGCTTTAAGCGCTATGGGGCGGTATACAGTATAAGCAGAATGCTTTGCTTTTTAATCTTCCAGGGATGAGGACTCGTGAGTCACCACTTGCTGACTTAAGTCGACTTGACTCAATGGTTAGTTTCAGGGGCAAGCCCAGACTCGATGTGCAACTCAGCATTTTTTCTGAGCCATGATGTCGGGTCCCTATGAGGGAGAGGCCTCCCTATCCACCATTCACTCCATCATCCTCTGAGGCAACAGGCTGGGCCTCTCTTCCAGGAGCTGGGTGGGCCTGCAGCCTCCCTCCACCACTGCCCAGCTGAGAGACTGCGGATTTTTTAAAATCTCCAATTGAATTTTGTGGAGTTGCCAAATATATCATAAGAGCAGATGTCATTTTCTGGAGTCAGACCTCTCTGATCTCCACCCCACCCCACCCCACCCCAAAAAACCCCCATCCGACTCAATGAAAACATCAGAACCAAAGGTGGCCATTGGGTCCCTTCTTGTTGCAATTCCACACACACACACATACACACACACACACACACACACACACACACACACACATTCACATGTTTTGTCTCTTCTGTGTTGTTTGTCGGTGTTATGCGCCTTACGGGGATGGCTGTAGGTTAAAAGCTTCTCCTCACATGCCTATTATTTTTATTATTATTCATTATTTAAAATATTTTTACCTCACATTTCTCCTAGAAAAGGGCCCAAGGTGGTTTCCAGCATTGCAATGCAATATTTAAAGGTGAAGCCAATCAGTATATGATGCGTGGGAGGTGGGTAACATTATTAAAATGGACTCGTGTGTGTGTGTGTGTGTGTGTGTGTGTGTGCGCGCGCGCACATGCGCATGCGTGCGTGCATGTGCCAAAATGACAACCTAGTACAGTAGGACCCCCGTATCCACTGGTTCAGTTATCCACAGTTGGCAGAGGGGGGAAATTAAATAAACAATTCAGCCGCCTCAAAGCAAGCGGCTGTCACAAAACAGCAGTTTTGGGAGGGTTTTTGGCGTTCTCTCTTATCCACAATTTTCATGATCCACGGGAAGGCCTGGAACCAATCCGCAGCGGATACTGGGGTCCTACTGGGTTTAAACCTAAGAGCAATGAGAAGCTGTTTACATCATCTCTAGGGAAAAAACGCCTGCCCCAAAACTAATGGGATCTCCATTCGTGGGTCCAGGTACCGTGTACATCTGACGGAGAGGCCACGTCTGCACCTGAAGAAGGCCCGATGTTGATGGAAGCAGAGGACAGCAAGCCGTACAGTCACGTCAAGCAGGAAAGTGTGGGAGAACCCCTGTGTCTGGGTAAGTATCAGAGCTGGCTCTGCCATAAGGGGGGGGGGGTGAGGCAGGCACTTCAAGATACAACGTTACTGGCTGTGGCAGAACAGCACACCTGCTGGTATTTAATTTCTTGCGGCTCATATTTTTTTTTCTGACAGACCTAGAGAGAGGAGCTTGTAGCTTAAAACTGAGAACTGTGCCTTGGGAATTTTTTTTCTTCTGGACTACAGTGTAGCTGGTTGGGGGATTCTGGGAGTTGTAGTCCAAAAAGAGCTAAAGAGAGAGAGAGAGAGAGA